>JAWNPG010000034.1:1545000-1622500 GCA_035045145.1 Drosophila meridionalis
AATAGAGGAGGCCCCCATAACACAAACATCCAATTTGGAATCCTCTAGCTCTAAGACTATAGGAGCTATAAGCTTTTTGCGATTTGCCACGCCCCCTGAAGGCGTAGGTATGTCCGCCATATCTTTTTGATCTTGGCTTGCTTATCCGAGTATATATATCAAATTTCAAGTCTCTAGCACCAATAGTGCCCAAAATATAGCTGAATTTGTAAAATCACTCTATATTCAGATCCGATTTGCCACGCCCCCTGTGGGCGTGGACATAAAATTTTTTTATCAATCTTTATAGAATCGAAGCGTTAAGATACGTGCCAAATTTCAGCATTCTAGCTTTAAAACTGTAGAAGTTACAGTTTTCCCGATTTGCCACGCCCCCAATGGGCGTAGATATATCCGCCATATCTTTTTTAAACTTGGGTGGTCAACGCAAGTATATATTCCAAATTTCAACTCTCTAGCTCTTCAACTAATATGATTTCTATGATTTCTATTAACTATGGGCGCAACCATTTTCCGATTTGCCACGCCCCTAGTGGGCGTATCCGGAAAATCTTGACACTTTATAATTCGAGGGTATACACGAGTATATGTTCCAAATTTCAAGTCTCTAGCTTCAATAGCGTAGAAAAATATTGCATTCATACGGACAGACGGACAGACGGACATTTCACAAAACCAATATACTCTTTTTCCCTTTGGGAAACGAGTATAAAAAGAAAAGAAACAAGTAAGAGTGTTCTAGTCGAGACTGCTCGAGCCCTGTGAAGAGCCAAATATTAAATCATTCTACGATTTTGTATGCATACATACAAACATACATATGCACGCACGCATAAGTGCGCGCTCTGCCAACTGCGCAGCTGACGCAGCGACTGCGCTTGGGCTGCAATATGGGTATTACTATGGAAACTTAATTGTTTAATAACTTTTCTTAGCGATGGACTAAGTGCATCAAACTTTCACAACTTATTTATGACATTCATATGTGTGTATGTGCCAAATCACAAGTTTCTAGTATTTGATTTGCACTTTTTACAAATAGGGGGCTATTGAGGGCGAATGGGGCGTGGCATCCAAAATCTAAAGATAACGTTATCTCCGTATTCATTTCACGCAACTACACAGCACTTACGTACTTAAAAATATCTCAGCGTTCACACGGACGGACGGACAGACGGACAGGGCTATATCGACTCGTCTTGTCGCGCTGATCAAGAATATATATACTTTGTGGGGTCTGACACGCCTCCTTCTGCCTGTTACATACATTTAACAAAACCATTATACCCTGATTTCCCATTTTCAATGGGCTCAGGGTATAATGATTGTGCGCTGCTGTTCGTGTGGAATAATTTTATTTTGAATGACGAGTCTATGTGTAATCGATGAAAATAAATATAGTATGGTCACACACACAAAAAGGAAAATAGCATAACTGATCTAGGCTATACGAAAAATGATAATTTTAGCAGATAATTTGTTTGCAGAACTTCAACATTAAATCGAATTACATATATTTCTCAGAAATACCGTTTGTCGTCTTAGCAATTCTTATTAAGCTTATTTATATAGGTGGCACAGGCATATGAATTTTGCAGCTGGGCGGTACAAATTTTGTTGCCAATTTGCCACGTCCCCAGTAGGCGTAGACATATCATATTTGGCAAGATGCTTATACTCCAAAAATGTGAAAGTTACAGGGTATTTTTTCGATATACCACGACCCCAAAGGGCGTAAGGTTTACTTTTGGGGAATCAATAGAGAAGGCCCCCAGTAAAACAAACAAAAAAACAAGTAAGAAAACTCTAGTCGGAGGTGCCCGACTAGGAGATCCCCTGAGCCCCGTCCGATTTGCATTGTTCAATACGCTATATAGCTTGCATATAACATTAAATTTTGCAAAATTAAATTATAATATTGAAATTTTATTCAACTAGAATGTATGTAAATAAAAAATAAATTAATAATTAAATAAATAAACAAATTAACAAAAAATAAAAGAAAAACAAACATCACCGCACCTTGACTCGAACCTGCATCTATTTACTACATACATATGTATCGTTAAAGCACATCATCTCAACGAGCACAACCACATCGTGTTTATAAATTTAAAAAAAAAATGAAAAAAGTTACGCTGTTGTCACTGAGTTTCGAACTCGGGACCTTCTGTTTATGCGCTTTGCGTCTACCCACTACGCCACACCAGTATTGCGTTGCTTGTTGGCAAAACGCAAAGTAGTACTACAAGGCGATATGTGACAAATACAAAACTAAAGGAGCAGATCAATCGCAATTGTGATTCTTAGAATATGCTGAAATGCGCGCATATGAATTTATTTGTATGTGTATATACAAAAACGGTGGTCTGTTTCAATGTATGCGGGTAAAGGGCGATATATGACAAATACAAATACAATTCAAGCACAGATTTGGTTGAAGAATATGCTAGAATGAATGGCCTTGAATGTATTGGTGCATATGCATAGCAGAGGCGCTTGCACGTTTCAATGTATGTGTATGTGTAAATGTTTTTTGCTGCGCGTCGCTGCTTGCCACGTGCGTGTGATTGGCTAAACGTTTTGTTTAATAAATCGGGACTGACTTAACGGAATTTGATGAAACTTTCGGCATATGATTTTTTACATTTTATAAAAATGTTAATTTATTCACATGGTTATATTTGCAACAGACTCTCAATGGGTGTAATAGGCAGGGGGGGGGGGGTTAATTAGTAAAAAGAGCCGGTATCCAAAAAATAAAAAAATAGAAATTGCATAAAATTCACATGAATCTATATGCAAAATTTGATGTGGGAGATATAATTTTATAACCTGTTTTCGATAAGGTTTAAAATCGATAACAAAACAACAAAAATATATATCGTTTTTTGGTAACAAACTTGACCTGCGCGTGCTATCCACGGACCCAACAAAAAAAAATCAAGTCTCTAGGTCAACTACGTTCTGAGACCGACGCGTTCAAACATACGGACAGACGGACAGGGCTAAATCGACTCAGCTCGTCGCCCTGATCAAGAATATATATACTTTGTGGGGTCTGACACGCCTCCTTCTGCCTGTTACATACATTTAAAAAAACCATTATACCCTGATTTCCCATTTTCAATGGGCTCAGGGTATAACAAGTAAGAAAACTCTAGTCGAAAGTGCCCGACTAGGAGATCCCCTGAGCCCCGTCTGATTTGCATTGTTTAATAGGCTATATAGAATGTATGTAAATCAAAAATAAATAAATAATTAAATAAATAAACAAATCAACAAAAAAGAAGAAGAAAAACAAACATCACCGCACCTTGACTCGAACCTGCGTCTATTTACTACATATGTAAAGTTAAAGTGCATCATCTCAACTAGCACAACCACCTAATGTTTATAAATTAAAAAAAAAAAATTTAAAAAGTTACGCTGTTGTCACTGAGTTTCGAACTCGGGACCTTTTGTTTATGCGCTTTGCGTCTACCCACTACGCCACACCAGTATTGCGTTGTTTGTTGGCAAAACGCAAAGTTCTACTACAAGGCGATATGTGACAAATACAAAAGCTAAAGAAGGAGATCAATCGCAATTGTGATTCTTAGAATATGCTGAAATGCGCGCATATGAACGTATGAGTATGTGTACATACAAAAACGGTGGTTTGTTTCAATGTATGCGTGTAAAGGGCGATATATGCACGTTTTCTTCAATAAATGGGGACTGACTTAACGGAATTTGATGAAACTTTCAGCATATGATTTAATTGAATTTTTTACATTTTATAAACATTATAATTTATTCACATGGTTATATTAGCAACAGACTCTCCGTGAGTGGCGAAGGGGAGGAGGGGGGTGGGTTAATTAGTGAAAAGAGCCGGTATCCAAAAAATAAAAAAGAAATTGCATAAAATTCACATTAATCTATATGCAAAATTTGAGGGGTGTAGCTCAAAAGGTGTGGGAGATATAATTTTATAACCTATTTTCGATAAGGTTTAAAATCGATAACAAAACACCAAAAATAGATATCGTTTTTTGGTAACAAACTTGACCTGCGCGTGCTATCCACGGACCCAACAAAAAAAAAAATTCAAGTCTCTAAGTCATCTACGTTCTGAGATCGACGCGTTCAAACGTACGGACAGACGGACGGACGGACAGACGGACAGACAGACATGCTAATTTATTCACATGGTTATATTTGGAACAGACTCTCAATGGGTCAAGAAGTGTATCCAAAATATAAACAAGTAAGAGTGCTCTAGTCGAAACTGCTCGACTAGGGGATACCCTGAGCCCTGTGAAGAGCCAAATATCAAATCATTCTACGATTTTGTATGCATACATACAAACAACACATACACACATAAATATGCACGCAAGCATAAGCGCGCGCTCTGCCAACTGCGCAGTTGACGCAGCGAATGCAATGTGGGCATTACTATGGAAACTTAATTGTTTAATAACTTTTCTTAGCGATGGACTAATTGCATCAAACTTTCACAACTTATTTATGACATTCATATGTGTGTATGTGCCAAAGCACAAATCTGTAGTATTTGATTTGCGCTTTTTACAGATAGGGGGCTATTGGGGGCGAATGGGGCGTGGCATCCAAAATCTAAAGATAACGTTATCTCCGTATTCATTACATGCAACTACACAGCAAATTTAAAGTCTCTAGCTCAAAAGATGTACAAACCAAGCCTTAAAATTATCGATAAATGCTCATAAAATCGAAATGGAATGAGTTATCGGAAAAATTTTAATAAAAAAAAATAAACTTGTGCAGCGTATGGTATTATCGAGTATTCATGTAAAATTTCAAGTCTCTACGTTGCGTACTTAAAAATATCTCAGCGTTCACACGGACGGACAGACAGACGGACAGGGCTAAATCGACTCAGTTCGTCGCCCTGATCAAGAATATATATACTTTGTGGGGTCTGACACGCCTCCTTCTGCCTATTACATACATTTAACAAAACCATTATACCCTGATTTCCCATTTTCATTGGGCTCAGGGTATAAAAAAAGAAAAAACTGTTTTCACGCCGTCGCTGCCGCGTCTCGAACTCGGACCCTTTCGTCGCGCTATGCATCTACCTGCTAGAGGTGGAGAACTGTCGGTGACAATATCGATATTTTGGCACTATCGATACTCAATCGATGGTATCATACTCTTTCGATGGTGGCCCATCCTCTATCGATTGTGTTGTCGATAGTGGACGTCTCACATCGTTAAACAAATTTTTCTTGCTCTTGTTCTACAATAGCAATTTAAGACACATGATCGCTTTAAAATGGGTATGTTTAATGTATTATACATAAATAATATCTAAAATGAGTCGAATCAAACTGACTTCCCAAATATTAAAAGCCTGTTCTGCAAATATCTGTGCATTCCCGATACGTCCGTGGAATCCGAAAAACAAATATTCAGCAAGACTGGTAAAATAATTTCGGAGAAACGAACACGCCTTAAAGAAGAAAATGTAAGTATTTGTTTGTTGCTTAATCAAAACTTTTGGCTGAAATAAACCATAAATTTCATATATGTATTTGTTGAAAATAAATTTGTTTGTCGGGCTACACTATCGAATGCACTATCGATAGTGTCGTCTAGAAGTATCGTCACTATCGATGGTTTGAAAAAAAAACAATCGTCGAATATCGAATGTGCCCACTATCGATAATTCTCCACCTCTAATACGGACAGACAGACGGATAGGGCTAAATCGACTCACCTCGTCGCCCAGATAAAGAATATATATACTTTAACAGTTCCAGTAGTACAAAAAAAAAAAAAAAACAATATTGGTGAAGTCACAAGAGTGCTCTTGTCGAGACTTGTCGATTAGGAGCCCTATGAAGAGCCAAATATAAAATCATTCTACGCTTTTTTATGCATACATACAAACAAAACAAAGCTACGCAGTCCACGCAGCGACTGTGCTTGGGCTGCAATGTAGGCAACAATTAAGTTTGCATAGTAATTCCCACATTGCAGCCCAACCGCAGTCGCAGTTGGCAGAGCGCGCGCTTCTGCGCTTGTAGGTGCATAAAAAAGCGTAATGGCTCTTCACATGGCTCAGGGTATCTCCTAGTCGAGCAGTCTCGAGTAGAGCTTACTTTTTTTTTTTTTGTAATATCGATTTTAAACCTTATGGGAAATTCATTTTAAACTTATATCTCGTATATCTTTATAGTTACAGTGTTTTGCATATTCATGTGAATTTTGTTCAATTTTATTTAGTGCTATATTTTGGATACTGGTTCATAATTTTCCTAACCATCCTTTAAAGGTCAGTTGCATATATAGCCACGTAATTGATTTGACATTGTTATAACATGTACAAAATTCAATAGAATCATATTCTGTTTCATTAAATTTCGTTAAGTCACAATTTATAAAAGAAATTTTTGGCCAAATTAAACACACTCGTCGCAAGTAGCAATGAGCAGCGTAAAGCATGACTCCTATGTACACATACATACATGCACTCAAGCAGGCAAGCCTTGCTACACAAGTTAAAACATACACATATTTAAGATCATAGCGTGCATTTCAGCATATTCTAAGAATCACGATTGCGATTACATTGTTGTGCATTTTCGGCCTTTTTCTTTTGTTTTGTATATGATGATGACACCCTTGGAATAAACTGAAGGGTCTGATCGGAAGGGGGTTCGAGAAATCACCTAGTAGGGAACTCCTTATTAGAGCTTTCTTACTTGTTTTTGTCTTTTATTTTATGTTAAATGCAAGCTATGTAGTATATTATATATATAAAGGGTAGTTCAGACAATGTTGAAACTCTGATGGTGGCACGTTTTTATCAGGTACCCATGGGCAAAAATCTAATTTCGGGCTGGGTGCGGGCGGAAGTGGGTTAGACTGCTTAATCCGTTTTACCCGAACAAATTTTTACTGTTTTATTAAAATTAAAAAAGCATAATAAATTGTTTAATTTGAACTCTTTAGAGCAGCGTTTTCAGCCAACTTCCGTTCATTTGGCTGGATTACTTTTAAATCCCCCATTCAAAGAATTCAGTTTTTTCCCAGATGGAAAAAAATCTTGTCTTAGAAACCGTTAAATGCATGATGTTTGAAATTTATTATATGCAAAATGATTAAATTGAGGACGCGAGAATTGAAAACTCTCCGCCAAATATGAATAAACATGAATTTCAAGAGTTTTTGGACAAAAATCAACAAAAAAAAAAAAAGAAAACTTCACGAACCTGATAAAACTGAAATTGACTTAGAAACTGATAAATATTATGCCATACGCTATAATTCAAACTTGTCAATCTTAGATTTTTGGCAGGAGGCAACGGACTTTAAATTGTTGCAAGTGGTGGCAAAAAATATTTTATGTATTTCGGGAAGCTCTGCAACAAGCGACCGAGTATTCTCCTCTTCTGGAAAAATTTTAAATGTCCGTCTGTCCGTCCGTCCGTCCGTGTGAACGCTGAGATATTTTTAAGTACGCAACGTAGAGACTTGAAATTTTACATGAATACTCGATAATACCATACGCTGCACAAGTTTATAAAATTTTTCCGATAACTCATTCCATTTCGATTTTATGAGCATTTATCGATAATTTTGAAGTGTTTTTAAGGCGTGGTTGGTACATCGTTTGGGCTAGAGATTTCAAATTTGCTGTGTAGTTGCGTGCAATGAATACAGAGATAACGTAATCTTTAGATTTTGGATGCCACGCCCCATTCGCCCCCAATAGCCCCCTATTTGTAAAAAGCGCAAATCAAATACTAGAGACTTGTGCTTTGGCAAATACATACATATGGATGCCATTAATAAGTTGTAAAAGTTTGATGCACTTAGTCCATCGCTAAGAAAAGTTATTAAACAATTAAGTTCCCATAGTAATGCCCACATTGCAGCCCAAGCGCAGTCGCTGCGTCAACTGCGCAGTTGGCAGAGTGCGCGCTTATGCGTGCGTGCATGTGTATGTGTGTATGTGTTGTTTGTATGTATGCATAAAAAAATCGTAGAATGATTTGATATTTGGCTCTTCACAGGGCTCAGGGTATCCCCTAGTCGAGCAGTCTCGACTAGAGCACTCTTAATTGTTTTTATATAAAAACATGTAATATTTCTGTAAATAATATTGTAATATTTAAGAATTAAATTGTTGTTATTTTTGAGAAAAAAACTTGTAATTTTTGAGAATTTAATTTGTTATAATTGATTCAGGCGGGCGGGTTGGTTGCGGGTATGAAAATTTGTTTGCTTCGGGTACGGATAAAATTTTGAACATCTGACCGTGGGCGGATCAGGCCGAGTACAAAAAAGTCGGCCCGCGCCCACCTCTAGTTCAAAGGATTTCCGAGGGGGCATATATATATATACTATACTAGACGTGTAGATTTTACATATTTTACGTCAACAGTCTGAAGCCTAACGACAAACATTATTTTCAAATGTCAAATTTTTAGGGAAGGACAATATTGTGAACGCGTTTAAAAATTTCATATATTAATATTAATGCATATGTCCTAAAGGTATGGAGAAATGGTACTTACATTTGTTAACGCGTCTGGGTTCGCTTTGTGTCGTAGAAGTAGATTGATTACCATTGTATGACCTTGCTGGGCGGCCTGATGAAGAGGCGTATAGCCAACATTTGTTGTCATTTCAATATTCGCATCGTTTTCAAGAAGAAGTTTAATTTCATTTATTTGGTTATAGTGAGCAGCAATATGAAGGGGCGTATAGCCAGCTTTAGTTCGCTCCGCAAGATTAGCTCCATAATTAAGTAAAGTCTGTGAGACTTGTACGTGTCCCTCTTGAGCAGCCAAGTGCAGTGGGGTCAACCCATTTTTAGCTGAAATGTTGGCATTGGCACTCTGGTCCAGTAGCAATTGAACCATATCAACGTGTCCCTCCTGGGCAGCTAAATGAATTGGTGAGAAGCCCGCCTTACTTGTTGCATCCACATCAGCACCATGCTGCAATAGTTCCTGAGCAATCTCTAGGTTATTCTTTTTAGCCGCGATATGAAGAGCACTATGGCCATTGCGGGCGCTTATTTTTGCAGATGCGCCCTTCTCTAAGAGCAGTAGAACTACAGGCTGGTGATCATAGTGCGTGGCCACGTGCAAAGGTGTCACATCGTTTTTACCTTGACAATCAATAGGGGCTCCCTTTTGTATCAACAAATTGGCAATCTTTTCCTTGCCATACTTGCTAGCCAAATGCAGTGGTGTGAAACCTTTTTTGGTTTCAGACTCCAGTTGTGCCCCATTTTCAATCAGAAGTTGGCATACTTCCTCCTGGCCCTCCTTCACAGCAATATGCAAAGCAGTATACATATCTTTGGTGCTGGCATTTACTTGTGCACCATGCTGTAACATTAGCATTATAATATCAATGTTGCCTAGACGAGCGGCCACATGCAGAGGAGCTTGACCCTCGCGAGCAATTGCATCCACTTGTGCGCCATTGCGAAGCAATATTCGAATAATGTCAGTCTAAAAATTGCAGATTTAAGATGAAAATGGTTCAATTAAAACAAGTAAGAAAACTCTAGTCGGAGGTGCCCGACTAGGAGATACCCTGAGCCCCGTCCGATTTGCATTTTTTAATACGCTCCATGGCTTGCATATAACATTAAATTTTCCAAAATTAATTTTTATTTTTGAAATTATATTCAACTAGAATGTATGTCAATGAAAAATAAATAAATAATTAAATGAATAAATAAAAATAAACTAGGTACCTTTCGTTTACTTGCTTTGCGTCTATCCACTACGCCACACGAATATTGCATTGCCTGTTGGCAAATCCCAAAGTAGTACTATAAGGACGATATGTGACAAATACAAAACTAAAGAAGCTAAAGAAGCAGATCAATCGCAATTGTGATTCTTAGAATATGCTGAAATGCGCGCATATGAACGTATGAGTATGTGTACATATAAAAACGGTGGTCTGTTTGAATGTATGCGTGTAAAGGGCGATATATGACAAATACAAAACTACAGAAGCGCCTGAAAATGCAAACACAATTCAAACACAAATTTGGTTGAAGAATATGCTAGAATAAATGTAGGTAGGTAATTAGTAAAATATATGAATCCAATATACATTTTTGGGGTCTAGCTCTAAAGGTATATAATAAGATATATAATTTTTTTTACATTTCGATAAATCTATAAAATTACAACAAAAATAGTTATCGATCATACGAAGTAAACTTGACCTGCGCGTGCTATACACGAACCCAAAAAAAAAATCAAGTCTCTAAATCGACTACGTTCTGAGATTGACGCCTTCAACAAAGACTGCACGGACGGACACACAGCTCGTTGCCCTGATCTAAAATATATATACTATGTGGGGTCCACGCCTCCTTCTACCTGTTGAATACATTTAACAAAACCATTATACCCTGATTTCCAATATTCAATGGGCTCGGGGTATAAATCTGTTACGTTGACAAACCTGATTTGCACGTGCAGCCAAATGAAGGGGCGTCTCGCCGCGGACCGTTGGCATGTCGGGGCTAGCATCATGTTGCAGCAAGTAAATTACAATATTCATGCAGCCTAAGGAACGCAAATATTTCATATTTGGCATAAAGTAATATAAGAGATGTCTGTATATGTTTACTTACCCATGAAGCTAGCTACATGTAACGGCGTTAGGCCGGACTCAGTGGTAGCGCGAATGTTAGCGCCATGCTTAAGCAGCAATTCCACAACCTTAATGCGATTTTTCTTGCAGGCAATGTGCAAGGGTGTAAATCCATTGAGCGCTCGGGAATTGGGATTCGCTCCATAGTCCAGCAATAATTTAGCCACTCGCACATGGCCACAGTGGGCGGCCACATGGAGAGCAGTCAAATAGTCAACGGTCACTTCGTCAACGGGAGCTTTGTGATCGAGTAGCAAACGTGCTGCCTCGTCGTGTTCGCCCTGCGCCGACATATGCAGAGCAGATAATCCATTCTTAGTCTTTGACAATATTGGAGCATGATGAGAGAGTAAAAGCTGTATGACCTCAACATGTCCGGATCGCGACGCACAATGCAGTGGTGTAAGTCCATCTCGAGTTGTAGCATCGATTCGGGCTTGTTGCGCAAGCAAAAGTTTGCAAACTGACGCCTTGCCCCATTTACAGGCAACATGCAATGGCGTTATGTTATGCTTTGCAGTGTAATTAACATCGGCGCCGCATTCGAGCAACAAGCTAGCAATATCCACATTCCCATAATGGGCCGCAATGTGAAGTGGTGTAAAGCCTGACTTGGATACAATATCGGCGTTCTTATCGTGCTGCAACAGCAATGTGGCCGCATTAACGTCATTTTTTTTCGCTGCAATATGTAAGGCCGGCAAACGCACCTTGCCACGAACGTCACTTTCGAGAAGCACTGCAACTACTTTATCGTGACCCTGTTGCATGGCCACGGCGAGAGGCGTGAAACCATCTTCAGTAGCAAGAGATGGATTTGCACCTTTGCTTAGCAGTAGGCGGCAACAGCTGTCATGATTCTCCTGTGCAGCCATATACAAAGGTGTGAAGCCGTTTAGCGACTGTACATTGACATTTGCATTGTACTCGATTAGTTGTTTAATCACTTGCTGCTGGCCAGCCAACGAAGCTATGTGCAGGGCGGTATTTCCTTTTTTTGTTGCACTGTCTACCATAATTCCACGCTTTAAGAGCTCGTTGCATATGTCCACAAATCCATCCTTGGCTGCAAGATGCAGCGCATTTAGCCCATTCTAGGTTCAAGACAATCAAAGAAACCTTATTTATATTACGTTTGCAATTAAGATTTTTTAACAAACAATTGGGGTTTTTTACAAATAATAAATTCTTTAAATTCTTTTGGTTAATAACAACGATCGGCAGAAGATACCTAGGATCTTTCCTATGGACAGTCAATTTGGCCTCTGTTTGAATTCAAAGTTGTAACCTTCATTTTTCTATTTATATAAATAAGTAAAATTATAAATGCATAAGTATCTAATATATTAAGTATCATATATTAATACTCTCAATCTAGGTAAATATATATTAGAATATACATGTATGTTCAACTTTAAACATATTATAGATTAAGATGATATTTTGCTAAAAGTGGGAGCCGATCGGGAACCGTTCACACACAGATTTGTCAAATTGTGTTGAAATCACATATTTTCGAGGAAACAGTAAGTTGAAAGGGAAACAAACAAGGATTTTTTCTATAATTTTTTGAAATATATTTTTTCTCGAGCAATTTTTTGTCACACTGGTTGTAAAGTTCTTTTTCGCATGAAGTCATTACCATAAATTTTATAGTCATATTAAACATTAGTTAACCATGTTATAAGTACTAAATAAGCTATTATTATCTGAAATAAAAGCATTTTTTTTTTCAAATACATCAACACACATTAAAGAGTACTTTAGCTAAATATTGACCCTATAGAAGTCGATCAGAAACCTATATTATCCTTTTAATATATTTGTAAGCCTTACCGCATTGCACGTATTAATGCTCGTGATAAGTCCACTATCTATAAATTCCAGTATCTTGCCCAGATCTCCACTTCGTGCAGCCCGTAGAAATGAAATTGTAGCATCGTTCTTAATGTAAAAAAATCAGTTATTTTCATTTTACTTTAATCGTGATGAATACTCAATATATTTATATTTCGTATAGACGTAATTTTGACACGAATGTACGACAAATCAATATTTACTGATTTGATAAAATACACAATGAAAAAAAACATATACATATGAAAATAGTACAATATATGTAATTTAATTTTTATAATCACGCACACACACGCGCACAAGCAAGTGCCTAATGAATTTGAGTTCAAAGTTGCTATTCGTAACCATCACAATAATGCGATCAATTGGAAAGTGTCGGAGGGATGGGGCGGCTGGGGTAACATTCCTGCCTCAATATGATGTGTTGCGTGTATGTGTAAGTGAGTGATCTCATCTGTGAATGGAAGCTCAACTAAGTAGAGCAGCCGAAATTCAATGGCTAATTAAATTCGTTTTTTTTTTTAAGTTGAGTATTTATGATAGACTTGTAACTTCACAAAAATTTACGTTGATCTAAATGATTACCTGTTTTTGATGCTTTGTTGTAATATTGTTTTTATCCAAGTTCCCATTTTCCATTGGTTGGCTGCTCTGGTGTGTTTGTACCTCCGTTCGTTTTGTTGCTGTTTCGTGACCCTGGTTATTCGTTTGTATATCGTTTTGCGGCTCGCCAAGTGTCATTTTTTCTTAATTGATTTCTGAAAGAAAGTCACTGACTAATTAGTTAATGTTATTTATAAACAGACATGGGATTATAGAAATTAAATCTTTTACTATTTTCAGACACAGACATGCATACACACAAACGTGTAGACAAATGTATCGTCTATTAGCATGCACAGCGCGTATATGTTTGCATTTATGTTTAGTATACAATAATGCGTGTACAAATATTATTAGCTTGTATCTTAGCTTGTATATTTAAAACTACGATGTTCTAACAACGTAGTTAATTAATTTTTTATTTTGCGTATGACGTCATTTCTGCACCTACCTTAATTTTGTGCGAGTGAATTTCAATGCTAATATAAAACTAAATCGGTCGTACCAAGCTCTTTATTTATCGATAGATTTTTCATTTTATTTCAGCCGATTAATTTTTACAACTTTAGGTACGCAGAAATAAATTTAAATTCAAACTACATTTACTATTTATTTTACTATTTATAGTAGATGATATTATTGTGAGGTGATGTTATGAATAAGATTATGTTCAGTCTGTTTTTTTTATTTACAACTTAAAAAAAAAAGAAGATAATTAATTTGATTTTTTATAAATAATATGATTATAAATATGATTTTTTGATAAATTTTATGATTTATCGAATAAGTCAATAGACTCAACGATAAATGAACTTTCTTTTGGATTTAGTTCATTATTTCAGTTTAAATAATCACTCAATTGAACTTGTTCAGAACCATTTAACAACGCCAGTTGCTCGTCGAGTGTCGCACGTGTTAACATATTAATTTCTTAGTTTTTACTTCACGCAAAAATGTCTTTCGGACGTCCTCGTGGAGGTGGTGGTAGAGGTAAAAAATGTTCTTAGTTCGTATTGATATATATAATTTAATTATTTTTTTAAATGTTTGTGAATAGGTTTTCGTGGAGGCGGTGGTGGTGGTGGTTTCGGCGGCGGTGGAGCACGCGGAGGTGGACGCGGCGGCGGTTTTAGTAGATCAGTGGGTGGAGGATTCGGAAGGGGAGGATCTCGCGGTGGCCGTGGTGCCTTTGACCAAGGACCACCCGAACGTGTTATTGCGTTGGGAAACTTTAGTTATACATGCCAGAATGATCTAGTTTGTAAAGTCGATATAGACGATGTACCATATTTCAATGCACCAATATTCCTCGAAAACAAGGAACAGATCGGAAAAATTGACGAAATTTTTGGAACAGTTCGTGACTACTCCGTTTCCATAAAGCTGTCTGATAATATATATGCAAATAGTTTTAAGCCAAATCAAACATTGTTCATTGATCCTGGGAAACTACTGCCGATTTCAAGATTTCTGCCGAAGCCGCCACAGCCAAAAGGTCAAAAAAAAAGAGGTGGTCCCAGTGGAGGTGTAAGAGGTGCACGAGGTGGTGCTATGGGTTCGTATTTAATACACATATATGCCTATAATAACAATCTAACATAGGTATGATTTAGGTAACCGTGGAGGACGCGGTGGTGGATATAGAGGTGGCTCAAATCGTGGAGGAGGATTTAATCGAGGGCGTGGTGGTGGAGGAGGAGGCGGCGGAGTTCGTGGGCGTTGGTAATGCAAAAATGAAATGTATAATGAAACATCAATAAAGTACAGTAAAAGTTAATAATTTTGTTGATAAATCGTAAATCGGTTTAATATCTTTTTAAATACTGACCATGATACATGCAATATTTTGTTCTTGGTATATATGAATATGTTTTATGTATGTACATTTTATAGTATTTTGTGCACTTTTGTATTGTGCTATTTTTGCTTGAAATAAATGTGTTATTTTAATAAGTATGGAAGATTTATAGGCCATTTGTATCATTCATATTTCCGATATTTTTGGTATTGGTATTCATATGCAACGTCTCCTCGATAATGCGAGAATTGTTCTTCTTTCGAGTCGAAGATGGCACAATCAAGTCTTGTGTCTTGTCGCTTAATTGATTTGTCTCCGACAGTAGATTCGATTGAATTGTGTTATAAACACCATCGCTATAGTTGGAATTGTAGCTAAAAGATCGTGAGTAAAGTCCTTCCTGCCAGAGTTTAACATCCTTCTGTAGTCGAGCTTCCGTTTCCGCATAGGTGTGCTATCATACAAATTATTAGTCTTTTATACCTGCATATTATTTATGTATATATATTTACCGATTTGCTATTCCCTTCAGAAAATGCCACGCTATTCCTGATTATGTCTTCCGAGTGGTGGTGATAATAATATTGAGGCTTTTGCGTCTGGGTATATCTGCGAGTAGAGCTGCTTACCTCGCCATGGTGCTGGCCTATATTACTGTTTGTAGGACTAACATACTTGTTGCCATTGTTGCTCCCGAATATATCATCCACAAAGCTAAACGTGTTAAATTCGCTGGGATAAATGTAAAACGTTGTTATTAACGTCATATACACAAATAGATGGAGCAGTGTGCATGTCCAAATGAGATTTATCTGTTTAGAATAGACAAGAAATACAATCACCAATGAAATTATTCTCAATAATAAACTTAGCTAAGTATGTACCTTTTTCCTGCGTCCGTACTTCGTAAATGATGCAAATGGTACCAGCGATATTGTAAGAAATGTACCACATGCAACTCCAGCTAACAGTCCAGCAAAGTTCAGTTGAAACGGTAGTGTACCAATTCCGAAAAGAACTGTGGTCAATAGCAACATCTTAAATAATGACATATATGGCTTGTGCACGTGCTTCCAGTGCATCCATATGAGAAGTGAAACCAATGAAGATACTACCCCACAAAGAGACGCTGCGGGTCCTACCTGTAAATGTATCGAATACCAACCAAATTGAAGATATATGTAGTGTAGTATACCTTTTATATAAGGTTTTTTTTTTAAACTTAAATTATTACATTACATCTGATTTAGCTACGAGAATTACTTAATGTTTTATATTTCTGATTTGATAACCAATCTAATTTCATTTTTATTGTTCAAATTTGATCTTTTGAGTGAGCCTAAGAGTACGAGAATCAATTACCGTAACCACTACACCGATGTTAAACGTTTCCAATTTTAAAAATTTGCCCTCATTCCTGAAATTAAAAAAAACCTCATTTCATCAATTGGGTCACAACGACCGCACAAGACCAGTTTACTCTAAAAAAATTATTGTATTTGTCAAATTCTAAAGAAGGTTAACAGTAACTCAATTATCAAGTTCTAAAATATCAGACTTTGCATATGTAAGAAATTTAATTCCTTATTTACTGTGGAAAACAGCATTTCCTATAAAATATATCTTCATTGACACGGACACTCTGGAAAGGATATATCCAAACAGATATACTTGTTTTTTTTTTTTTTTCAAAATACCCGTTTAGAATGTTAGTTCCAAATAGAATGAAGAAGAATACAATGCCAAATGACTGAATTGTTTGTTAGTTGTGTTAGTTGTTTTGAATAGATTGAACAGTACCTCAGGTCTATGCGGTACTAGAACTGCGCTGGTTAGATTTCCAGCCAAGCCAGACATTATGTAAACTACAGTTGTCCGAAAAGTACCAATCAATCTCTCCAAGTCAGCGAGAAATAAATACTGAAATAAAAGTGTAATTGCCAAGTGCAAAACTCCAGCATGCATGCACAGTGATGTCAGAAGTCTATATATCTGATCTGGTATTTCCACGGCGATAAATGGAAACATGCCGCATACGTTATTCAGGCAGGATATCTAAAAAAAATTTACAAGAAACTTTAGAGATATGTGAAATACTAAATATATATGCATATATATATATATATATATATATATATATATATATATATATATATATATATATATATATATATATATATATATATATATATATATATATATATATATATATATATATATATATATATACATATAAATATTAAATGAGTGTCATAGTTACTTGTGAACAGAGGGAAGCTTCTTCATGAAAATATCCATTAACGAAGTCACAATATTCTCGTGTGGTTATCCTGCATTCACCATAGACTCCGGTACAGCAGGGATGTCCAATCACTTCGCAGACCATATGCTCGGCTGTGTGATCCTTATAGCGATATCGTTGAGAAAATGAATTAGTTTTCCGGCAAATTGGCCATTTAGTTATGTCATCGGGCCACTCGTATGGAGCAATCGATGCGGGTGCATCGCAAAATTTTGGATCTAGGCCACATACTGAACCCGATATCCGTCCCCCAGGGCCCGATTCGCCAGGTGACCATTTTTTCCAAGTCGATATGGACTTCTGGTTAAACGAAAGCAAAAATGTATTATTTTAAAAAAATGGTTAATGTTGTGTAATGCCTACTGTTGGATAAAGACCCCGTATAGAGCAGTCCGCTTGTGAGCTCTGTACGCAGCCGGAATCATCATTCCGTATACAGCAGGCCGTTTCACGCTCCTGCCTTCGGGTCCTTGTTACCACCTCCATCACTTTTACATCTCGCCGCATGCAGGCCGCGAACTTGGCACCCATATGGACGAGATCATTGTTGCGAGGACCTATCCAAAGATTTCGCTGCTCGATGTGCTGCACCGTTTGCAGACTTAAACTAGTGACCAGCACCTGCCCGGTCTTTTGTTCGGTTCCGAAGCCTATCGGTGCGATGCCATAGCAAACAATCGATAGAAATAGCACAATAATTTGCACCGTATTTATCCAGTATGTGAAGAAGGGTCTATGATCACAACGATCGTCTAAATCATTAGCCGAAAAGTATTTAATGTGTTGCCTCTGGGGACGCCGTGAGTTCTCTAGAACACCATCAAGTAATTGGGGAGTAATTCGATTCCCACGATTCGTAGCTGATGATGTTGAATTTGATGTTATATTGGCGCGCAACATAGATGGAACAGGGTTGCTGTTATGGTTGCTGGCGCCGAGAGGCATGTGGTTTCCATGTGGATCGGGCATTAAATGAAGATCTGAGGCATTTCCATTGCCACTCAGAGCTGAGGTGCGCCAACCATTATGATGTCGTTCAGCCATGTAAACACCAACACTGCCCTCGACACCAACACCAACTGCAGCTCCAGTCTGTTTGTTAGCTTGGTCAGTGTTCTCCTCGTTTATTGGCGACTTTGAGTTCTCACAGGGATAATCAAAGAAAACCTCATCGTCCAGCAACGCAGCTAGACCATCAGCAATGCCTATGTTGTAATCGCCTACAGTATCCATATCTATTTCTCTGCCATGAACATGGATTGGGGCAAAACTGCGCGACCATTGACGATGACGTCTCTGATTTATGTTGATTGCATACCCAACACTTGCAGATCGTATCTGGAAAACGTTGATCAAATAGCTTACCCCTGTCATCAACATATGTGCCACCGAATCTTTGCGCTCGATAAATTGATTGGAATTGAAATTGTTGCTGCCATAACATTTTCGCCATCTGGAAGGACCAACGCATGCATCCACATGCTGAGAATCTTGAGCTGGTAATATATCGGGACGATCGGTTGCATAGTAACTGTTACTACTATTGCTATTGCCATTTGGTTCAATAATGGTTCCATCCCGTCCATTATCAACATTAAATTCGTGTTCGGCGTTGCTGTTTAATGGACCGAAACGTCTAATTGCCAGACGTCGATGGCGTCCATACCAGATGGCAAAGTCAGCTGCCTCGGTACTTGGTTCCACTCCAAAAAAACGCGAAATTTCTCGTCTCAAATATATTATTATACGCTTCTTGCACGAATGCCGATGAATCAATTGCTGCAACTGTTGCTGCTGTTGTTGCTGCTGCTGCTGTTGTGGCTGTTGATGTTGCTGCTGTTGATGCTGCTGTTGTTGCTGTTGCTGATGCATGGGGACCGATTGTTGCTGGAGATGCTGCAAATGATGAGCGCTAGAAAGCTGAGTAGCCTGATAGATTTCCTGTGGATTATGTGTTTGACGGTGAAAGTTTTCGCTGATCTTTAACTGTTGCTGCACATGTGGCATGGTATATATTTCCGAAGAATTTGCGTCCAACGTAAGTGTATTGCCCTGTGTCCCCAATAATATTTCCTGCTCGTGTAGTTTTACCTTTCCCAGATCTGATGGCGCAGGCAACCCCACCGGTACTGGGCTAATTGGCCCAGTTGTCTGGGTTGTCTGATGAACACCCGTTGTGCGTCGCGTCGTATTACAATGTAAACAGGTGCCGGCAGTGTCTTGACCCTGAGACTGACCCGCAACCTGACTCTGACGCTGTGATTCGTTTTGAGCAATAGTCGACTGTAAGGTTATAACAGTTTCACTCTCATCCGAAGTGCTGCGGATTGTGGAACGTGAATCGGTTACTGTCGATCGAAACTTGCTGCACGTGCCAACAGTTTTTGTATTCGATCCAGCATTTGGTGAGCAGACGTTCGCTGTTGCTACCGGTTTTGGAAATGATGTGGATGAGACTGGCGACGAGGACGGGCATGGACAACTCGTCGAGGATGATGATATCGATGCCATATTGTAGGTCTGTGCACTTTTCGAGTAACTGGCTTGCGTCTGGCCAATTTCACTTTGCTGATGCTCACTGTGACAGCACTTGGATCGGTAGCTATATGGTATATTCACATACTGTGATTGCAAGGATGGCAAGGGTGGCGTTGCCGCCAAGTCAGAGTATATATCACTAGCTGGGGGTGGCGTTGGTACATAACGTTTCACTGGCGTATGTACTGTTGAGCCCAAATAGCCACCATATGCATCGCATTGCATCACTTGCTTCGGTGCTATAAAATAACGTCCAATTGATGAAGCCGGTGCTGAGGCAGATGCAGTACCCGAAGCCGAACTTGAAGCTGATGCCGAAGCCAAAGCCGAACCGGAAGCCGGAGTTTGAATTTGGGTTGAAGATGTTGCGGTTGCAACCGTTGCTAAGTTTATAGATTCCATTAATTTAAATTTTTGCGACGAATCTCGATAGCGATATTTCGAATTGGGTGACATGGCACAACTAGCCGTTGAATGCTGCTGAATTCCGTATTTGTCAATATGTTTATAATTAATATTCGCCGAATTGTCAGGCTGCATGTTTATAGCTGAATTGTTTGTACAGAGCGACGAAGTCGAGTTCGATGATGACAGCGGATGACATTGCGAGTGGGCGTGATGTTGAAAATGATTTAGATTAAGTTGTTGCAGTTGGTTGGCCACATTACTGTTGCAATTACCGATATTGCTATGAAAATTCGATTGACTTTGATTTTGACTGTGACAGGGATTGTGATTTGTCGGCAGGCAATCGCTATGCGGAGCCGGTGACGGTGGCGGCAGACTGCCATTTATTAGCGTATCATCAAATTTGGTCAACGGTATCGTCAGTTTACCAGACTGAGCCAGGTATATCTCATTCGGATGCGGGCTGAATCGACCGGCTGTTGCCATCATTGACTCATCTCCATTCGATTTTAACGATAATTGCGTCTGATAGTTCAGCGACTTTCTACGTCCTATTGCAGTACAAGTATTTCCACCAGCCCCGGTTCCCGTTCCACTTCCGGGTCCGACTCCAGGTCCGGTAGCGGCCCCTAATCCGGTGAAATCATTACGTCGTTGATTGGGATGCATTTTTAATTCTCTGACCCACAGGTCACTCTTAAGTACTTTATCTGAAAGATGATTGAGTATACATTTATTTATTAGTGCTTACCTGTTACACATATACTCGTTTTTGTTTTTTAAATATACTTTTATTTTGATTTACTTATATGAGAAATTGATTTTGTATCTTTTTGAACTTTTCCATCAAATTTTTTCATTTCCTATTTTTTTAGTTGTACCTCATTTATCAGTGATGTATGCAGTTACATTTTGAGTTAAGCTTGATCATATTTTAACACGGTGTTTGACATTCTGAATATGTTTATGTGTGTATATATAAAACGCATGCCTTTTCTATCTTTAGTAATCAAATTGGAGATGTTTTTTAATATTTTTTTAACATCAGTTTTGTACACTCGTATGCGTTATTATGTTTATATGTATATTGCGAAAACCAATTCCTATTTACAGGTATAGTAATCGAATTTGTCATATCGATTTTTCACGAATGAACTTAGTGCATACCTTTTGGCGCAACTTACAACTGTGGATTGCATTCACATTTTCAGGTTCGCGTTGATGCCATATGTTTTGCTTGTTTTGCAGTGAATTTATGGTATTTTTAAAATTTTTTTCATATACGTCTTATTATTGTTCGGTTGCGAAATATTCTCACCGAATAGAGAGCAAAATCTTTCATATACATATGTGTTGTCATATATGTATATGAAAATATATATATATATATATATATATATGTATGTACGTTTAGGTATAAAAGAATATACATATTTATATATTTACTTGTATTCACATTGTCACTCACGTTGCGATGTTACTCTTATTGTCCATGCGCATGTCAACAATTGTGACGTCATTACAACAGCAGTCCAAAGAACTAAATAGTTCAATTTCCTTTTTTGTGAACTGAACTGAATGAAGCAGCGTTGCTAATTTAGCTATTTTTCTTTCAAATCATACATATTGGGAAGACAGAAAAAATTTTTATTTAGAGGCTGGAGGGAACTGTAGTTTTTCGGATCAAAAAACTGCTTGTTCTAGCGGCAACAATCCGCCTGGCATGATCATAATTGTTGGCAACATTAATAACCATAATACACAAAGACAGAACAATTAGAATAACATTTTCAACGCATAAAACTTGTGTCAACTTTGTACTTACTTCGATATGCATATTTTGGCACGGGTAGTGAAAATGTGGTTCGGCGAAGTCAGTGAGCTGCGAGCGATCGAAATGGTCATTTGCCTGCTATTTTTCCCGACACCTTATCCCTCTATGCTCTTTCAAATATATACAGTGACGAACTAAATTATTGAAACAGCAAGTTTTTTAAACTTTACAGCAATTTTTAAAGTCTTCTTAAAAGGGTTTTTAATGAAACAAAAATTACCTAAGTAGAATGGGGTATTTATTAAACATTTAACGTTTATTTATAAACACAAAAAAAAATTTTTAAACTTTAACCGACAATTTTTAGAGAGCTAGAGAGTTGAAATGTGGAATGTATACTTGCGTTGACCACCCAAGCTCAAAAAGATATGGCGGATATATCTACGCCCATTGGGGGCGTGCCAAATCGGGAAAACTGTAACTTCTACAGTTTTAAAGCTAGAATGCTGAAATTTTGCACGTAACTTAACGCTACGATTTTATAAAGACTCATAAAAAGATTTTATGCCTACGCCCACTGGGGGCGTGGCAAATCGGATCTGAATATATAGTGATTTTACAAGATCAGCTATATTTTGAGCACTATTGATGGTAGAGACTTGAAATTTGATATATATACTCGGATAAGCAACCCAAGATCAAAAAGATATGGCGGACATACCTACGCCTTCAGGGGGCGTGGCAAATCGCAAAAAGCTTATAGCTCCTACAGTTTTAGAGCTAGACGCTTCAAAGTTGGATGTTTGTGTTACTGGAGGCCTCCTCTATTGATTCCCCAAAAAAATCTTACGCCCCTTTCACATTTTTGAAGTGTAAGCATCCAAACTTTACAGTTACGTTACCCTCGACTCCTTCTAGGAACTTGCCAAATATGATATGTCTACGCCTACTGGGGGCGTGGCAAATTGGCAACGAAATTTGTAACGCCCAGCTGCAAAATTTATATGACTGTGCCACCTATATAAATAAGCTTAATAAGAATTGCTAAGACGACAAACGGCACTTCTGAGAAATATTAAGAAATATATGTAATTCGATTTAATGTTGAAGTTCTGCAAATAATTTATCTGCTAAAATTATCATTTTTCGTATAGCCTAGGTCAGTTATGTTATTTTCTTTTTGTGTGTGACCCTGACAAAAAATGTAAATATCAAATACCGATATTTGTGTAATCGGCTTAGTCCGAACAAAATTATTCACGCACAAAAAAATTTACGATAGGTCCCATCAGGTATGCATGTATGTAGGCACGAACAGCTGCGCAACTATTTTCATGCCGTCGCCGCCGCGTCTCGAATGCGGACCATTTTGCTTACACGCTTTTCATCTACCTGCTGCGCCACATCAGTTGTGCATTGCCTGTTGGCAAATCCGAACCTACATCACTATATGGGCGACTTTTGACAAATACAAAACTATAGAAGCTGATGTTAATGCAAACATAATATAAACATAAATCAATCGCAATTGTGATTCTTAGAAAAAGCTGAACGTATGTATTTATATGTGTACATACAAAAACGGTGGTCGGTTGAATGTATGCGTATGAAGGGCGATATTTGACAAATACAAAACTAAAGAAGCGGCTGAAAATGCAAACACAACTCAATAACAATTTTGGTTGAAGAATATGCTAGAATGAATGGCGCTGAATTTATTTGTGACCATGCATAAGCAAACGCGCTTGCACGTTTCAATGTATGTACATATGTGTAAATGTAAATATATTTTGCTGTTGCTGCTTAACGCGTGCGTGTTATGATTGGCCAAACGTTTTCTTTAATAGATTGCGACTGACTTAACGGAACTTGATGAAACTTTCAGCATATGATTCTATTGAATTTTTTACATTTTATAAAAATTCTAATTCATTCACACAGTTATATTTGCAAAAATTTAAATTGCATAAAATTCACATCTACATAAATGCAAAATTTGAGCCTGTGGGTCTCGCCCTAAGGCAACGTTCTTACTTGTTTTTTAATTTGACTAATAGGGCAAAATCAGCTTGGCAATTTCATCTTCTGTTATATTTCGTTATTTCAAATTTCGCAAATTTTAATTTTAATATAGAAAACTTTTGTAAAAATTGACCATATTTTTATACTTTTCTAAATAATGGCACCTAAACAGAGGAAAATTATCCTGAATTTTCCGGATCAAGGCAAATATTATGCTCAATTGTCACAAAATTTTCTATGTTACAATTCAAATTTGCGAAATTTCAAATAACGGAATATAACAGAAGGTGAAATTGCCAAAACGATCTTGCCCAATCAGTCAAATTGTTAAAAAAAAAAACGATAAAATACAAATTGTAGCAATAATTTAGTTCAGTTTTGGGTTTATTTAATTTTAGTTTAAAAAAAAGTTTTTTGTTTAATTTAATAAATACTCGTTGTGTGGTTTAACAAGAACTAAAACTAAGAGAGCCGCGCGTTCAATTGCGTGTGTTGCTCGCAGGCAACACTTATACGCGTATAAGAGTATATTTATGTTGAAGAGGCAATGTTGCCGTAAAAAATATTTATTTCCAACACTCCTTCTCAACATTGCTTGTTCGTTACCTTCATCTTATCAAGCAATTGCATACCCATCATGTTCACAAATTTTTCATGTTTACTCTTACTTAAGTTTTTAGTCAAGACATCAGCAACCATATTTTCTTTGTCTACATATTCAACTTTAATAATATTTTTCTTAAACAAATCTCTTATATGATGATACTTCATATCTATGTGTTTACTACGTGCATTGAATCTTGCTTCGTTGACCAAACATTGGGAACTTTGATTGTCGCTAAAAATCTTCACATTCG
This sequence comes from Drosophila meridionalis, assembly GCA_035045145.1. Classification (NCBI taxonomy): domain Eukaryota; kingdom Metazoa; phylum Arthropoda; class Insecta; order Diptera; family Drosophilidae; genus Drosophila; species Drosophila meridionalis. The sequence continues at coordinate 1,569,828 of JAWNPG010000034.1, forward strand.
CCGATTTCATGCAGTAATACCTGGATGTATACTGCCTCTTTCGCTGCGGTTGAAAGTGCAACATACTCGGCCTCTGTGGTACTGAGGGCCACCACGCCTTGTTTCTTCGACTCCCAGGAGAATGCGACGCCCGCCGCAAACAGCACCCAGCCGCTGAATGACTTGCGCTCTGTACTATTGCCAGCCCAGTCCGCATCTACATAGCAATGTATTGGCTGTCCAGTACGTCTGTAATGGAGGCCCAGCCGTGCGGTGCCCTTCAGGTATCTCAGTATCCGCTTTGCACCCATCTCGTGCTCACGATGCGGATCTGCGTTGTGTCGCGCATAGCCTACCATAACATGTTCAACTCCCTTCGGTTGAAATTTTCGCTTCTGTGTCTTATTCAGAACAATTGCTTTTGAGCCGAACGCACGGAGATGCGACACCGTTGGCTTCACTCCAGACCAATACTCAATTGGTGTCATGTTTTTCAACGTAGACGTTTCCGATCGATTTTTCAGCCTCCTCGAGGTGAGCATGCACCATCACACTTCGAACCATCTCAACCACCGTTCGATTAGCTCACTCGGCCACTCCGTTTTGCTGTGGCGTATGGGGTACAGTTAATTGATGTTTTATTCCATTATCTTTCAAGAATTTCTCAAACGCGCTGCTTACATATTCGCGCCCATTATCGCTCCGCAGACTCTTTATTTGTTTACCAGTTTGCTTCTCTGCGAGCGCCTTAAAGTCATTGAATTTGTCGAATATCTCGTCACGCGTTCTAAGGAAACATACATGGACGTAACGCGAGCTGTCATCAATAAATGTGGCAAAATACTTGGCGCCTCCTAATCCTACAATTTTTTCTTTTGCACATGTCTCACACACAATGGCACTTGCATTTGGATACTGGGCAATTCTGAGTCCATGCATCATGTCATCCTTAACCATCTTGTTTATGCTCGCAAAATTCAGATGCCCCAATCGGCTGTGCCATTTCATGACTTCTGATGTGCTCTTCTGTGCTGTGAACAATTTCTTAATCAGTATTTCTGCCAAGAACAGATCGTTCTGCCTTCTTGCAACAAAAATCACCTCTCCGTTCCGATTTATTATAGATGCTTTTTTATTCTCGAGCTTGACTCGAAATCCGTTTTGGAAAGCTTTTGCAACCGAAATAAAATTGAACTGCAAATCTTTTACACGTTGTTTAATTGAATCGAACTTCCGCAAATATTTATCTCAACTGTTCCGCATCCATCGGTAACCACATAGCTATTTTCAGCTAAAGCGATTTTTTCTTTCATATTTCAAAATACGACCGCTCGCAACATAGATGTGCAGTGGTGCCACTGTCCAGACACCAAATTGTGTTTGCGATTTTGCTTGTGTTGTAATTTGTAGAAGTGAATGCCGAAAAATTCTTTATGCCATCTTCCTTGTTTTCTTTTTCTTCTTTCCGCTCCCGGCAATTATTGCTGTGACCGACTCGGCCACACGACCAGCACGCGCCTTTTATTTTTCTTTGCTTTGCATTTGATTTTTCGTTACCGTTGCTGTTATGCTGCTTTTGCGCTCGAGACCTTAACATTCTTGTTTCTCCGTTATTTTCGACGCCCGTCGACTGGCGCCTCTCGCCTTCTTCCAGCAATTTTACTTTTAATCCGCTGAGCGTTGGAAGCGTGTCACGAGTTTCGATCGTCACCACAAAATTTGCATACTCCTTAGACAAGCTCGATAACAGCAGTATCGACGAACAATCATCTGGCATTGGAACTTCAACCTCACTTAGTTTCTCCAAAAGTCAGTAAAATTGTTCAAATGTTCTGCCACCGCACCGGCGTGCTCCATTCTCATATGGAGTAACTGTTTTAATAAACTGACCGGCGAGCGGGGCCCATCGGCATATGAATTTCCTTTAACTTTATCCATGCTTCACGCCACGTCTCAAAATGTTTAATGTTATTTATTTGTGACGCTTTTATGCACAATAAAATGCTTGCCAGAGCCTTTTCATCTTTAGCATCAAACGCAGCTTTTCTCTCTGCACTGCTCTCGTTATTCAATACGCGACCACATATCAGCATGTATCAGTACACTTCTCATTTGTACTACCCACGCACTATAATTCTGATCGTCCAGTTTTTCGATCGATAGCATTGCTGAATTCATTTTGTGGCTTTATTTTTTCTTTTCCTTTTCAAGTTCTTTCACTGCCGCAGTGGAAGCGTGCTGGGCCCATAACTTATTCGTTGTGTGGTTTAACAAGAACTAAAATTCAGAGCCGCGCACAGGCAGGCTTGACCGTTCAATTGCGTGTGTTGCACACTTATACGCATATGTTGTAGAGGTTATGTTGCCGTACAAAATATTTATTTCCAACAACCCAATCCTAAAAAGGTATTTTTTGTTTCATTAAAAAACCTTTTAAAAAGACTTAAAAATTTAAAAAGCTTGCTGTGCCTATAATTTAGTTCGTCACTGTATGTATGCACACGCGCAAGATAGCGCTAAAACTTAAATTAGTTCGAACTCTTGGAAGGGTGGGAGCATTTCAAATTGTTCACATTTTCATTATTATTTGTATGCTGGGTATAAAAGTCTAGCGAATATGTTTTCGTGACAAGCTTGCATATATGTATAAGCATTGCTATATGTATAAGCATTTATATGCCAATGTGCGAACTCTTGCAGCTTGTTGAAATAGTAAAATTCAACATTTGTAGATGTGGATCTTGTGGACTGCACAATCTTCATTTTGCTTTTTGTTAAAATCCATCACCAACGTGGTCTTATACCGCAATGGATTCCCAGACATTTAATAAGTCAACACATTAACTCGTGTAGCTACTAACACTGGGAAATCTGTATTGCGACTTGGCCTAACGGTTTGGTGTCTGGTTTAGCGCATTTAAATCCATCAATGGAGTTTATTACTTGGAATCCCCCAACTTTTCCATGTCGTCTTTTTCAATCTTTACTCTCATTAAAATCCATCAATTATGTTTCTTAGTTGGAATACACCAACTAATCCATGACGTCTTTTTCAATGTCTTTACTTTTATTGAAATCCATCAATGATGTTTAATAGTTGGAATCCACCAATGTTGCTTCAACGTCTTTTTTAACGTTTTCATTCTCAACGCACATATCCAATTCTTTGGAAATATCTACTTCTCAGAGCTTCATGCGAGTACTTATAAGTTCGCTTATCGACCAGAGACTTCAAAATATATCGGTCTCCTTCTAATATCGTTGCCACCAGAAATTGACCTTTAAATTTTTTATGTAATTTTTATTGATGTCTCTCTTATCATTTAAATCATTATCATTATCACCTCATCTCATCATTATCAGAAAGGGTGATCTTATAATGTTCAAAAGTGTTAATTGCTAACTTAACACTAAAATTCTAAGATACAATTTCACGACTAATTATATGTAATAACATATTTCAAGCAATCATCTGTCACCACGTGAAATAATATTTCTAGGTTAAATTGAGAAACTTGCACTGCAGCCAAAATTTGCAAATTGCTCCTCACTATATTTTCTCCTATACCTCTCAATATTATCAAGTTATTTATTCGCTTGGCAGACAACTTATTAATTATTACTTAATGTTTCCTTGCTCAAAGAGCACTCGGCATCTGAGTCATAGAAAAATGAAAAGAAATCACCCAGTAGGTACATTTTTCCTTTCGGCACTATTATTTAGACAAGCGTCATCATTGACTTTGACAACTCCAAGAATCCACTATTTTGCGACTCCAATATCGGCTCCAACATGCGTTGTGATATCTCTTGTAGATGTGGTAATCCCACTTCTGATGTCGGATCTTCATTTTCCATTTTGTTAAAATCCATCACCGGACGCTTTCTGAACCGACATGTTCAACTTCTTCTAAAAAACTGCAGTCACTTCGCTTTGACAACTCTACTCTTGTCTGTGTACTCACACATATTCTCGCTTACATACATATGTTGCAGTTCTTCTTCTTGTCTCGCGTCAGGCAGAGACGTCTGCCTGGTTAGGACTAGCTGTATCAGGAGAGAAACGAATTTAACTGAGACAACGGCAGTCGTATAGACACACGAATCATTAACCATTATAATTTTGACCGTTCCTCTTTAGACTAGTATTCTTAAAATATAGTGATGACATGAGACTTATAATATAGTGATGGTAACAACGATATATTAAGAACAATAGCGACGCTAAGTAGTGTCGATGCAACAGATACATATAATTGAAAGAAGTAAGAGAGAGAGAGAGAGAGTAAGAGAGAGTGAGAGAAAGCATAGCGATATTTGTTCATGGATCGACCATTTCGGTCGAGTGCTCGAAGCGGAATGATTCGGCATTTTGATACTTTCGTTGCTCGCAGGGATGCCAACCCTCCGTCTCCGCCTACGTGTGATGAGACTAAAACTACGTACTTTTAAAAAATATTGCAAAGTACCCTAAAAACTAAAATTTTAGGGTAATATCAATATATTATGAATTAAATATCAAATATGATCTTAGAACCTACTGACAAACACCTAAGATATTTGAATCTAAGCATGTAAAATTTTTTGTAAAACATGTACATAAATAAATATATATAATTTGAACAATGTAATTTGCTTTCTAAAACGATAAATGAAATTAATAACAACGAAGTACAATACAGTAATTTTAAAAATGTAATGTTTTTTTCATTTTCTTTATATTGTTTTTAAGTTTAAAAAAAAAACGTAGATCTACGTATTTCAGCAAAACTGTGCTACGGAAAAACACGTAGATTTTTTAGCCTGGCTACGTAATTCTCAAATTTTGACATGGCATCCCTGGTTGCTCGAGTCAAAAAATACCGAGCCGAATAAATACGAAGCTGACGCATTGTATTTTTTTTCTTTGAAAAATTTCGTATCAGTCTATGTGTACCACTAAAGTGCCCGAACCCCCTATTAGTTTTTACGGAACACGCTGTAAGTTCGTCAAATTAAGAATTAAAAATAATGTTGTTTATTATGTTTTAAGAAAATTCATGTAACAGGCAGGAGGCGACCTGCCACACTCCATAAAAATAAATAAACAAATAAACAAATAATAGTGCTCTAGACGAAACTGCTGACATTCACATGTGTGTATTCGCCAAAGCACAAGTCTCTATTATTTGATTTGCGTGTGTTTGTAGGGGGGCGTCGCAAATAAGTAGAAACACTTTTCTTGTGGGTTGTTTGGAATTACTTTCGCTTTTATTTTAACTTGAAAATTGCACAGTCAGTGTGCGTACACGGTGAAAGGAAGAAGATCAGAATAGAAGTGTAAAAAAAAGGAAGAGAGGAGGAAAGTAACACAGAAAAACTCCAGAGAACCAGCAGGAGAGCTGGAGTTGGAGCTTACGCTATTAACAGAGCTGTTAATAGCATAGCATGGGGATGTGGAGGGAGGAGCAGTTCTGTTTAATGGAATCTGACATAAACATACTCCCCCCTTGCAAGGATTGCAAGACTTGGGCTGGGTCTATGAGCAGGCGCCCGAGAGGACCCATCCGAACACGGTGTTTTGGGCAATTGGAAGGCCGTCTGTGCTGGGAACGATCCCCGGAAGGATAACGTGAGGATACACGTCAGCCCCCAGCACAATTGACACCGATCCGGGACGTGACCAGGTGCTGTCGGCGAGCGTGATCCCTGGAGGCCCAGCTTCCCGCTCGATGGCCCGGATTGGCGTCCGAACGTTTAGCTGGGGGTCCAGTTGGAACAACGCGTCGAACTCGAAGCGCGAGTTCTTCGACCGAATGAGACTCGTGCAGACTTGCCCTGGACCAACGCTTGTGACGGAAAGACCCAATGTCTTTGCCAATGAAGCGTTGATCCGACTGGTGGGACTGCACGGGTCAATCAGCGCCTTGACTTCGACATCCTTGGTCGCCGTTTGGAGCACGATGACCGCCGTAGGAAGAATGCTGACCATCTTGTGCTGCATCAGCGTTGTCAGCGGAGGAGTGGCCGCCTGTGTAGAATCTGGAGTAGGACGACTTGTAGGGCCTCGTCGCTTCCGGCGCGATCCCGGGAGGTGCAGGAGCGTATGGTGGTTGTGGCCACACGTCTTGCAGCCTTTGTTGCTGCGGCAAGATTGCCCAGAATGCTGGTGTGCCAAGCAGTTCGCGTAGTGGCGGTTGGCTAGAACCGCGCGCAACCGCTTTTCCGCGGGAAGCCCCAGAAAACGGCGGCATTTGCGCAGAGCGTGGATACCTCTGCACACGCGGCACCGGAATGAGTCTTTGCCGGATGGCTGGCTGGCTTGAGGGGATGACATCATAACCTGGAAAGGAGAGACACGTGTGGGGCAATGAATGGTTGGCTTGTCGAACATGAAAGTTAGTTGGACATCACAGGGAACACCGAGGTCGGGACCTGGATGAAGAATATCATCCATCCCCTTATCATTCAATGCTGGACAGAGTGCATTGCAGCCGACCTTCACTTTGGCAGTGATGCTGTCGGGATCTCGTACTGGGAGAGTTACGACAGATGAGTCATGTAACCTAGACAAGATTGTCGGAAACTCAAATTTTGGTTTTTTCGGAACGGAAACTTGAGCTGTGAAGGACGAGACCATTTTCGGTGATGTTTGCGAAAGAGGGCCGGTGAGTACCCAACGGAAAACAGTCTCTAAGCCAAGAATGGATCCACAGATATTAGGGTGCAAACCTCCCTGAATAATAGACGGAAGGATATCCGCGCCTATAAGAACATCAATTTTCGCACTCTTGTAGAACTCGGGGTCAGCTAGCTGAATATTAGGAAGTTTCTTCAACAAGTTGTGCGGAATTGGAGACGAAGGGAGGTTGCCAGCAAGACTTGGAAGGACGAGAGCAGATGCTTCAATACGCAGTCTCGGCTTCAGTGGAGTCCTGATATGGAAATCGCAAAGCTTTTGCGATCGGGCTGTCACGGCTTGGCTTAAGCCTGACACTCGTGTCTGAACAGGTCGGAAGGGCAGTTTGATGAGGCGGAACAGACGCTCAGAAATAAAAGTCGCCTCAGATCCCCAATCAATCAGCGCCCGGGCAGGATAGGTAGCCCCGAGATGGCATACATGGATCATTGCCGTACCAAGAAGGACATCTTGTGTGTTAGCAGAGAAATACGTCTGGACATGTGAGACATCTCTGGGCGAATGAAGGGGTACGGCAGCTGCGGATGCAGCGCCATTCTCGGATTCATGCTCTTTATGGAGCAGGGTGTTATGCCGACCGTTGCATCTCTGGCAGCTGTGCGCACTGGTGCATCCGTGCAGCAGATGACCGCGTGCGAAGCAGTTCAGACACAGCTTCTTCTGCTTTATGTAGGCCTCTCGCTGTTGAACAGACATTTGGAGGAAGCGAGGGCAAAGTCGGACTTCAAAGGAGTTCACCCGTTCGGAAGGGGCAGGGTTCGCGTACCTCGGGGCAGGTGTTGGCGCGGCAGGACTGGACCTGTCAGTTTCTATAGCCTCAAGTGCTCGCGCACGCTCGCTAAGGAAACGACTAACGTCCTGCCAAGCTGGAATTTCTGACTTATTTGTCAGAGAATGCTCCCAGAGAGATCGAGTGTGTTCTGGCAATTTGGAAGTACACAGGAACACAAGGATACAGTCCCAATTCTCCATAGAGATTTGAGCATGCTCGATCGCAGTGACACATCTGCTCATGGTGCCATGCAACTCTCTGAGAGCTGCGCCTGATTCCTTGGAGACCTTGGTTAGGCTGAGAAGGATTTTAAGCTGTTGACTAGCATCCGCTTGTTCTCGAACCGGTCGCACAAGGCACCCCAAGCCGATGCAAAGCCGTCATTAGTGAGAGGACACTCTGCGACTATAGCATTTGCATCGCCTGCGGTTTTGGAATTAAGGTGGAAGAGTTTTTCCACCGCAGTCAGCCGGGGATTGTTAATGTATATGGCTGTGAAGAGGTCGCGAAACGTTGGCCAGCGCAAGTAATCGCCGTGGAACACTTCTGTGTCGATGGGAGGAAGGCGACAGCCGCTCGAAGAAACAATAGCGGACACAGAAGCGGGCGGTGCACTCGGTGCGGACACGGCGGCAATTTGCCTGCTCAATTGGGCGGCACTCCGCTCATAGACTGTATAGCAGTGGTCGAATTTGGCTTCCATGGCCTCAACTTCTCCACTGCCTGCCCCCTGACTAAGCGCTTTGGAACACGCTTCGTATTGCAGCTCGGCCTTCTCCCACAGGACCTTGACTCGATCCCGTCGGATCTCTAAGGCCTGGAGCTGATCTGCAGGGGTCGAACCAGTCTCTCTGGAATGGTCGATGTGGGCCTCAAATTTAATGAGCCTTTCCGCAGCAGAAATGAAATCGGACAGCGACATTTTAGTCAACGGACTTGTGGGCTTTAGAGCGGATCGAGTTACCACCGGACTACGCTTGAGTGTGCTGGAAGTCTGTTGTTTCCCAGACGAAATGGAAGACACAGAGGAACTGCGCTAGATAAAACGCGAAGCAGGTGCACTCAGTTGCGATCGGCTAGAACGATCAGACATGGAGACTAACAAGAAGTTAGCTGTCGGAAAGTTCTGCGTAAGAGACAAACGAATAGTCGGAGAGTGAGTACGGAAGTTGACGAAATGGAAGGATTTGTCAACCGAACAGGGCACAAATTTTGATAAACCGCGTTTTGGAAACGAAGAGAAGTGTTCTGCGCAGCAGCTAATAATTGCTCTTAAATAAGCTTCTCTTAAGCCACTTGCTCTTTATCTCCTTCTCATTCGCTCATAGTGCAGTTAGGCACAAAACGAAACTGTATCACGCATACATATGTAAATTTCTGCTGCTCGGTCTCTTGCTTATCATTATACCCTGAGCCCATTGAAAATGGGAAATCAGGGTTGGTGAATAATTAAACATATCTTTATTTTATTTGAACTATATCAGCCAATTGCTGTTACACTCAACTTGTCCGTTCGTTTGCTTACTCAATACTAACATATTTGTATCGACTTAACCGATAATTGATCTTGATACAGCTGTTCATTCGCCGATAACAATTAAGGTTGTTTATATACTAACAAAATCAAAAATATGCTAAATAATGAAAAAATGTACTAAATAATGACAAATGGTTCCTCAACATCCCGGCCCCCCTGAAACTCTGTTTCAGAATGTGGTAGAGCTGCAATCTTCGTGATGGGTCGTATAATCTCTCCAGAAACGACCTTGAGCTTAACTGCCCGTACTAATCCATCCTCTCCTGGGTACACCTCCATTACGCGTCCTAGATTCCATGTTGCTGGAGGCGTATTCGAATCCTTGATGAGTACAATGTTTTCAAGGGATATGTTAGGCATCTTAGTAGTCCATTTTGGTCGTTGCTGCAATGCTGTTAAATATTCCTGTTGCCAACGTTTCCAAAATCCTTGAAGCATTGCCTGAATATGTTGCCAATATCCCAAGCGATTGGTTGGTACCTCTGCGTAGCTCCCATCTGGAACTGCGGTGTACGTTCGTCCGATCAAAAAATGCGCTGGTGATAAGTATCCAATTTCTGTGTCCGAAGTTGCGCATAATGGGCGGGAGTTCACAACTGCTTCTATCTGTGTAAGCAGTGTGCGCATCTGCTCAAAGGTAATCACTGTGTTTCCGATCACTCGTCGCAAGTGTAGCTTCACGGAACGCACAGCAGACTCCCATTTTCCGCCCCAATGTGGAGTATATGGTGGAATGAAATTCCACTTGATACTCTGCTCCGCCAGTTTCCTTGCTACCACCTCATTATGTTCAATTGCGACATCTCGTTTAATGTGCGCTTAGCACCGACGAAATTACGTCCATTGTCGCTATACATTTCGGCAGGCTTCCCACGGCGGGCCATAAAGCGTCTGAGGGCTGCCAGAAAGGTATCTGTGCTTAGGTCTGTTGCCAATTCCAGATGAAGTGCTGATGTCACCATACAAACAAAGAGACAAATGTAGCCCTTCTCCTTACGCGGGTTGCGTCCCCTGTGCACCTTTAGCGAGATAGGTCCAACGTAATCGACTCCAGTGTGTTCAAATGTAAATGCCTGTCGCACACGAGTAGCAGGTAAGTTTGCCATAAGCTGTTGTGTAGTGTGATGACGCTGCTTGAAACAGTTTAGGCATCCATGCGTGATTCGTCGGATGAGGTTTCGGGATCCAACTACCCAGTACTTCTGACGAATTATGGCAAACATTGCTGAAACTCCAGGATGAAGGTTGAACTGATGCTCATGCTTCAGTAACAGCTCAACTAGTCGATTGTGGTTAGGCAGTACAATCGGGTGTTTGGCATCTCTAGGAAGGTAGGAGTTCTCTAAGCGTCCACCAACTCGAATAAGGCCATCCTGGTCAACAAATGGAGCTAGCTTGCTTAACTTGGAACGGTGCTGTAGTGGTTGCCTCTTCAACAAGCGCTGCCGATCAACATCAAATGCGTTTTGTGCTTTTCCAAGACAAAACTTTCTTGCTGCGTCAATTTCATGGAACGTTAAGGCTGCCGAGTGAAGTGGCTTCCTTGATCGGACGCGGTGTACAAAGCGCCGGACGTATGCGATGATTCGAATCAGTCGCAGCCATGATGATACTCTAGTGAGCAAAAGGTCAAAGGGGGACGCTGCCATTTCCTTCCTTGCCGTCAAAATATTGGCCTTGAATTCTGTTTCTGCTGCTGGCGGCACGATAGAGCAGCAGAATTTTGATTGTCGTAGCACCTCTAAACACTCCTGGGCATCATGTAGCCAGGACGGTCCCTTCCACCATAAGTCAAATTTAAGAAGGTCACCGGCAAGCATCCCTCGGGATGCGCAATCCGCAGGATTTTCCTTGGTACTCACATGCCTCCAAGCGTCCCGTGGGATTGTTTCAAGTATCTCTGCAGTGCGATTGGCTACGAACATCTTCAATTTACCGGGTTGATTGGACAGCCAGGACAACACGATTGTAGAATCGCACCATGCATATACCTTTACTTCCTTCTTGCCCAGACTAGCTTGGATTGCCTTAACAAGTCTAGTCAGTAGTAGAGCTCCACACAGTTCGAGGCGTGGTAGCGTTGTTAGTTTTAAAGGTGCAACTCGAGTTTTAGCAGCAACAAGATATACTCCTATAGAGCCGTCACTATACTCAACTCTGCTGTAGAGGACTGCCGAGTAAGCCTTAAGCGAAGCGTCTGAGAATGCATGTAACTCGATGTGGTCCCTGTGACTGTCTATGAAGCGAGGTATCTTGAGCTGTTGTAGCGACGAAATATCCTTGCGATACATCTGCCAAGCTTGCGCCTGTTTCATTGGGAGTTCCGAGTCCCAATTCAAATCTAGCAACCACAGTTCTTGCAGTAGAATCTTGAACTGGACTACCACTGGCGCCAGAATGCCAAGAGGATCAAAAATGCGTGCTACATCGGATAGCACTTGTCGTTTTGTACAGCTTGCAGTCTCCAATAATGTTGTATGCAAGATTGTCTTCTCTAGGATCCCAGTGCAGTCCAAGTACCTTTGATGTTGCTGTTGACATGCTGACTCTATTACCTTGCACGGTGCTCAATCGTGTGCTATTTGAGATCCATTTTCCCAATTCCAACTGTGCACGTGACATGAGTGCAACTAACTCAGCTTGAATGTCAATGAGTTCCTCCTCTGTCATGGCTCCTGTTAATACATCATCCACGTAGAAATCCTCAAGTAATATCCTAGCGGCTTTAGGAAACTCATGCTCGTGGTCCTTGGCGAGTTGCTCTAACACCCGGACTGCCAGGAATGGCGCAGACGCAGTCCCGTATGTAACTGTGCAGAGTCTGAAGTGCTGCAATGGTGCTGACGGATCTTCTCTCCATAATATCCGTTGGAAATCCTGATGTTTAGCTGCAACCAGAATCTGTCTAAACATCTTTACAATATCAGCCGAAAATACAAACTTGTGCATTCGAAACCTCATGCATACGCTGAACAGATTGCGTTGTATACATGGTCCAATATGAAGCGCATCGTTAAGAGACCGGCCATCTTGGTCTTGATATGAGCCATCAAATACCACACGCAGCTTTGCACCTAGCACCAGATGGTGCGGCATGTAGAAAACCTTCTTCGGAGTGGCGGCTTCTTCTACATCCACCTCCTTCATGTGGTCCAGTTGTATGTACTCCCTCATGCATTGTACATACCTTGATCGCAAAGCTGCATCCTTCATTAAACGACGTTCAACTGCCAAGAAGCGAGACTTGGCTCCATGAAAGGTGTCTGCGAACTCTGGGTTGTCCTGCTTGAACGGTAGCTCGACTATGTATCTCCCTTCAGCATTACGGGAGTGTGTTTGGACGAAATGAGTCTCCACTACATCATCTTCTGTATTTGCAGACGTGAACGATGGAACTTCCTCCAGTTCCCAAAACCTTTGCAACAATGTGTTGATGTCCATGGTAGCTAAGAGTGACGTAGTTGTAGTTGTAGTTGCTCCTCCCACTGTTGTGATGATCCATCCAAATATGGAATCGATGGCGATTGTGTTGCCCTGGGCATTACGCAACTTTTCTCCAGTAAGAATCGTCCAAATGTGATCGTTACCAATCAGAATGTCGTTTGATGCGTTGGTATTGAATGCGGCATCTGCTAGGGTGTGGCCGCTAAATATAGAGAGGTCTGCTGCATCTATAGTTTCTCTCATCAGTGTCGAAGTAATGTTTCCAAGCTCGTGCGCCTTGACCTCAAGCGATGCATCTGACACTCGCGACTTGATGTGTAGTGAACAGAGCCCTCTTGTCGTTTCTGCCTTGATTGATGAGATTCCAGATATGAAAATGCGAGAGTGTGAACGGGCCAGATCCAATGTCTGGATGCAGCGTTCCGAAACGTAGGACAACTCCGAGCCGCAGTCCAGTAGTATGCGGCAAACAACGTCTTGACCTCGAGAATTGCGCACATACACCTGCGCCGTTGGCAGTGTACTTCTCATATTTGCGCCCTTGCCACATTTCGCAATGTTCATGGCGTTCGTCAGTGCTACTACTGTGCTAGCACCTGGTGCCTCATTTGACTCATCCTTCTGGTGCTGCTGTGGCTCACCCTTGTCCCTAGTGCTGCTTTGATCGAGATGCAAAAGTGAGTGAAGTCGGCGCTTGCAATACTTACATGATGATTTCGATGTACAAGTGCTCACTCCATGACCAAGTCTCAAACAATTAAAACACATGTGTTTGGATTTTACAAAGTCATATCGTTGCTGAATAGATAGGTCCAAGAACTGGGTACATGTCATCAATGCGTGTTCCTTGTTGCACTTAGCACAGCGCTCTGAAGTAGCGAGTAGCGCATGCGCGTTCCTGGTACCTCTGTCCTGTCTAGGCTTGCTGCTCGTCTGAGTTGCAGATTGGCTAAGCTCCAGCCGATCACAACGTGAATCCAGGAACTTGAGCAACTGCGTTATCGACGGATTAGCCATGTCTTGACTCTTCTCATACCATTCACGTCGTGTGGTATCGTCAACCTTTGCGATGAGTAAGTAAATCAGCCAACAATCTCGATCCGTTTGTCCAGAAGCGTCTAATGCCCGAATTACAGTACCAGCTTCGTTTGTTAATGATCGAAGCGCTGCTGGGTTGTGATCCGCAACCTTGGGCAATCCAGTAAATGTATCCTACAACAAGTTGACCAAATAGCGAGGCTTCTCGTAACGCTCAACTAATGAATTCCAAGCTATTTCATAGTTGGCATCAGCTAAGGGCAGATGCTGGATAAGTTTTGCAGCTTCTCCCTTTAAACAAGACTTCAAGTGATGATACTTCTGAATGTTTGTCAACGTCGTCTTGCTGTGAACGGCACTGTCAAATAGACCCTTAAACGCGTGCCATTCCTTATAGTCTCCATCGAATGGTGCGATATGAATTCGCGGCAGTTCCCAATCCTTCGTTGATGGTCCTGCGACTTGCTGTGAGCCTGACGATGACTCGTTATCCACCTGCTGCGGTAGCAGTCGTTGCATTATGCGATCCATAGTCTCCATTTGCGTCTGCTGCATTTGTTGTATTTGCGCCTGAGATTGTTGTTGCATTTGCGTTTGAGATTGCTGCATTTGTTGTATTTGCGCCTGAGATTGTTGTTGCATTTGTTGTATTTGCGTCTGAGATTGTTGCTGCATTTGCGTTTGAGATTGCTGCATTTGTTGTATTTGCGCCTGAGATTGTTGTTGCATTTGTTGTATTTGCGTCTGAGATTGTTGCTGCATTTGTTGCATTTGCGCCTGAGATTGTTGTTGCATTTGTTGCAAAATACATTGGATGGTCGATTCATCCCTTTCCCCGAGCACATTAGATGTAGTATTGGCCTCTTCCAGTTTGCGGGGTTTATACTCAGTGTGTAGTGCCTTAAGAAGGGCGCGAGCTCGTTCAAAGCGCTCCTCGTATACCTCGTTGTCACTTGCTGGGTCCACATATCCCTGCACATCTTCATATTTATAAAGTTCGTCGCCAAGATTGACAAACTGCTTCCAAGCCTGAACCAGCATGTCCAATTTGGCATCAATATCGTAGAATGTGCAGCCATCAGGCGGATGTTCTGCGTATCCAGAAATGCGCGTAATCGTTGCCTTCAATCTACTTCTGGTTCCCAATAAAGTACGTAGATTTTCCATTGCAGCTTGCTGCTTTGCCTGCAGTCAATTCAAGTTGTTGTCCAAAGTAGTCAGTAGCACTTTTCCAATAGTGCGTACTAGTAATTACGTCCGATGCCAAATATCAGTACGTAATTCCAAGAATGTGCAAATGCTGCGTCGCCAGCAGCAAAAACACGACAAGACAAAACACGCCACTTTTCCAATAGTGCGCGCCGTTTATTACGTATGATGCCAAATATCGATACGTAATTCCAAGAATGTGCAAATGCTACGTCGCCAGCAGCAAAAAACACGACAAGACAAAACACGCCACTTTTCCAATAGTGCGCGCCGTTTATTACGTGTGATGCCAAATATCGATACGTAATTCCAAGAATGTGCAAATGCTGCGTCGCCAGCAGCAAAAACACGGCAAGACAAAACACGGCACTTTTCCAATAGTGCGCGGCGTTTTCCAACAATCCAAAAGTGAGTATTCAGTAGCAATGCCCAACGGCTCCGGCTCGAAGGACCAAATTTTATGGTGAATAATTAAACATATCTTTATTTTATTTGAACTATATCAGCCAATTGCTGTTACACTCAACTTGTCCGTTCGTTTGCTTACTCAATACTAACATAATTGTATCGACTTAACCGATAATTGATCTTGATGCAGCTGTTCATTCGCCGATAACAATTAAGGTTGTTTATATACTAACAAAATCAAAAATATGCTAAATAATGAAAAAATGTACTAAATAATGACAAATGGTTCCTCAACAAGGGTATAATGGTTTTGTTAAATGTATGTAACAGGCAGAAGGAGGCGTGTCAGACCCCACAAAGTATATATATTCTTGATCAGGGCGACGAGCTGAGTCGATTTAGCCCTGTCCGTCTGTCTGTCTGTCCGTCCGTCCGTCCGTCCGTATGTTTGAACGCGTCGATTGAAGCATCTAGACAAGGTAGAGACTTGAATTTTTTTTGTTGGGTCCGTGGATAGCACGCGCAGGTCAAGTTTGTTACCAAAAAACGATATCTACTTTTGTTGTTTTGCTATCGATTTTAAACCTTATCGAAAACAGGTTATAAAATTATATCTCCCACACATTTAGAGCTAGACCCCTCAAATTTTGCATATAGATTCATGTGAATTTTATACAATTTCTATTTTTTTATTTTTTTGATACCGGCTCTTTTTACTAATTAATTTTAATTTATTTTTTTAAATTTATAAACATGAGGTGGTTGTGATAGTTGAGATGATGCACTTTAACGTTACATATGTAGTAAATAGATGCAGGTTCGAGTCCAGGTGCGGTGATGTTTGTTTTTCTTCTTCTATTTTTGTTGATTTGATTATTTATTAATTGTTAATTTATTTTTGATTTACATACATTCTAGTTGAATAAAATTTCAAAATTATAATTTAATTTTGGAAAATTTAATGTTTTATGCAAGCTATATAGCGTATTAAACAATGCAAATCGGACGGGGCTCAGGGGATCTCCTAGTCGGGCACCTCCGACTAGAGTTTTCTTACTTGTTTTGTATTCTATTCTTTAATTTTTACTATTCACATGTGTTTGGATTTTACAAAGTCATATCGTTGCTGAATAGATAGGTCCAAGAACTGGGTACATGTCATCAATGCGTGTTCCTTGTTGCACTTAGCACAGCGCTCTGAAGTAGCGAGTAGCGCATGCGCGTTCCTGGTACCTCTGTCCTGTCTAGGCTTGCTGCTCGTCTGAGTTGCAGATTGGCTAAGCTCCAGCCGATCACAACGTGAATCCAGGAACTTGAGCAACTGCGTTATCGACGGATTAGCCATGTCTTGACTCTTCTCATACCATTCACGTCGTGT
Source organism: Drosophila meridionalis (assembly GCA_035045145.1). Taxonomy (NCBI): domain Eukaryota; kingdom Metazoa; phylum Arthropoda; class Insecta; order Diptera; family Drosophilidae; genus Drosophila; species Drosophila meridionalis. The sequence continues at coordinate 1,586,272 of JAWNPG010000034.1, forward strand.
GGTATCGTCAACCTTTGCGATGAGTAAGTAAATCAGCCAACAATCTCGATCCGTTTGTCCAGAAGCGTCTAATGCCCGAATTACAGTACCAGCTTCGTTTGTTAATGATCGAAGCGCTGCTGGGTTGTGATCCGCAACCTTGGGCAATCCAGTAAATGTATCCTACAACAAGTTGACCAAATAGCGAGGCTTCTCGTAACGCTCAACTAATGAATTCCAAGCTATTTCATAGTTGGCATCAGCTAAGGGCAGATGCTGGATAAGTTTTGCAGCTTCTCCCTTTAAACAAGACTTCAAGTGATGATACTTCTGAATGTTTGTCAACGTCGTCTTGCTGTGAACGGCACTGTCAAATAGACCCTTAAACGCGTGCCATTCCTTATAGTCTCCATCGAATGGTGCGATATGAATTCGCGGCAGTTCCCAATCCTTCGTTGATGGTCCTGCGACTTGCTGTGAGCCTGACGATGACTCGTTATCCACCTGCTGCGGTAGCAGTCGTTGCATTATGCGATCCATAGTCTCCATTTGCGTCTGCTGCATTTGTTGTATTTGCGCCTGAGATTGTTGTTGCATTTGCGTTTGAGATTGCTGCATTTGTTGTATTTGCGCCTGAGATTGTTGTTGCATTTGTTGTATTTGCGTCTGAGATTGTTGCTGCATTTGCGTTTGAGATTGCTGCATTTGTTGTATTTGCGCCTGAGATTGTTGTTGCATTTGTTGTATTTGCGTCTGAGATTGTTGCTGCATTTGTTGCATTTGCGCCTGAGATTGTTGTTGCATTTGTTGCAAAATACATTGGATGGTCGATTCATCCCTTTCCCCGAGCACATTAGATGTAGTATTGGCCTCTTCCAGTTTGCGGGGTTTATACTCAGTGTGTAGTGCCTTAAGAAGGGCGCGAGCTCGTTCAAAGCGCTCCTCGTATACCTCGTTGTCACTTGCTGGGTCCACATATCCCTGCACATCTTCATATTTATAAAGTTCGTCGCCAAGATTGACAAACTGCTTCCAAGCCTGAACCAGCATGTCCAATTTGGCATCAATATCGTAGAATGTGCAGCCATCAGGCGGATGTTCTGCGTATCCAGAAATGCGCGTAATCGTTGCCTTCAATCTACTTCTGGTTCCCAATAAAGTACGTAGATTTTCCATTGCAGCTTGCTGCTTTGCCTGCAGTCAATTCAAGTTGTTGTCCAAAGTAGTCAGTAGCACTTTTCCAATAGTGCGTACTAGTAATTACGTCCGATGCCAAATATCAGTACGTAATTCCAAGAATGTGCAAATGCTGCGTCGCCAGCAGCAAAAACACGACAAGACAAAACACGCCACTTTTCCAATAGTGCGCGCCGTTTATTACGTATGATGCCAAATATCGATACGTAATTCCAAGAATGTGCAAATGCTACGTCGCCAGCAGCAAAAAACACGACAAGACAAAACACGCCACTTTTCCAATAGTGCGCGCCGTTTATTACGTGTGATGCCAAATATCGATACGTAATTCCAAGAATGTGCAAATGCTGCGTCGCCAGCAGCAAAAACACGGCAAGACAAAACACGGCACTTTTCCAATAGTGCGCGGCGTTTTCCAACAATCCAAAAGTGAGTATTCAGTAGCAATGCCCAACGGCTCCGGCTCGAAGGACCAAATTTTATGGTGAATAATTAAACATATCTTTATTTTATTTGAACTATATCAGCCAATTGCTGTTACACTCAACTTGTCCGTTCGTTTGCTTACTCAATACTAACATAATTGTATCGACTTAACCGATAATTGATCTTGATGCAGCTGTTCATTCGCCGATAACAATTAAGGTTGTTTATATACTAACAAAATCAAAAATATGCTAAATAATGAAAAAATGTACTAAATAATGACAAATGGTTCCTCAACAAGGGTATAATGGTTTTGTTAAATGTATGTAACAGGCAGAAGGAGGCGTGTCAGACCCCACAAAGTATATATATTCTTGATCAGGGCGACGAGCTGAGTCGATTTAGCCCTGTCCGTCTGTCTGTCTGTCCGTCCGTCCGTCCGTCCGTATGTTTGAACGCGTCGATTGAAGCATCTAGACAAGGTAGAGACTTGAATTTTTTTTGTTGGGTCCGTGGATAGCACGCGCAGGTCAAGTTTGTTACCAAAAAACGATATCTACTTTTGTTGTTTTGCTATCGATTTTAAACCTTATCGAAAACAGGTTATAAAATTATATCTCCCACACATTTAGAGCTAGACCCCTCAAATTTTGCATATAGATTCATGTGAATTTTATACAATTTCTATTTTTTTATTTTTTTGATACCGGCTCTTTTTACTAATTAATTTTAATTTATTTTTTTAAATTTATAAACATGAGGTGGTTGTGATAGTTGAGATGATGCACTTTAACGTTACATATGTAGTAAATAGATGCAGGTTCGAGTCCAGGTGCGGTGATGTTTGTTTTTCTTCTTCTATTTTTGTTGATTTGATTATTTATTAATTGTTAATTTATTTTTGATTTACATACATTCTAGTTGAATAAAATTTCAAAATTATAATTTAATTTTGGAAAATTTAATGTTTTATGCAAGCTATATAGCGTATTAAACAATGCAAATCGGACGGGGCTCAGGGGATCTCCTAGTCGGGCACCTCCGACTAGAGTTTTCTTACTTGTTTTGTATTCTATTCTTTAAGTTCGAAAATCACTTTCAAGCGAGCAACACCTATCTCTATTGTAAACTGTATTAACTTTGCCTACACGATCATCGCGGCATTAAATTAATAAATAATAACCTAAATTAAATCGTGGTTTTATTATTTGCCTTCGTGATTGGCGCCAGAGTTGCCGAAAAAGCTCGGCAGCTTCCAACATTTTGGTGAGCCCGACGTGATCTATACACTCCGTGGTGTTTCGTTTAGTGTATCAAGTTAGTACTCAAGTTCGTCGAAGTACAACGGTGTGAATTATAAACATTTGTGCAAAATAGTGCATTCAAATTAATAACACATTACGTTATACGACGAAACCGTGTAAAATATTAACATTTGTGCAAAATAATGCATTCAAATTAACAATAAGCTTCGTCGTACACGGCAGTGCAAAACATTAAAATTTGTGCAAAATAGTGCATTCAAATTACTAACAAATTTCATCGTACACAAGAGTGTAAAACATTAACATTTATGCTCAAGTTAGTTATGTAAAGCGTTTATTATTAAATCGACGTTGAAGAATATCCAGAGCGACGAGATAGTTGGCTTTGTTGATTTCCAATGAACTGATGGTATCCAACGCAGAACCGCTTGAGCAGGATCGAAGATGCTGGAACTTCTCAATAGGACTGAGATCCGGATCAGCATCTATTATCGTCTTGAACATAGAGTAGAAGTTTTCCCACTCAGTGTAGACTCCACTAAATTTTGCTCCAGCTGCGGCAAACGCGATCGATTAGCCATAACGAGTGTTGGATGAGTATTTGAACCACTTGTATTAAGCGTAGACGAAAGTTGTTGATCCGACCGATTTCCTAGTTCACGTTGTAGCAAGGCTTTAAACTTTAACAGAGTTAATTCAAACCGCGCAGGCAAATCACTAGATATAGATTCAAAGCAAGGCAAGTATGCACAGAATCAAAGTTTGACTCTAACTTGGTTAGCGAATCCAAAAGCACACGTAAATCACACGAATCCATGTGGCTTAATTTATCAATGTCCATATCGGAATATAACCTTTCAAGTCTATCGAAAAGCGTGTTTGTTTTGAGTTTTAAGAAAGTAACCTGAGATGCAGGCACTTGATCAACATTCGACTCTGAGTTATTCATTTAAGTTTGTTTACTCGCGAAAAAACGTTTGGTTACAAAATGAATGCACAAGCTAATATACTCTCTAATGCACTTCGAGTTTAGCTGATCTAATATGCAGGTTCACTCTTTCACTGTAAATGCGTGTGTTTGTATGTGTGTGATCGACACAGCTATTTTCGGATTAGCGAGCCTTTTATGCAAACGCTGCACAAAGAAGCGCCAAAAACCGCGACGAACAACCGACGAACAAGAAGATGATAAAGATAAGCACAACGCAAGCGCGACCGCAAGCTTATCTGAGCTTTTATATATGTCTGTATGTGTGTCTTCTATGATTGACACAGCTTTTTCGGCTTAGCGGGCCCTATATGCAGATGATGCACAGCAGGCGCCAAACGCGACGAACGAAACAGACGATTAAAGAGGAATAAGAAAAACTCAAGATAATGTACGCACAATGCCATGCACTATTATATACACAAATTAATATATAACTTGAGCATAAATGTTAATGTTTTACACGACGAGATTTGTTATTAATTTGAATGCACTATTTTGCACTAATTTTAATGTTTTGCACTGCCGTGTACGACGAAGCTTATTATTAATTTGAATGCATTATTTTGCACAAATGTTAATATTTTACACGGTTTCGTCGTATAACGTAATGTGTTATTAATTTGAATGCACTATTTTGCACAAATGTTTATAATTCACACCGTTGTACTTCGACGAACTTGAGTACTAACTTGATACACTAAACGAAACACCACGGAGTGTATAGATCACGTCGGGGTCACCAAAATGTTGGAAGCTGCCGAGCTTTTTCAGCAGCTAATAATTGCAGCAGCTAATAATTGCTCTTAAATAAGCTTCTCTTAAGCCACTTGCTCTTTATCGCAGTCTCATTCGCTCATAGTGCAGTTAGGCACAAAACGAAACTGTATCACGCATACATATGTAAATTTCTGCTGCTCGGTCTCTTGCTTATCATTTTGTATTCTATTCTTTAAGTTCGAAAATCACCTTCAAGCGAGCAACACCTATCTCTATTTGCCTACACGATCATCGCGGCATTAAATAATAAATAATAACCTAAATTAAATCGTGGTTTTATTATTTGCCTTCGTAAATGATTGGAGCCAGAGTTGCCGAAAAAGCTCGGCAGCTTCTAACAAGAAGCAATAAGATAAAAAACAAGTAAGAAAACTCTAGTCGGAGGTGCCCGACTAGGAGATCCCCAGAGCCCCGTCCGATGTGCATTGTTTAATACGCTTTATAGCTTGCATAAAACATTAAATTTTGCAAAATTAAATTATAATTTTGAAATTTTATTCAACTAGAATGTATCAAAAATAAATAAATAATTAAATAAATAAACAAAAAAAAAAAAAACAAACATCACCGCACCTGGACTCGAACCTGTATCTATTTACAACATATGTAACGTTAGAGCGCATCATCTCAACTAGCACAACCACCTCATAAATTAAAAAAAAAACTTTTTAAAATTACGCTGTCGTCACTGAGTTTCGAACTCGGGACCTTTCGTTTACGCGCTTTGCGTCTACCCACTACGCCACACCAGTATTGCATTGCTTGTTGGCAAAACGCAAAGTAGTACTACAAGGGCGATATGTGACAAATACAAAACTAAAGAAGCAGATCAATCGCAATTATAATTCTTAGAATATGCTGAAATGAGCGCATATGAACGTATGAGTATGTGTACATATAAAAACGGTGGTTTGTTTGAATGTATGCGTGTAAAGGGCGACATATGACAAATAGAAAACTACAGAAGCGGCTGAAAATGCTCAGAAGCGGCTGTGCACAACCATAAGCAGACGCGCTTGCACGCTTCAATGTATGTGTATGTGTAAATGTTTTTTTGTTGCGCGTCGCAGCTTGCCACGTGCGTGTGATTGGCTAAACGTTTTGTTTAATAAATCGGGACTGACTAAACGGAATTTGATGAAACTTTCGGCCTATGATTCTATTGAATTTTTTACATTTTATAAAAATGTTAATTTATTCACATGGTTATATTTGCAACAGACTCTCAATGGGTGTAATTGGCAGGGGGGGGGGGGGGGGTTAATTAGTAAAAAGAGCCGGTATCCAAAAAATAAAAAAATATAAATTGCATAAAATTCACATGAATCTATATGCAAAATTTGAGGGGTCTAGCTCTAAAGGTGTGGGAGATAGAATTTTATAACCTGTTTTCGATAAGGTTTAAAATCGATAACAAAACAACAAAAATAGATATCGTTTTTTGGTAACAAACTTGACCTGCGCGTGCTATCCACGGACCCAACAAAAAAAATTCAAGTCTCTAGTTTGTCTAGATGCTTCAATCGACGCGTTCAAACATACGGACGGACGGACGGACGGACGGACGGACGGACAGACAGACAGACGGACAGGGCTAAATCGACTCAGCTCGTCGCCCTGATCAAGAATATATATAGTTTGTGGGGTCTGACACGCCTCCTTCTGCCTGTTACATACATTTAACAAAACCATTATACCCTGATTTCCCATTTTCAATGGGCTCAGGGTATAAAAAAAAAAATAAACTGAAAATGAAAATAAAAAATATGTATGTATACAAGAAATTAAACAAAAAAAGTAAGAGTACTCTAGTCGAGACTGCTCGACTAGGGGATATCCTGAGCCCTGTGAAGAGCCAATTATCAAATCATTCTACGCATCTGTTATGCATGCATATAAACAACACATACTCAACCACAAACATATGCACGCAAGCATAAGCGCGCGCTTTGCCAACTGCTCAGTTGACGCAGTGACTGCGCTTGGGCAGCAATGTGGGTATTACTATGGGAACTTAATTGTTTCATAACTTTTCTTAGCGATGGACTAACTGCATCAAACGTTCACAACTTATTTATGACATTCATATGTGTGTATGTGCCAAAGCACAAATCTCTAGTATTTGATTCGCGTATTTTACAAATGCCTATTGGGGACGACGGATTTCGTAATCTCCGTATTCATTGAACGTAACTACACAGCAAATTTGAAATCTCTAGCTTAAACGATGTACAAACCACGCCTTAAAAATCTATTAAAATTATCGATAAATGCTCGTAAAATCTAAATGAAATGAGTTATCGGAAAAATTTTATAAACTTGTGAAGCGCACGTTGATATATAGTTAAGCTTGACAATTGCTTTGTGTATTAATTGTGTTGCTCTGGCTGCGTATGTGCCGACAGCCGACAGTGCTGCCATCATTTCGTTGCATTAAAACGCTAAATCAGCATTTGAAAAAAAGCTAGAAATAGCTAGAAATGTTTCTTCGTAGCTAAAAAAAACGTTAGAATATATCAATAATTTTTTTTTGGTTTATTTCAATATTTTATAAGATTTCATCAATGATTTAATCTTTATACTCTTGGTTTATGTAGGTTTCATTTGCCCTCATCAGCTGCATCTAAAGTCAACCAATCTTTAAATGTATCTCATTCGCTGGGGTTGAAGATGTTGGAGATCCGTTGGACGATATACGTTGGATTATCCGGCTCGAAGGACCAATGTTTGTAGGAGGGCGTCGAAAATTAGCACAAACATTTCTAGTGGGTTGGTTGTAATAATTTTCCGATTATTCAGTTCCTTTGGATTTGCACCGTCAGCGTGCAAACAAGAAGCAGTATAAAACTTAACGGGTAAGGTAAAAATAGGAAAAAGGAAAAAAGAGGAAAGTTCAAAGAAGGTGCCAGAGAACCAGCAGGAGAGCTGGAGTTGGAGCTTATGCTTTAACAGCTCTGTTAATAACATAGCATGGGGATGTGGAGGGAGGAGCAGTTCTGTTTAATGGGATCTGACATAAACAATATTTATGTAAAACTACTCCGTTATGTATAATATATTTATCATAAATGTAATATATTTAACTTCAACATTTAATATAGTTCTGACAATTAACACGAAACTATTTGCTAATACCCAATAATAATAACGTAAAGAAGTTTAAAAATGTTCTTTATTTTAGAGATGAAATATAGATATTATGTTATTTCTCTCTATTTATCAAAATAAATTGACCGCAGCAATGTAAAGTAGCTCATTGATGTGCTTAGTATCTGAAATGTTAATGGTACAAATGGCAGAAACTCGTTAGTATTCACTAAATATTTACCGCAGTAAAGCTTTGTAAAGATAATGTCGAAAACTTAAAAGCCGTTATCCTCACAGGTCGCTGACTACAAAGAATCATAAATTTTAAATTGATGAGAAATTCTTTGTTATACAAAGTTTCTTCCCATTTGCAATTATATAAATGCCATGAGGTGATAGTAGACTGCAAAGTAGTAGGAAAATTAATTATTAACAAATAAGAAAGTTCTAGTCGGTGTGCCCGACTAGGAGGTATGTATGTCAATAAAAAATAATTAAATAAATAAAACAAGTAAGAACGTTGCATGAGGGCGAACCTAATGCGTGATACTAGTTTCCCATAGGAGCATCTGGTATATTCAATTTAATAATATATCTCAAATTTTGCATTTATGTAGATTCATGTGAATTTTATGCAATTTAAATTTTTGTTACATTTTGGATACCGGCTATTTTAACTAATTACCTACCCCCTCATATACTGCCAATTGAAGGTCTGTTGCAAATGTGAATGAGCTAGCAATTTTATAAAATGTAAAAAATTCAATAGAATCATATGCTGAAAGTTTCATCAAGTTCCGTTAAGTCAGTCGCAATCTATTAAACAAAACGTTTGGCCAATTATGACACGCACGCGTTAAGCAGCGACAGCAAAATACATTTACATTTACACATACATTGAAACGTGCAAGCGCGTTTGCTTATGCACGGTCACAAATAAATTCAGCGCCATTCATTCTAGCATATTCTTCAACCAAAATTGTTATTGAGTTGTGTTTGCATTTTCAGCCGCTTCTTTAGTTTTGTATTTGTCAAATATCGCCCTTTATACGCATACTTTCAACCGACCACCGTTTTTGTATGTACAATATAAATACATACGTTCATATGCGCGCATTTCAGCTTTTTCTAAGAATCACAATTGCGATTGATTTATGTTTATATTATGTTTGCATTAACATCAGCTTCTATAGTTTTGTATTTGTCAAAAGTCGCCCATATAGTGATGTAGGTTCGGATTTGCCAACAGGCAATGCAAAACTGATGTGGCGTAGCAGGTAGATGAAAAGCGTGTAAACAAAAGGGTCCGCGTTCGAGACGCGGCGGCGACGGCATGAAAATAGTTGCGCAGTTGTTCGTGCCTACATACATACATAATGGGTCCTATCGTCAATTGGTGTGAAATAATTTTGTTCGGACTAAGTCGATATTTATGTAATCGATATTTGATATTTACATTTTTTGTCATGGTCACACACACAAAAAGAAAATAACATAACTGACCTAGGCTATACGAAAAATGATAATTTTAGCAGATAAATTATTTGCAGAACTTCAACATTAAATCGAATTATATATATTTCTTAATATTTCTCAGAAATGCCGTTTGTCGTCTTAGCAATTCTTATTAAGCTTATTTATATAGGTGGCACAGGTATATGAATTTTGCAGCTGCGCGTTACAAATTTTGTTGCCAATTTGCCACGCCCCCAGTAGGCGTAGACATATCATATTTGGCAAGTTCCTAGAAGGAGTCTAAGGTAACGTAACTGTAAAGTTTGGATGCTTACACTCCAAAAATGTGAAAGTTACAGGGTATTTTTTCGATATACCACGCCCCCAAAAGGGCGTAAGATTTTTTTGGGGAATCAATAGAGGAGGCCTCCAGTAACACAAACATCCAATTTTGAAGCGTCTAGCTCTAAGACTGTAGGAGCTATAAGCTTTTTGCGATTTGCCACGCCCCCTGAAGGCGTAGGTATGTCCGTATCCATATCTTTTTGATCTTGGGTTGCTTATCCGAGTATCAATCAAATTTCAAGTCTCTAGCATCAATAGTGCTCAAAATATAGCTGAATTTGTAAAATCACTCTATATTCAGATCCGATTTGCCACGCGCCCAGTGGGCGTGGACATAAAATCTTTTTATCAATCTTTATAAAATCGTAGCGTTAACTTACGTGCCGAATTTCAGCATTCTAGCCTTAAAACTGCAGAAGATAGAGTTTTCCCTATTTGCCACGCCCCCAATGGGCGTAGATATATCCGCCATATCTTTTTGAACTTTGGTGGTCAACGCAAGTATACATTCAAAATTTCAACTCTCTCTCAAAACGAATATACTCCTTTTCCCTTTGGGAAACGAGTATAAAAAAATTAATAAATAAAAAAAATTATGTAGTTTGGCTATTGGCAAATCCCAAACTAGTTCACTACGAGGGAGACATTTGACAGATATAAAACTAAAGAAGCTGATGTTAAAGCAAACATAATATGACACAAATCAATCGCAATTGTGATTGAATATGCTGAAATGCGCGCCTATGAACGAAAGTGCATATGTCCTTACAAAAGCGGTGGTTGTTTGAATCTATGTGTGAAAAGGGCGATATATGACAAATACAAAACTACAGAAGCAGCTGAAAATGCAAACACAATGCAATAATAAATTTGATTGAAGAATATGCTAGAATGAATGGCCTTGAATTTATTTGTGCAAACGCAGAGAAAACGTGCTTAATTGGTAATGGGTTAAAAGAGCTGGTATCCAAAATCGAAATTACATAAAATTCACATGAATCTATAATTTTAAAACCTGTTTTCGATAAGGTTTAAGATTGATAACATTACAGCAAATATATATATACGTTTTTTTTGCAAACTTGACCTGCGCGTGCTATACACGGACCTACAAATTCAAGTCTCTAGTTCGTCTACATTCTGAGATCGACGCGTTCAAGTATACGGACAGACAGACGGACGAGCGCAGCTCACTATGAAATCGATAACATTAAAAAAAAAACAAGTAAGAAAACTCTAGTCGGAGGTGCCCGACTAGGAGATCCCCTGAGCACCGTCCGATTTGCATTGTTCAATACGCTATATAGCTTGCATATAATATTAAATTTTGCAAAATTAAATAATAATATTGAAATTTTATTCAACTAGAATGTGTGTAAATAAAAAATAAATTAATAATTAAATAAATAAACAAATTAACAAAAAATAAAAGAAAAACAAACATCACCGCACCTTGACTCGAACCTGCATCTATTTACTACATACATATGTATCGTTAAAGCACATCATCTCAACTAGCACAACCACATCGTGTTTATAAATTTAAAAAAAAAAATGAAAAAAATTACGCTGTTGTCACTGAGTTTCGAACTCGGGACCTTTTGTTTATGCGCTTTGCGTCTACCCACTACGCCACACCAGTATTGCATTGCTTGTTGGCAAAACGCAAAGTAGTACTACAAGGGCGATATGTGACAAATACAAAACTAAAGAAGCAGATCAATCGCAATTATAATTCTTAGAATATGCTGAAATGAGCGCATATGAACGTATGAGTATGTGTACATATAAAAACGGTGGTTTGTTTGAATGTATGCGTGTAAAGGGCGACATATGACAAATACAAATACAATTCAAGCACAGATTTGGTTGAAGAATATGCTAGAATGAATGGCCTTGAATGTATTGGTGCATATGCATAGCAGAGGCGCTTGCACGTTTCAATGTATGTGTATGTGTAAATGTTTTTTGCTGCGCGTCGCAGCTTGCCACGTGCGTGTGATTGGCTAAACGTTTTGTTTAATAAATCGGGACTGACTAAACGGAATTTGATGAAACTTTCGGCCTATGATTCTATTGAATTTTTTACATTTTATAAAAATGTTAATTTATTCACATGGTTATATTTGCAACAGACTCTCAATGGGTGTAATTGGCAGGGGGGGGGGGGGGTTAATTAGTAAAAAGAGCCGGTATCCAAAAAATAAAAAAATATAAATTGCATAAAATTCACATGAATCTATATGCAAAATTTGATGTGGGAGATAAAATTTTATAACCTGTTTTCGATAAGGTTTAAAATCGATAACAAAACAACAAAAATAGATATCGTTTTTGGTAACAAACTTGACCTGCGCGTGCTATCCACGGACCCAACAAAAAAAAGTTCAAGTCTCTAGGTCAACTACGTTCTGAGATCGACGCGTTCAAGCATACGGACAGACGGATAGACGGACAGACGGACGGACGGACAGACAGACAGACGGACAGGGCTAAATCGACTCAGCTCGTCGCCCTGATCAAGAATATATATACTTTGTGGGGTCTGACACGCCTCCTTCTGCCTGTTACATACATTTAACAAAACCATTATACCCTGATTTCCCATTTTCAATGGGCTCAGGGTATAAAAATATATATGCTATAAATAGATCTACAAAAAAGTCAAGTCTCTAGCTCGTCTAGTTTCTGATATCAATTCGCTCAAGCATACGGACGGACTTACAAACAGGAACAGGGACAGGACTACATTGGCTCAGCTCGTCGCCCTGTTAAAGAATATATATGGCGTCTGCCATAGAGGTGGAGAACTATTGATATTGGGCACCATCGATATCCGACAATTATTTTTCATGAACCATTGATAGTGGCGATAGTACTACAGGATAGTGTCGTCGATTGTGTAGCCTGACAAACAAATTTATTTTCACCAAATATAAGAAATTTATGGTTTATTTTAGCCAAAAGTTTTGATTAAGAAACGAAAGAGTGTTTACATTTGCTTCTCCGAAATTATTTGGCCCGCCTTGCTGAGTTTTTTTTTCGGATTCCACGGATGTAGCGGGAACGCAGGGCGTTGGAGCGTGGCATCCAAAATCTAAAGATTACGTAATCTCCGTATTCATTACATGCAACTACACAGCAAATTTTAAGTCTCTAGCTCAAACGATGTACAAACTACAGGTGCCAAACTATCGATGGTGGGCGCCATCGATTGTGGACGATAGTAATTTTCAAACCATTGGTGGTGGTAAAATACAGTAATAGAAAATCATTGAAATTTGTAAGAAAAAACAAATCATTTGAATTTTATTTTAATTCATAACACTTTAAAAAAACTATATAATTTCACAACTGTGAGTGATTTACTTTTGGAAAAAAAGAGTAAGAGTACAGGCTATGGGTCTTTTTTGCCAAAATATTGAACTTATAGGGTTAAGGAATATTGCTTACATTTATGAAATTATATTTTAAGGGAAAAGCTAAAAATACAAAAGCCTTATAAAAGACTTAAAAGCTAAAACTTGAAAACTATAATATGAGTTATTTATTATAGCGAAAGATTTTTGTTTAAAAACAACAAAACGATACTATCGTCCACTATTGAGACTTTGAACAATCGATAGTTCAGTAGCTCGATAGTGCCCTACCATCAATGATGTCGCTAGTGCCATCGATAGTTTAGCACCTCAAGAACGCGCAGATATTTGCAGAGCAGGCTTTTAATATTTGTAAAGTCAGTTTGATTCGATATTATCAAACATTTATATATAATACATTAGACATACCTATTTTAAAGCGATCCATGTGTCTTAAATTGCTTATTTAGAACAAGAGCGAAAAATTTGTTTAGCGATGTAAGACTCCCACTATCGACAACACAATGGATAGTGGATGGGTCACTATCGAAAGAGTCTGATACTATCGATGAAGTCTCGATAGTGACGAAACATCGATAGTGCCGATAGTGCTACTGGAACTTTATTATAACCTGAGCACATTGAAAATGGGAAATCAGGGTATAATGGTTTTGTTAAAGTATATATATTCTTGATCAGGGCGACGAGGTGAGCCGATTTAGCCCTGTCCGTCTGTCTGTCCGTAATACTCTGCCACGCCTCCTACTGCCTGTGACATACATTTAAGAAAACCATTATACCTTGATTTCATATTTTCAATGGGCTCAGGGTATAACAATAATATTCAATAAACACGAAAGAAAATTGTTAAGACTTACGTGTTGCATTAATGTGTCTCCATTAGCGCAAAGAATATACAACTGTGAAATTGCTGATGATATATATACAACAAATTTAAAATAGTCACCAATGAACAAATACTCGGTCTGCTGTATATAGAGGAAAAGTCAAGATTAACCGAAGATTAAAAGTAAATTAATTATAAATACTTGCGAGATAAAACTTACTGTAACTAGTTGGAATCCTACCATGCAGATTAGCACTGCGGATATCATCACATTAACTAAAAGTATGGGATTAAAAAAATCTTCCAGTTGTTTAGCAAATCTAAAATAACAAAAATATAAATTATTATGCTTTAACAACAAAAATTTATCTGTCCTTAGTGGCGTAGCAGGTCAGGATGAGAACAAATGTTATTGCGCTGCTCGTTCAACGTTTTATCGTGAACACTCAGGTGTTCCTGGTAATCAGTCAAAGGCTTCTCTTTTACTATGCCCCGGTCGTTCACGGAAAGTGTACCGTTTAGCAGAACACGGTCGTCAAAGACCGCCAAATATGTTCCGTTGATGGTTTGGCCATTACCCTTGTTGTCCTCAATTCTCATGGTGACGGCGTTGATGCTTATGACGCTTCTCAACCTATGTCACTCGTGGAAGGGATAGGATTGAGTGTTGCAGTGGGCGACAGTACCAGATATTAGTTGCCGCTCACAGGTTCTCCCCTGAGCTCTCCAGCAAAACGTGGTGCATACTGCAGCGTCGCATCGACGAACGGTGAAAGTTTAAGCTCCGCAATCGGCTACTGTGCTCTGTCCCAAAGTCTAGTATTATATTATGATGTACTGGGTAAATTATAACTTGTTTTTACAAACTACAATAATACAGGTTTAGGGTATTTAATGAGGAAATACATCTCGAAAATCTTAATATAAGATATTCTTAAGATGTCTGATATACTTATATTCACGATGTGCTCTTTTATCAACTCTTTTATATTAATGGTATCCAAAATAAGTCATGCGTTTATATTTTTGTCAGTTGGTTGCGTCTGTTGAAACTTAATATGTGTAATATGTAGTCCAAATCCGGTGTGCCTCTGCAATTACTTTAAGTGCGGACCCCAAAACGTTTTTACTACGGGCTTTTCTATGATGCACTCTATGGTGGCTTTTAAGTCATCGATATGCTCAAGGTAAGTCATTTTCGTAAGTTGTCTGTTGTAATCTCGTCTGCTTCTCGTTGAGTTTGGTCGATGTATAATTTTTAAGTTGTTATTTTCGTGGTGGGTCCGAAGTATTCGTATCCGTCCCATATGGTCACGTTGCCATCCATTACGGGTATGTAGTTAGTGTGCGTATGCGAGAATGTCTTTTATTAAGGTAGAGACCACTAGTACTGACATGATCAAATACCCAAACCCTCAAATGGTATTTTTCTTTTCTCTGTGTCGGTATTCTTCGTTGACTCTATCTTTGTTGGCCTGGTGAATTGATTTTTCCTGTGCTAATTTTTATTTATTATTATTAAAAGACAATGACAAGACGGGAGTCAACTTAAATGTAAACAATAAAAATATTTATATATAAAAAGCCTAAAATTACATAAATTATCAATAATACCATCAACTACGGCCAGCTATGCCCCAATTCACAGCCATTTTAGTCAGTGATATTATTGATGCTATAAAGGACAGAGAGTAATTGCAGGAAACCTATATATTAAATAGATTATAATCTTAGATATAAGTAAAAATCTAGGAACTACCGGCTCACTCATGGACCCTATTATTTTATTATTTTATTAAGGGCAGAGAGAGCTCAGAGGAGTACACATGATAAAATTTATTATAATTTATGCATAAAACGTGTAACGCGCTATGCAAATAATAATCTGATGTGCAACAGGTAAATACAACGGACGAAAGTGTCTGGTTGTTCTAGAGGGAACAGAAAAACTAAGCTGATTTAACAAACATGGAGAATCAATTTTACCCATAATCAAATTATGTAGGTAAACAACACCCAAAATTGTTCTACGGTTAATTAAAGATGGAAGATTAATAAGAAGAAGCCTACTCTGATAAGACGGTAAACGAAGATTTGGATCCCAGTTTAGATCACGCTACGCAAAGATGAGAAACTGTTTCTGGACCGATTCAATACGGTCCTGATACAATTTATGCTGTGGAGACCAAATAATTGAACAGTATTCTAAAATAGGTCGAGCCAGCGAAGTATATAACAGTTTGGTTATATAGGGATTTTTAAACTCCTTTGACCAATGTCGCGCTGATTATATATATACTTTGTGGGGTGTAGAACGCCTCTTTCTGCCTGCTACATACATTTTGACAAAACCATTATAACCTGATTTCCCATTTTCAATGGGCTCAGGGTATAATAATAAACTCAAAAAGTTACAAACATAAGCTATTGAACAACTCACTAATCGTGCTAGACGTTATCGAGTTATACACAAACATGTGTACACTGACTAATCAAACCTGCTGTATCGGACAAAGCGAAAAAGTGATATGCAAAAAAAAAAAAACGTAAAAACTTTGCATTCGGACGTACCCGAATGCGTGATACTCTTTTCCCTTAGGGGCATCTGGTATATTAAATTTAATAATATATCTCAAATTTTGCATTTAGATTCATGTGAATTGTATGCAATTTAAATTTTTGTTACATTTTGGATACCGGCTTTTTTTTACTAATTACCTACCCCCATTCATACACTACCAATTGAAGGTCTGTTGCAAATATGACCATGTGGATGAGTTAGCATTTTTAAAACATTTAATGAATTCAAAATTTCGCCCTTTACATGAATACATTCAAACAGACCACTGTTTTTGTATGTAAGCACGTAAGCAAAAGGGTCTGAGTTCGAGACACGGCGGCGACTTCTTATTAATAAATAGGAAGTGGCTGCGCTAGTTGAGATGGTGTGCTTTAACGATACATATGTATGTTGTAGATGTAGGTTCAAATCCAGTTGCAGTGATGTTTGTTTTTCTTCTCTTTATTTTGTTTATTTAATTATATAATTATTTTTTATTGACATACATATCTCCTTGTCGGGCACTACCGACTAGAGCTTTCTTACTTTTTAATGTATAACATAATGTATGAGTTTCGCAAGCGTTTCGCACATGGGCACAAATGCACATATGTACATGTGTACATGTAAGAAAAGGACTGTAAGTGAGTGTACATCATCAAATTCAATTTTTGTACGCTGCTGTTCATGCCTACATACATACATAGATGCATGATGGGCCCTATCGTTCATATTTTTGTGTGGAATAATTTTGTTCTGAATGACTATGTCTATGTCGATAAGAAATAAATATCGCATGAATGCAATTTAATTGAGTATTTACAATTTTTAACGGTTTGGTCACACACACAAAAAAGAAAATAACATAACTGACCTAGGCTATACGAAAAATTATAATTTTAGCAGATAAATTATTTGCAGAACTTCAATATTAAATCGAATTACATATACTTCTTAATATTTCTTAGAAATTCCTTTTGTCGTCTTAGCAATTCTTATTAAGCTTATTTATTTACGTGGCACAGACATATGAATTTTGTAGCTGGGCGTTACAAACTTTGAAGCCAATTTGCCACGCCCCCAGTTGGCGTAGAAATATCATATTGTGGTCAACACAAGTATACATTTCAAATTACAATTCTGTAGCTCTTCAACTAAATCATATGATTTCCTTCCTATGAGCGCAAGCATTTTCTGATTTGCGACGCCCCGAGTGGGCGTGTCGGGAAAATCTTGACATTTTATAATTCGAGGATATACACGAGTATATGTGCAAAATTTCAAGTCTCTAGCTTCAATAGCGTAGAAAAATATTGCATTCATACGGACAGACGGACGGACGGACAGACGGACAGACGGACAGACGGACGGACAGCAAGACGGACATTTCACAAAACCAATATACTATTATCCCTTTGGGAAACTAGTATAAAAAAATAATAATATATTTGCGATTATTGAGAAAAATAATAAGAGTTCACATGTACAAAACTATTCACTTATCGTGCTAGAGATCACATAGTGCTACATAAATTTCTGTACACAAATAGATCGAACCAGCTGTTTTGAACAGAGCGGGAAGTGATATTTGAATAAAACAAAAATATATAAAATAAAATATGTAAGGTAATTAAGTGTTAATTATGTAATTAAGACAGTATTATACCAAGATGTGAGTATCGAACAAGAATGCACAACCAATAAAATTTACACTGTACATATCAGATGTTGTCCGCCTTTATATCAGGATATTGCAAAAAGAAATGGACCTGATTTAGCTTCAACGCGGCTATGAAACAGCCTAGAAACCATGATGTATACTGATAAAAAAAATAGTAAAAAATCTACATCTTTCAGAATCTACTGATACTTCATTCTCACTACACGGAGCAACCGACCACAAAAGAATCAACACACAATTAGTAATAAGATATAATATAAATAACCATCTAGATATTTTAAGTACACTCACACACACACCATATATTAAAATCATGCCGATTTGAGAGAAGTAAGGAAGGACTTAGAGAATTCATTACTAACTCATGGTAATTAGGGGAGCAGACTAAGCTCCGATAGGACTTATAATATTAAGAGCTATCCGGAAAAAAATCCAGGGAGAAGCACATGAAGTACTATCAAACTGGAGTCGAACTTAATTGGGACGACATAAAATACCTTGACAACACATTTTGCAGACAAAAGAACTGAATACAGGTTCATCTCAGAGCTAGGTATTCTTACACTGCTCAGTTTCCCAGTAGAAATTCTCTACGAAAAATTTACCAGTCTACAGAGAGCTCTCTTAAACATTACCGAGGAAAGGGAAACCAATTAAAAAACTTTAGACACAAAGAAGAGAATTATTCATTAAACAATGTCTTACTACTTTTTGAAAGGCCTACGTGGCCATTAGGATCAACAGTCCGAGGTAGGGACCCGTCTGATACAGAAACGGCTTACGAAATAGCAGTCTCAGAAAAAGAAATTTATAACTATCAAGAGACACGCCATAAACCTGAACGAATAATATGGGAAACAAAATACGCCTGCTACAGTATTAACCAGACATATGAGCAAAGGGGGAATCGGACCCAACAGAATAGGGAAAGAAGTCGATAAAAAAAGAGGAGTATAAAAACTAAATACAGAAGGCAAATTAGACAGGATAATAGTGACAATAGGAAGCTGTGTTGACTGTCCTCCTAGTCAACGTGGACCAAGAGGAAATTACAGCGGACAAACTACGACCTAAACATTTTTACAACAATCATTTAGATCCTCAGATTCAAGACCAAATTCGAACCAGACGAACAACCAAGGTGAGGTTTACAATATAAATGAAAACAAAAATATTATTGCGTATTTAAATGGTTTGTTCTAATTTTTTCTTGAAATTTAAATAGCTTAGTCGAAGGGTATAAATCTCGTTGGAATGCTAAATTTACTTCAATATATTGATCTTCTGTATGTTTAGTTACTTGTAAAGGTTGCCTGTAATTTACAGATATATTTTACAACGAACGGGACCAATTGTCAATTACAAACAAAGTTAAACATAAAATTCTCTTGTACGACGAAATCCCAATATATACTAGACCATATAGATATGGATTTACTGAACGGAATGAAGTTTGATGTCAAATTAAGAAACTTCTGGCAGAAAAAATAATTGGACAGCCATTCACCGTGGGGTGCACCGGTATGGCTAGTGCTAAAGAAACATGACGCATCAGAATAGAAGAAATGGCGACTAGTAGTTGACTTTAGGAAACAAAAAGAAAAAACAATAAAGAACAAATACCAATGCCAATTATAAATGACGTACTGGATACAACTGACAAAGCAAACTATTTTTCGATATTATATTTAGCCAGTGAATATTACCAAATAGAAATGGACATGAGAGATATTCAAAAAATCGCTTTTCAGCAGAAGGAGGACATTTTGGGCTTACTAGCGCACCAGCAACCTTTCATATGGTAATAGACTCCTTGTTTGGGGACTTAATAAGTGCATTCTGTTTAGTATAAATAGACGATGTCTTTACAAGAGCACAAACAATATTTTACAATCGTTTTCCAAAGAATAACTAAAGCAAACCTAAAATTAAAACTTTATAAGTCTGAATTTTTAAGAAAAGAAATAGAATATTGAGTACATGAGGTAATACCAGACGGCATAAAGCCAAATCCATCGAAGATCGAGGCAATAAAAAGATTCCCACTTCCTAAAACAGAAAAGGATATAAACTCTTTTCGAGGACTGATGGGTTACTATAGAAACTTTATTAAAGATATGACCAGAATAACAAAACCACTTAAAAGACAATTAAAAGGCAAAACACAAATTAACATAGACGATGAATTTAAATTAATATTCAAACACCGAAAAACAATGCTATGCAACGACTCAACTTTAATATACTCCGATTTTACAAAGCCTTTCATTCTTACTACAGATGCGCTTTGGGAGCAGCTTTGCCTCAAGGAAATTTTGGGTAAGATAAAGCAGTATCATTTGCCAGTAGAATAATGTTCGATACAGAAATTAACTTCTCCGCAAGTTGAAAAGGAAATGCTTGCCATAATTTAGGCAATCAAATATTTTAGATCATACCTATTCGGACAACAATTTTAAATAGTCACGGATGCTAAACCACTGACGTGGTTAATGAGTTTTAAAGAACCGAATTCCATGTTAGCAAGGTGGAAACTTAGACTTTTAGAATACGACTATGAAGTCGTATACAAAAAGTGTTCACAAAATGTTGTGACAGACAATATACAAATAATTCTAGAAGAGAGAGATCATGAAAACCTTAAAGTCGAAACGCCATTCAGAAACAAGATCAGATGCACAGTGATGAAGAAACAGTATCAAGATACTTATGTGCATTCTTATACCAATTAAAATTTGTGCCATGTAATTGGTAAATTCTTATAACACAGCCAAATGTACAAAATAGTACGATTTACAGCATTTTTGTAAGAAATTACTTCACGAACAACAGCAAGAGATTAGGAAATATCACATAAGTAACAATCACAGAGGAATAGAAGAAACATTAGCCCATTTAAAACGAAACATTTACTTTTCTCACATGAAGCAAAAAATTACACAAGCCATTAAGAATTCTGAGACTTGCCAAACTATGAAATACGATAGAGAGCCACAGATAATCCAGTTAAAAGCAACTGAAATACCGAAACAACCACACATTTATACGATCAACAAGAATAACGTAATAATAATAATAGACAAACAATCTAGCTTTACAACTGGATACACCCATACCATCGAGAAGTAGCTTTAACGTCGTAAAATCAGTTAGGCATTTTCATAGCACTTTTGGAATTCAAAAGAAAATTATATGCGACCAGGGGTCAGCATTTTCGTGATATCGGTTAATAGATTTTTGCAAACAATACGATATCATAAGATATCATTTCAGCAGTTTTCCAGTAACTCTCTTGTAGAAAGGTTTCACTCATCACTAACATAAATATACAGATTAATGCTTGACAAAAGGAAGGAGGAAGATTTAACCTACTTGCATGATTAAGTATTATGGGAAGTACTAACGACATATAATAACATTATTCATTCGGCAACAAAATACACCCCATTTGAATCGCTCTCAGGCAGAACACACATATTTAAACAAGCAAGAGTGCTCTAGTCGAGACTGCTTGACTAGGAGATACCCTGAGCCCTCTGAAGAGCTAAATTTAAAAATATACTACTCTTTTTTATGCATATATATAAAGAACACATACACACACACACACACATGCACGCATCCAAAAGCACTCGCTCTACCAACTGCGCTGTTGACGCAGTGACTGCGCTTGGGTTACAATGTACGCATTACTATGGGAACTTAATTGTTTAATAACTTATCGATGGACTAACTTTAACAAACTTTCACAATTTATTAATGGCATTTATATGTGCGCATTTGACAAAGCACAAGTCTCTAGTATTTGATTTGCATTTTTTACAAATATGGGGCTATTGGGGGCGTGGTGTCCAAAATCTAAAGATTACATAATCTCCGTATTCATCACACGCAAATTTGATTTCTCTAGCTCAAACAATGAACAAACTACGTCTTAAAAACTTATTTTGGATAAGCATTAAAATCGGCAACATTACAACAAAAATAGTTATCGTTCATACGAAGTAAACTTGACTTGCGCGGACCTATAAAAAAAATCGAGACTCTAGCTCGACTACGTTCTGAGATCGACGCGTTCAAACATACTGACAGACGGACAGACGGATAGACGGACGGACAGGGCTAAATCGACTCAGCTCGTCGTCCTGATCAAGAATATATATACTTTGTGGGGTCTGCCTCGTTCTCCTGTTACATACATTTGACAAAACCATTATACCCTGTTTTTCAATGAGCTCATGGTATAAAAACAGCAAAATTTACAAATTAAAACGAATACATTCAGGAATTTAATTTATTCCAAAGAAAACTATACCCAGAGGAAGCCCGGGGATTAAACAATTTATTTCAAAAGCGTATCGGTATTTTAAATGAAGATGAAATTTTGTTAAGAAAGAAAAATAGAAGGAATAAGCTAACTCCCCGTTTTTTCTTGCATAAGGTAAAAGATTAAGACCCAAAATTTATTTCAGCAAGAAAACAAAACGTTCACAAATCAAAGATAAAAAGAATATATATATATATAAATATATATTGAAATATATATTGAAAACACAGTATCACTTCAACCTCTCAAGAGATAAGACGTGCTGCATAAAAAAAAAAAACAAAAACAAAATCCCGCTACGCAAACGCAAAGCATATCAGCAAACGCGCGACTAACAAAAATCAACCGCAAAAGCAAACAGAAAAAAACAAGTAAGAACGTTGCCTTAGGACGAAACCTAATGCGTGATACTCGTTTCCCATAGGGGCATCTGGTATTTTAAATTTAACAATTTATCTCAAATTTTGCATTTATGTAGATTCATGTGAATTTTATGCAATTTAAATTTTTGCAAATATAACCATGTGAATGAATAAGCATTTTTATAAAATGTAAAAAATTCAATAGAATCATATGCTGAAAGTTTCATCAAGTTCCGTTAAGTCAGTCGCGATCTATTAAACAAAACGTTTGGCCAATTATGACACCCTCGCGTTAAGCAGCGACAGCAAAATATATTTACATTTACATATATGTACATACATTGAAACGTGCAAGCGCGTTTGCTTATGCACGCTCACAAATAAATTCAGCGCCATTCATTCTAGCATATTCTTCAACCAAAATTGTTATTGAGTTGTGTTTGCATTTTCAGCCGCTTCTTTAGTTTTGTATTTGTCAAATATCGCCCTTTATACGCATACATTCAACCGACCACCGTTTTTGTATGTACACATATAAATACATACGTTCAAATATGCGCATTTCAGCTTTTTCTAAGAATCACAATTGCGATTGATTTATGTTTATATTGTGTTTGCATTAACAGCAGCTTCTATAGTTTTGTATTTGTCAATAGTCGCCCTTGTAGTGAAGTAGTTTCGGATTTGCCAACAGGCAATGCAAAACTTATGTGGCGCAGCAGGTAGATGAAAAGCGTGTAAGCAAAAGGGTCCGCGTTCGAGACGCGGCGGGGACGGCATGAAAATAGTTGCGCAGCTGTTCGTGCCTACATACATGCATACCTGATGGGACCTATCGTCAATTTTTTTGTGCGTGAATAATTTTGTTCGGACTAAGCCGATTACACAAATATCGGTATTTGATATTTACTTTTTTTGTCAGGGTCACACACAAAAAGAAAATAACATAACTGACCTAGGCCATACGAAAAATTATAATTTTAGCAGATAAATTATTTGCAGAACTTCAACATTAAATCGAATTATATATATTTCTTAATATTTCTCAGAAATGCCGTTTGTCGTCTTAGCAATTCTTATTAAGCTTATTTATATAGGTGGCACAGGTATATGAATTTTGCAGCTGCGCGTTACAAATTTTGTTGCCAATTTGCCACGCCCCCAGTAGGCGTAGACATATCATATTTGGCAAGTTCCTAGAAGGAGTCGAGGGTAATGTAACTGTAAGGTTTGGATGCTTACACTCCAAAAATGTGAAAGTTACAGGGTATTTTTTCGATATACCACGCCCCCAAAGGGGCGTAAGATCTATTTTTGGGGAATCAATAGAGGAGGCTCTAAAACTGTAGGAGCTATAAGCTTTTTGCGATTTGCCACGCCCCCTGAAGGCGTAGGTATGTCCGTATCCATATCTTTTTGATCTTGGGTTGCTTTTCCGAGTATATATATATCAAATTTCAAGTCTCTACCATCAATAGTGCTCAAAATATAGCTGATCTTGTAAAATCACTATATATTCAGATCCGATTTGCCACTTGGGTGGTCAACGCAAGTATACATTCTCTAGGTCTTCAACTAATATGATTTCTATGATTTCTATTAACTATGGGCGCAACCATTTTCCGATTTGCCACGCCCCTAGTGGGCGTATCCGGAAAATCTTGACACTTTATAATTCGAGGGTATACACGAGTATATGTTCCAAATTTCAAGTCTCTAGCTTCAATAGCGTAGAAAAATATTGCATTCATACGGACAGACGGACGGAAAGCAAGACGGACATTTCACAAAACCAATATACCAATATATAAAAAAGATGTCTACGCCCACTGGGGGCGTGGCAAATCGGATCTGAATATATAGTGATTTTACAAGATCAGCTATATTTTGAGCACTATTGATGCTAGAGACTTGAAATTTGATATATATACTCGGATAAGCAACCCAAGAACAAAAAGATATGGCGGACATACCTACGCCTTCAGGGGGCGTGGTAAATCGCAAAAAGCTTATAGCTCCTACAGTTTTGGAGCTAGACGATTCCAAATTGGATGTTTGTGTTACTGGGGGCCTCCTCTATTGATTCCCCATAAAAATCTTACGCCCCTTTGGGGGCGTGGTATATCGAAAAAATACGCTGTAACTTTCACATTTATGGAGTGTAAGCATCCAAACTTTACAGTTACATTACCCTCGACTCCTTCTAGGAACTTGCCAAATATTATATGTCTACGCCTACTGGGGGCGTGGCAAATTGGCAACAAAATTTGTAACGCCCAGCTGCAAAATTCATATTCCTGTGCCACCTATATAAATAAGCTTAATAAGAATTGCTAAGACAACAAACGGCACTTCTGAGAAATATATATTATTCGATTTAATGTTGAAGTTCTGCAAATAATTTATCTGCTAAAATTATAATTTTTCGTATAGCCTAGGTCAGTTATGTTATTTTCTTTTTGTGTGTGACCCTGACAAAAAATGTAAATATCAAATACCGATATTTGTGTAATCGGCTTAGTCCGAACAAAATTATTCACGCACAAAAAAATTGATGATAGGTCCCATCAGGTATGCATGTATGTAGGCACGAACAGCTGCGCAACTATTTTCATGCCGTCGCCGCCGCGTCTCGAACGCGGACCCTTTTGCTTACACGCTTTTCATCTACCTGCTGCGGCACATAAGTTTTGCATTGCCTGTTGGCAAATCCGAAACTACTTCACTACAAGGGCGACTTTTGACAAATACAAAACTATAGAAGCTGCTGTTAATGCAAACACAATATAAACATAAATCAATCGCAATTGTGATTCTTAGAAAAAGCTGAAATGCGCGCATTTGAACGTATGTATTTATATGTGTACATACAAAAACGGTGGTCGGTTGAATGTATGCGTATAAAGGGCGATATTTGACAAATACAAAACTAAAGAAGCGGCTGAAAATGCAAACACAACTCAATAACAATTTTGGTTGAAGAATATGCTAGAATGAATGGCGCTGAATTTATTTGTGACCGTGCATAAGCAAACGCGCTTGCACGTTTCAATGTATGTATATATGTGTAAATGTAAATGTATTTTGCTGTCGCTGCTTAACGCGAGCGTGTCATAATTGGCCAAACGTTTTGTTTAATAGATCGCGACTGACTTAACGGAACTTGATGAAACTTTCAGCATATGATTCTATTGAATTTTTTACATTTTATAAAAATGCTTATTCATTCACATGGTTATATTTGCAAAAATTGAAATTGCAGAAAATTCACATGAATCTACATAAATGCAAAATTTGAGATAAATTATTAAATTTAAAATACCAGATACCCCTCTGGGAAACGGGTTTCACGCTTTAGGTTTCGTCCTAAGGCAACGTTCTTACTTGTTTTTTGTTATGTTATTGATTTTAAACCATTTCAGAAACATGTTTTTAAATAATATATTCCACATCTTTAAAGCTAGAGCTTTCAAATTTTGCAAATAGATAAATATGAATTTTATGCAATTTTGTTTTTGCTACAATTTGGATACCGGCTCCAATTTTCACAAAACCCTCTATTGAAGGACAGCTGCAAATATAACGAACCGGTTTGACTAAGAATGGTATTTTGGTATAAAATGTTTGATATTTTTATAAAATGATAAAAATTCAATAGAATCGTTAAGTCAGTCCCAATCTATTAAACAAAACGTTGGTTCAATTATCACACTCACATGGCAAACAGAGATGATGCATATGTTTGGTTTTCCTCTCTTTATATATTTATTTATTTAATTATTTATATATTTTTGATTGAATTACATTCTAGTTGAATAAAAGCTCAAAAATATATAATATAATTTTGTTTAACAATTTTATGTTATATGACTCAGAATGGTGTATATGAAGCGAATTAAAAAATGCAGATCGGATGGGGTTCAGGGTATCACCTAGTCGGGCTCCTCCGACTAGAGCTTTCTTCTTTGTTTTCTTTTATTTTTTTTTTTTTTTTTTGGTGTTTAGTCTGTGCACCGGTATGTGCTATGTTTTCATTTTTCAAAATCGCGACGTTCGTCTAACTAAATATGCGTCTGTTGTTATACCCTGAGCCCATTGAAAATGGGAAATCAGGGTATAATGGTTTTGTTAAATGTATGTAACAGGCAGAAGGAGGCGTGTCAGACCCCACAAAGTATATATATTCTTGATCAGGGCGACGACCTGAGTCGATTTAGCCCTGTCTGTCTGTCCTTCTGTCCGTCCGTCCGTATGCTTGAACGCGTCGATCTCAGAACGTAGACGAGCTAGACAGCTGAAATTTTTTTGTAGATCCGTGTATAGCACGCGCAGGTCAAGTTTGCTTCGTATGAACGATAACTATTTTTGTTGTAATGTTATCGATTTTAATGCTTATCGAAAATAAGTTTTTAAGGTGTAGTTTGTACATTGTTTGAGCTAGAGACTTCAAATTTGCTGTGTAGGTGCGTGTAATGAATACGGAGATTACGTAATCTTTAGATTTTGGATGCCACGCCCCATTCGCCCCCAATAGTCCCCTATTTGTAAAAAGCGCAAATCAAATACTAGAGACTTTGCTTTGGTAAATACACACATATAAATGCCATTATTAAGTTGTGAAAGTTGTATGCAGTTAGTCCATCGCTAACGAAAGTTATTAAGCAATTAAGTCGCTGCGTCAACTGCGCAGTTGGCAGAGCGCGTGCCTATGCGTGCGTACATATGTATGTATGCGTGTGTATATGTTGTTTTTATGCATGCTTAAAAAGAGCGTAGAATGATATGATATTTGGCTCTTCACAGGGCTCAGGGTATCTCCTAGTCGAGCAGTCTCGACTAGAGCACTTTTACTTGTTTTATTATATTTTTTTTATACCCTGAGGTTAATGGTTTTGTTAAATGTATGTAATACGGAAAAGGGGGAGTTTCACAAAGTATATATGTTCTTGATCAGGACGACAAGCTAAGTCGATTTAGCCCTGTTTGCCTGTCTGTTCGTCCGTCCGTCTGTCCGTCCGTCCGTTTGTCCGTCTGTCCGTATGTTGGAACGCGTCAATCTCAGAACGTAGTCGACATAGAGACTTCAATTTTGTTTGTTGGGTTCGTGTGTAGCACGCGCAGGTCAAGTTTACTTCGTATGAACGATAACTATTTTTGTTGTAATGTTATCGATTTTAATGCTTATCGAAAACAGATTATAAAATTATATCTCCCACACCTTTACAGCTAGACCCCTCAAATATTGCATATAGCTTCATGTGAATTTTATGCAATTTATATTTTTTTATATTTTGGATACCGGCTCTATTCACTAATTGTCGATATAGCCCTGTCTGTCTGTACGTCCGTCCGTGTGAACGCTGAGATATTTTTGAGTACGCAACGTAGAGACTTTTTTTAAATTTTACATGAATACTCGTTAATACCATACGCTGAACAAGTATATAACATTTTTCCGAAAACTCATTCCATTTCGATTTTATAAGCATTTATCGATCATTTTAATGAGTTTTTAAGGCATGGTTTGTACATCGTTTGAGCTAGAGACTTAAAATTTGCTGTGTAGTTGAATGTAATGAATACGAAGATTACGTTATCTTTAAATTTTGGATGCCACGGATTGGATTTGGATGAACTCGCGAGCTTACAAAATTTTAATACTTAAATATTTTTTCCAATTTTCCAGTTTCCAATTTTACGATTTTTAAAGGCCTTTTAAAGGCCGAACGGTGAACACAGTTTACGAGACACTATGTCAGCAATTCTATTTTCAGCGCCGCTGCCCATCAAGCTATCACTTTGATAGCTTAAGATTATTTTAACGTCGAATTTAGAAATACAAAATCATCCGATCAGTTCGTGCCCGTATCTGTAAAATGTGTCTTGTTATCTGGCGCCCAACGGATCAGCATTCCTTAACTGGTTGACTTGTATACCATTTGCAGTACGATTTTACCGTTTATTGCATCGGCAGCATGACTAGCAAAAGCCATCCATAGCAATGGCCGCGACAACCTTACGTTAATTATTAAGATTCGATGCTTTGTACTTTTAGATTATAATTGAAATTGAACAGCGGCTGATGGAAATACATATATCTCGCTTGGTTCCTGTGACATATATTTTGTGTATTGTGCAGCTATTCAAAATAATTGATATATATGATATATATATGATATATATGTGTATACACAGCTAGTACATATATTTATATATCTGAATATATAAATACATGTATTGCTCCGGACAACTTATATTCCTTATTTTTTAAGTATTAATATTAGCAGTATTTTTAAAAATAAGTAGATCTTAATTAATTTCTACAATTATTAATTCTCACCTGATTATTTTAGTATGGTGTTTTGAAATGCTTTTTAGTTCCTGGATTAATTTTAAGGCAATATCTTCAGAGACAGTTCCCAAGTCCATTTGTTTTTTACCCATATCCACTAGAACGTCGATGCGATTATGTAATAAACGGAATTGTCCACAAGTGTATGTTATAAAAAATCCGAATAAAGAATCCTCAGCAAACAATGTCGTCACTACACAAATACCAGCATACGCAGTAAATGTGTATGTTAATGCATAACATATCCAACTATTATGTGGATTGTACGGAAATAGCATTTTATAAGGAAATGGCTTTATTGGTTCATCAATCCCCATAATAAAAAATAGTTCCACTAGCGGTAGTATGCAGTACATAAGTATAAGGCAAGATAATAAAATCGTCATAACTTGAAAAGTAATCATCCGTTTGTGACATTCCTTGGCGATGTTGGCGTTCTCGCTACTGTTATATAAAAAAATAAATGAGCTTTAATTTATAAATTGAATTGGACGCAAAATAATAACACGTTTTATTTAAGCAATTAAGAATATTGTAGGTCGACGGATTTCAGAAGATCCATTCATTGTCAAAACAGCCAAGCAGCTCCAAAGCTTTGTAATATATATTTTTCAAATTTACCGCGCACCCAGTTAGTGCTGGCATATGCATTTTTTTTTATCTTTATAAGATCTTAAAAAAGTTAGTTGCGAAATTTTGCCACGCTTAAAGAATACATGTAAGGACAGCAATACGAAAATTGCACAAAACCAATTTAATCATTTAAGTTTCGTGACTTGGTTTAATAATGATATGACTCGATCAATCTTTGTATACTCTTTTCCCAAAAGGAAATATAGTATATTCGTTTTGTGAAATGTCCGCCTTGCTGTCTGTCCGTCTGTCCGTATGTATGCAATATATTTCTATGCTATTGAATCTAGAGGCTTGAAATACGGAAAATACACTCGAGTATACTCTCGAATTATAAAGTGTCAAGATTTTCCCGACACGCCCACTAAGGGCGTGGCAAATCGGAAAACGCTTGAGCCCATAGTCAAGAAATTATATTAGTTGAAGAGCTAGAGAGTTGCAATTTGGAATGTATACTTGCGTTGACCACCCAAGTTACAAAAGATATGGCGGAGATATCTACGCCCATTGGGGACGTGGCAGATCGGGAAAACTGTATCTTCAACAGTTTTTAAGCTAGAATGAAATTTGGCACGTAACTTAACGCTACGATTCTATAAAGATTGCTGATAAGATTTTATGTATACGCTCACTGGGGACGCGTCAAATCGGATCTGAATATATAGTGATTTTACAAGTTCGGCTATATTATGAGCACTATTTATGCTAGACTTGAAGTTTGGTATATATACTCGCATAAGCAACCCAAGATCAAAAAGATATGGCGGACATACCTACGTCTACAGAGGGCGTGGTAAATCGCAAAACCTTATAGCTTCTTCAGTTTTAAAGCTAGACGCATCAACGGAAGGCTTCCTCTATCGATTACCCAAAAAAAAAAGGTTACGCCCCTTTGGGGCGTGGCATATCGCAAAATAAAAACACTGGAACTTTCAAATTTTTGGAGTGTAAGCATCTTTTACAGTTACGTTAAGCTAGACTCATCCTAAGAACTGGCCAAAGATGATATGTCTACGCCTACTATGGGCGTGGCAAATTGGCAACAAAGTTTGTGACGCCCAGCTGCAAAATTCATTTGCTTGTGCCACCTATATAAATAAGCTTAATAAGAATTGCTAAGACGACAAGAGGCATTTCTAAGAAAAATTAAGAAATATATGTAATTCGATTTAATGTTGAAGTTCCGCAAATAATTTATCTGCTAAGATTATCATTTTTCGTATAGCCCAGGTCAGTTATGTTATTTTCTTTTTTTGTGTGTGTGACCATATCGTCCAAAATTGTAAATAACAAATAATATTGCATTTATGCAATATTTATTTCTTATCGATTAATATTCCATACGACTAATAATTTATTAAATTGAATCACTAACCATACACCGCATAGACTCGTCGTTTACAACAAAATTTTTCTACGACACAAAATTTATAGATGAGGATCGGGGAACAAAAATAGCCAGAAGTAGAATCATTCCGATTCAAGCGCTCGGCCGAAGTGGTCGATCCTTAAACAGAGTTGCACTATGCTCTCTCTTTCTCTCGAATATATGCATATGTACATATGTATGTATGTAAGGACGAACAGCAGCGCACAACAATTTAATTTGAATTTGTTGTGATGATGTACACCCACTTACAGTCCTTTGCTTACATGTACATATGTATGTGCATTTATTGCTGCCTGTTGAAATTGTATTTATCACATTTCTAATCGTATATAGAAGTCCGACTTATGCATTGCGTAAACTTGAAATAAAATTAAAAGCTTATTTCAACGACTTAGTTTATTAGGAAGTGGACAGTCAGTCATTTTAGGTGAATTTAACTTATGCTTGATTGTTTGTTGCAATAAAATTTATAATTTTATATGTTCAAATAATTTTGTTTGTCTCTTTAACTTAAATTCATCAACTATGAATTCCGATACCCACATTGACTGGGCCAATTTAGTAAGTGGAATAAACAGCGCTCGCACTTATGAAACTATGTATAGCCATCATAGTGGAATTTCTTTAGGGCTTGATTGTAATCTATTTGTAGAGCAGGAAGTTTTAAGTTAAAAACAAAATATATACATTTTAATATTATTTTTATACTCGTTTCCCAAAGGGAAAAAGAGTATATTGGTTTTGTGAAATGTCCGTCTTGCTGTCCGTCCGTATGTCCGTCTGTCCGTATGAATGCAATATTTTTTACGCTATTGAAGCTAGAGACTTGAAATTTGGAACATATACTCGTGTATACCCTCGAATTATAAAGTGTCAAGATTTTCCGGATACGCCCACTAGGGGCGTGGCAAATCGGAAAATGGTTGCGCCCATAGTTAATAGAAATCATAGAAATCATATTAGTTGAAGAGCTAGAGAGTTGAAATTTGGAATGTATACTTGCGTTGACCACCCAAGCTCAAAAAGATATGGCGGATATATCTACGCCCATTGGGGGCGTGGCAAATCGGGAAAACTGTAACTTCTACAGTTTTAAAGCTAGAATGCTGGCACGTATCTTAACGCTACGATTCTATAAAGATTCATAAAAAGATTTGATGTCTACTCCCACTGGGGGCGTGGCAAATCGGATCTGAATATATAGTGATTTTACAAGATCAGCTATATTTTGAGCACTATTGATGCTAGAGACTTGAAATTTGATATATATATACTCGGATAAGCAACCCAAGATCAAAAAGATATGGCGGACATACCTACGCCTTCAGGGGGTCGCAAATCGCAAAAAGCTTATAGCTCCTACAGTTTTAGAGCCTCCTCTATTGATTCCCCAAAAATAAATCTTACGCCCCTTTGGGGGCGTGGTATATCGAAAAAATACCCTGTAACTTTCACATTTTTGGAGTGTAAGCATCCAAACTTTACAGTTACGTTACCCTAGACTCCTTCTAGGAAAAAGCAAATTGACAACAAAATTTGTAACGCGCAGCTGCAAAATTCATATACCTGTGCCACCTATATAAATAAGCTTAATAAGAATTGCTAAGACGACAAACGGCATTTCTGAGAAATATTAAGAAATATATATAATTCGATTTAATGTTGAAGTTCTGCAAATAATTTATCTGCTAAAATTATCATTTTTCGTATAGCCTAGGTCAGTTATGTTATTTTCTTTTTGTGTGTGACCCTGACAAAAAATGTAAATATCAAATACCGATATTTGTGTAATCGGCTTAGTCCGAACAAAATTATTCACGCACAAAAAAATTGACGATAGGTCCCATCAGGTATGCATGTATGTAGGCACGAACAGCTGCGCAACTATTTTCATGCCGTCGCCGCCGCGTCTCGAACGCGGACCCTTTTGCTTACACGCTTTTCATCTACCTGCTGCGCCACATAAGTTTTGCATTGCCTGTTGGCAAATCCGAAACTACTTCACTACAAGGGCGACTATTGACAAATACAAAACTATAGAAGCTGCTGTTAATGCAAACACAATATAAACATAAATCAATCGCAATTGTGATTCTTAGAAAAAGCTGAAATGCGCGTATTTGAACGTATGTATTTATATGTGTACATACAAAAACGGTGGTCGGTTGAATGTATGCGTATAAAGGGCGATATTTGACAAATACAAAACTAAAGAAGCGGCTGAAAATGCAAACACAACTCAATAACAATTTTGGTTGAAGAATATGCTAGAATGAATGGCGCTGAATTTATTTGTGACCATGCATAAGCAAACGCGCTTGCACGTTTCAATGTATGTATATATGTGTAAATGTAAATGTATTTTGCTGTCGCTGCTTAACGCGTGCGTGTCATAATTGGCCAAACGTTTTGTTTAATAGATTGCGACTGACTTAACGGAACTTGATGAAACTTTCAGCATATGATTCTATTGAATTTTTTACATTTTATAAAAATGCTAATTCATTCACATAGTTATATTTGCAAAAATTGAAATTGCATAAAATTCACATGAATCTACATAAATGCAAAATTTTAGATAAATTATTAAATTTAAAATACCAGATGCCCCTGTGGGAAACGAGTATCACGACTTAGATCGCGCCCTAAGGCAACGTTCTTACTTGTTTTTTGTTTATTTATTTATTAATTTTTGATTTCTAGTTGAATAACATTTCAAAATTATAATTAAATTTTGGAAAATTTAATGTTATTGCAAGCTATATAGCGTATTAAACAATGCAAATCGGACGGGGCTCAGGGTATTTCCTAGTCGGGCACCTCCGACTAGAGTTTTCTTACTTGTTTTTTTATGTTGTCTATACTAGAGATGCAGTCTTTGGTATCTATGATGTGTTTGAGTGTCTTAAAAGAGTTAATGTTTCGAGGTTTTTCTAATTCTATCTCGATAAATGCGACATTTTCGGGTGGATATTCGATTTGAAATTTTTGTGCTGTAGTGTAGCAAATTCTGAAATTAAGAATTGATAGATTGCTTGTAATTTGTTCATTCTCTCTTTGTTTTCTTTCTTAATTTTGATTTGTGTATTTTTTTATGTTTGTGCGTAATTATTGGTAATACGTTTTCCTCTGCTACTTTTTGACATGAAAAACGCGAAGTTAATTTGTTATGTCTGTTTTCCTTTCTATACGTAATGCCATCTGTCTGTAGCGTCATGGTCTTGGTTTAATTTGACTGTTCTATTCTGAAGTATTTTTTTAGTTTTTTTTTTATACCCTGAGCCCATTGAAAATGGGAAATCAGGGTATAATGGTTTTGTTAAATGTATGTAACAGGCATACATAACAGACGAGCTGAGTCGATTTAGCCCTGTCCGTCTGTCTGTCCGTCCGTCCGTCCGTCCGTCCGTCTGTCCGTCTGTCCGTATGTTTGAACGCGTCGATTGAAGCATCTAGACAAGCTAGAGACTTGAATTTTTTTTGTTGGGTCCGCGGATATCACGCGCAGGTCAAGTTTGTTACCAAAAAACGATATCTATTTTTGTTGTTTTGTTATCGATTTTAAACCTTATCGAAAACTGGTTATAAAATTCTATCTGCCACACCTTTAGAGCTAGACCCCTCAAATTTTGCATATAGATTAATGTGAATTTTATAAACATGAGGTGGTTGTGCTAGTTGAGATGATGCGCTCTAACGTTACATATGTAGTAAATTGATGCTGGTTCGAATCCAAGTGCGGTGGTGTTTGTTTTTCTTCTTCTTTTTTGTTGATTTGTTTATTTATTTATTTATTTATTTATTTTTGATTTACATACATTCTAGTTGAATAAAATTTCAAAATTATAATTTAATTTTGGAAAATTTAATGCAAGCTATATAGCGAATTAAACAATGCAAATCGGAAGGGGCTCAGGGGATCTCCTAGACGGGCACCTCCGACTTAAGTTTTCTTACTTGTTAATTATTTATTTGGGTCACCGGCTTGAGTAAATCTTAATGATTTTAAATTTTCATTGCCTAATTGTTTAAAAGTATCTATTGAAACGGATTCAAAGATCTTTTCGCTCGGTGCGTCTCTTTGTTGGCTGATTTTAGATACACCGGCTTGCCATTCAAACCTTTGGAAAAACTGAACTAGGTCTAGAATTTCATTGGCGTACAAATCATTAACATTAATTCTTGCTACAACTTTTTTACCATGTTTCAATAAAAATGTCGAATCTGTTATTCGCAAGGTCACTACTTTTCGTACCTCGTCATTTGTGATAACTTCGTATACGTTGGGCTTAGAAGCTTTTTCAAGATTTTGCTTTGGCAATAGTTCTTGTTTATTTTCTGCGCAGAAATAGTTTTGTCTACTTTGGTGCCTGTTAGTGACTTTCAGAACTTTTCTATTCATGTCAATTAATTCGGATATTGTTATCCTTGACAGGGCGTCTGCCACCGATACTCTACAGTAAAATCCTATTCTTCTAATTCGAGTCGCATGCGTGGGAGTTGAGTCTACTATAGTTTTGAGTTAAAACTGCTCCATATGATTGCTTGCTTGCATCTGTGATTATGCAAAATTCTTTATTAAAATCTGGGTACTGTAATAAATTTGGTTGAACAAGTTGATTTTTTAGCTACTGCAATGCCTTTCCACATTCTGTTGTCCATTCAAATGGGACATTCATTTTACATAATCTTGTTATGTGCCATGAATATTCGGCGAAGTTTTTTATAGTTACAGTACACTATAGTTATTGATAACATGAAATTTTTTATCATCTGGTATCTCTGCATCTATGACCTAAAAACGTCACCTCGTGCATGAAAAATGAACATTTTTGCCGTTGTAATTTCAGGTTGTGTTTTCTACAATGTTTGAAAACATCTGTTAAATTTTTAATCATTTGTTGTTCAAAACAACCAATCAAGTCAAGGCATGAAAAATATTTAGCTCTACCCAATTGATCACGAATCGTCAATTCTGTCAATTCTGACAGAAATTTTTTATTTATTTGTCGATAGTAAATTATTAATCGCCATTTTTATACCCTGAGCCCATTGAAAATGGGAAATCAGGGTATAATGGTTTTGTTAATGTATGTAACAGTATGGCGTGTCAGACCCTACAAAGTATATATATTCATGATCAGGGCGACGAGCTGATTCGATTTAGCCCTGTCCGTCTGTCTGTCATCTTCATCT
>JAWNPG010000034.1:1625000-1822500 GCA_035045145.1 Drosophila meridionalis
TACAGTTACCTTTATTAAAACTATTCAATTTGTGCCTGAAGACTTCTGTTTTTCCATCTATTTGGAAAGAATCATTTAGTATTCCATTACATAAAAAAGGTGGAAGGTCTGACATTTCAAATTATAGAGGCATAACTTAACTGTCGGTTATCCCAAAATTATTTGAAAAAATTTTAACATCAGACTTACAACACTTTTGTAAATCGTTTATTTCGCCATTTCAACATGGTTTTTTCCAGAATCGATCAATTTTAACTAATTTATTAGAATTTTCTTCTCTAATAAACTATAGCTTTTTAAACAATATGCAAACTGATGTTATTTATACTGATTTCACCAAAGCATTTCATTCAGTTAATCATGATATCTTAATTTGCAAGCTAGATCATTCATTGGATTTCACCCTAAACTTGTGTCTTGGATTTCATCCTATTTGAAAGGTAGAGTACAGGGTAGTCATTTAGTACTGCTGCTTTTTACCCTCTTTATCAATGATCTTCCTAGCTGTATTGTTCACTCCAAAATTTTTATGTATGCAGATGACGTAAAGCTCTGCCTTTCATACTCCAACTTACTTGATCGTTTTCGACTTCAAGATGATCTTAATTCCTTTCAGCGTTGGTGTGTGAATAATCAGTTGTATTTAAATTGTTCCAAGTATGTGACAATGACTTTCAGTCGTACCATTCCACATGTTAATTACATTATTAACAACATTTCGTTGCAACGAATTTCGACTGTCAAAGATCTTGGTGTTATTTTTGACACAAAATTTTCTTTCAATCTTCATGTATCTACTATCGTAAATGAAGTTAAAGGTGCTCTTGGTTTTATTAAACGCTGGTCAAAGGAGTTTAAAGATCCCTTTATCACAAAACTATTATATACTTCGCTGGTTCGACCTACTTTAGAATATTGTTCAATTATTTGGTCTATACAGCATAAACTGTATCAGGATCGTATTGAATCGGTCCAGAAACAGTTTCTTAGAACAATTCTGGGGATTGTTTTCCTACGTAAATTGTTTATTGGTCAAATTGATTCGCCATGTCTGTTAATTCAGCTTAATTTTTCTGTTCCCTCCAGAACAACAAGACACTTTCGTCCGTTGTATTTACCTTTATGCACATCGGATTATTCTTTGCATAGCGCGTTTCACGTGTTATGTAGTAATTATAATATGCAAGTGTTCTCCTCTGAACTCTCTCTTCCATTAATAAAATCATTGCTTACAGGTCATCCTCGTGTTAGCCCGTAAATCTTAAATTTGTACCTATTTCTAAGACGATAATTAATTTAATTTGTTAGTTTCCCACAAATACTCTCTATCTTGTACAGCTTCAATAATATCACTGACTAAAATGGCTGTGAATTGGGGCATAGCTGGCCGTACTGGCAAATAAAGTACCCCCAACGAGTTGGTGGTATTATTGATAATTTATGTTATTTTAGGCTTTATATATATAAATATTTTTATTGTTTACATTTAAGTTGACTCCAGTTTTGTCAATGTCTTTTTAATCTATATATATAAAAGAAAGTCGTGTTAGTTACACCACTTATAACTCAAGATCGGCTGGACCAATTTTCATGGTTTTTGATTTGTTGGATTTGTCTCCGCCCCGAATAGCAGAATACATCTTAAAAATACAGAAAAATTTACGAATACTTGAAGAATGCGCTATTTTCCCTAAAGGTACTTTAATTTCGAAGCTGTCAAATTTTTTTTGTCAAAATCTGTAAGTAATGATTGACATAGATGGCCGTGTTCCTGTTGACGAATTGAGCGGTTTGATTTCATTTCCTCCAAATTTTTTCAATTTCGTCTCATATTCAGTATTTCTTTTTTCTGTGGTTTTGTGCGAGTGCATTTTCACTATTACTATTAATAAAAATGCCGCGTCCTAGAAGATCTAATCTTTCCCAGCGGACCCGAAATGCAATTAGGCAACGGTATATCGCGAATCAAATATCTGACGAAGAACGAGAAATCGCCCGAGAACAGCGCCGCGTTAGTATGGAGCAAAGAAGGGCCTTAATTCGTGCTTCTCAAACACAAGAGCAAAGAGATGCAGCCCGTGGAACATTTTCTAGCGAACACTCAAAAATACAATGCCTGTTTCCAAATGACTTCATTTGGGGCGGAAATTATTGAAGAACACGGATATAATCCGACATTTAAGGTAATTTACATTAAAAAATTTATTTTATTTGATTGAAAAAAAAATGGAAAGTAATTTGTTAGATTTCTGTAAAAAGTGTTTGTAAATCTAACTATAAATATGGCTTTGAATTTAAAGATTGAAGGCCAAATTTGCCATCGTATTGGATCATTGCAACCTACTGAAGATTCACAGCACAAATTCTTACAAATATACTTCATGGGCAATATGGAAGAACAACTTGACCGGCATCAAGAGATCAACACAGCTACGAAAAGAGCAATTCTCCAAGATTTGCAGCAAATGCTTCATAAACATCATGCATTGGTCAGGCTGTTCAAAACTGCTTTAGACCGCATGCCAAGTGATGACTATAAAGTTGTAATCAGAGCAGATAAAAGACCAGCTGGAACATTTGAGGAAATTAAATCAAACCGTTCGATTCGTCAACAGGAACACGGCCATTACCGATATTCAGCAATTGCTTCGAGAAATCATCAGCAGATATGTAGATCGTTCAACAATATATAATATTGTTTTGAATTATTGTATTAGTTCAGTTAAAAGGTAACACGACATTCTATGACTGTTAGGTGGAACGAAGTTCGCCGGGACACCTAGTAATAAATAAATAAATAAAAAAAAATGACCTAAGCCAAATTTTAAATGATCACTCTACAGATTTAACCATAACAGATTTAATTAAAATAGTTTACATAAAAATCTTGATAGATCATAATTTTGTACACTTCCTCATTGAATATATTAATCTTAGCGTAATATGTAAGAAAATAACCATGTTTCCTCTTCAACATTATGGAACTTGACATCGCTAAAAATAACAACGTCACAGACTGCGGTAATAAAACCTTACCAATTGGAAACTGCACC
This sequence comes from Drosophila meridionalis, assembly GCA_035045145.1. NCBI lineage: Eukaryota > Metazoa > Arthropoda > Insecta > Diptera > Drosophilidae > Drosophila > Drosophila meridionalis. The sequence continues at coordinate 1,628,054 of JAWNPG010000034.1, forward strand.
GCAACTATCACCTCTACGTTTTGCAAGCAACTAAAATTAGCAACTTGTGCTAAACCAAATTCTGGAGTTATTGTGCATTGGAACACTCGTCCCAGCCACCTACAACCGTTGGCGGTAATTGATGATGGTATTATAAACGAAGAAACAGTTGTAATACGGATAGACAACGGCACAGACAAAATCATCCATGGCACACACTTACTGACGTTTGATGAGATCTATGTAAATGAGTCCCTGTACAAAAATACAAAAAACATAGTCACCCAGGCTCGCCAGTATCGGCTACCCTAAATATTGTGGCCACCAAGAGATTTTGAGCATGACGTATCTTATTGGCAACATCGAAAAGAAACTGTCAGTGTGGCCCATGATTTTCGCAGCATTCCTCGTCACTCTGGTCCATTGTTTGCGTTGTCTTTAAGATATATCATAAATACAAAAAGAATAAACAACAAGCCTCGATATGTGCTGTCATTGACACCTTAACGCCGTGAGGGAGAAGTTAACATCCGGCATGACAAAAGTGAACGACTGCAATTCTGCATGATCCCAAAGTTGCGACAATATTTAATGCCAACTATGACAAACTCTGTGCTACGCGGCCGTCAACATTCCATGCTCCGTTCCGACGTTGAAACATGATATACTCATCATAATCGCTGACACAGCGATTATACGAGTTAACATCAGTCAATGGACAGCACCTCCTCTTCTCCCTTACCCCCGACTGGATGTCTCCGTTTTTCAATACAACTAAACCAGAAGCAAAGTTTGACATTATAGACGAAATAATTCAGAAGCGGAGTTGACATTGACGAATATTAAGAACCCTTCACTAATTACCACTCAAGATTAAAGTTATAATGTTTTAAATACATATAAAATACCCCAATTATTATTATTCCATCCAATGATAAAGCAACCTATTTTAAGTATACTGTTTATTTGTGATCTATATATCTATATCTATATATATCTACTTTTTCCCTTTGGGAAATAAGGTCTAAAATTTTTTCCACTTATATGCACCATTAATTATATTCCGAGACCCTTCTAGGAAATGGTTGTTTATATTAAATTTTTTTGCAGAATAAAAATTTGTCAGGATTATAATAATATAAAACACTCACGAATTCATATTCTACATGTAGGATGTTCCGGGTATAAATACAACATGGAAACAAGGTATCACGAAGTCGTTTGCACCCGACAGGAACATTCTTACTTGTTTTGATCTTTGGGTGTCAACACGAGTAGTTCACCTTTATAACACAGTGAATATTTGAAAAGTAAACAAGTAAGAAAACTCTAGTCGGAGGTGCCCGTCTAGGAGATACCTTGAGCCCCGTCCGATTTGCATTGTTTAATACGCTATATAGCTTGCATATAACATTAAATTTTCCAAAATTAAATTATAATTTTGAAATTTTTTTCAACTAGAATGTATGTAAATCAAAAATAAATAAATAATTAAATAAATAAACAAATCAACAAAAAAGAAGAAGAAAAACAAACACCACCGCACCTGGACTCGAACCAGCATCAAAGGGACAAAGCTTCTCGTATAACTTTATACGTCTTTACGTATTTACGTATACGTTGGTAATGAAAAGAGGTTTAAGTAGTCACAGTTATTTCAATCATTATATTTTCAATAATCTGTTAAATTTCTATTATAATATGTAAATTACACTAAACACACAATTAAATATCGTATAATTATTACATACATATTCTATTGTATATATTTCAAGTTGATAAAAATGTATAGCAATTTCACAAAAAAATTTTGATCAAGTTTAAAGTATACAGAATACATAAAGAAACAATTAAGAGTGCTCTAGTCGAGACTGCTCGACTAGGAGATACCCTGAGTCTTGGGTAGAGCCAAATATTAAATCATTCTACGTTTCTTGTATGCATACATTCAAACAACATATACACACATACATATGCATGCACGCACGCGCGTGCTCTGCCAACGGCGCAGTTTACGCAGCGACTGCGGTTGGGCTGCAATGTGGGCATCACTATTTGAATTTAATTATTGAATACCTTTTTTTCATCAAACTTTCACAACTAATTAATAGCATTCATATGTGTGTATTTGCCAAAGTCTCTAGTATTTGATTTGCGCTTTTTACAAACAGGCAGCGATTGAGAGCAAATGGGGCGTGGCATCCAAAATCTAAAGATTACATTATCTCCGTAGTCATTACATGCAACTACCTAGCAAATTTGAAGTCTCTTGTTCAAACGAAGTACAAACCACGCCTTAAAAACTTGCGCAGCGTATGGTATTAACGAGTCTTCATGTAAAATTTCAAGTCTCTACATTGCGTACTTAAAAATATCTCAGCGCTCACACGGACGGTCGGACGGACAGACGGACAGGGCTACATTGACTCGTCTTGTCGCGCTTATCAAGAATATATACTTTATGGGTTGTGGCACGCCTCCTTCTGCCTGTTACATTCATTTTCACAAAACCATTATATCCTGATTTCCCATTTTCAATGGGCTCAGGGTATAAAAATTAAATATGAACATAGCTATAAACTTTAAACTGGAATTCCGTGTTTTTTATAGAAGTCTATAAAAATTAAAATTTCCAATTTCATTAGTATGAGATTGGTGCGTTAACTCATTTGACAGATAGACCGACAGGGCGTACAGATGGAGTGCTTGTTACATACATTTAACAAAAACATTATTTATTCTACACGGTTTTTACTTTACTGTATTATATATTCGCCTTCCGCGAACTAAGACATACATTACGAAATCAATATAGTAATCAAGTTACAAAATTTATTTAGGTGTGCAACTGCAGGTTTTTAAAATAACTTAACTTACTCTGGTATCCACATATTAACCACAAATTGCTTAATTAATTCACGAAAGTTTGGTTGATTAAGACGTAAATGAATCAATCGAACAAGGTTAAGAGCACCCATTAGAGTAGAGCAGCAATTCTCCGTTATCATTATTATATCTCCAAAATTGTTAATCAAAAATGATGCTTGAAAGGTAATCGTAACGCCAACCGATATAATTACATACCAAGCCCATAGACTGTAGATCAATGCATGTATATAGGCTCGTGTACCTGCCTTTTCTTTTGCTAACACAGTTTTTAAAGGCCAAGAGCCATTCAATTTCAACCAAATGCACTGAAATGGCATGCGAAAGGTTGGATCTTTGTACGGTAGTGGATTGAACATCCTAATAAGACTGATTTCAAAATTATTCTTAGCAGTTTTGTGCCAGCTATTATTTACCCCACACCAAAAAGAACACTGAAATTATAATATCAATTATAAACGAAGTCATTAGTAACTACTTTGATGCTTTCTTTGATGAATATCTTATCAAAAACTGACCCAAGTTAAACAAGTTAAAACCGTTAGTCCGGGGTGCCCGACCAATAAATACGCTGTACTTTTTTGATACAGTTATGTATTTATTAAGCCGAAAAATGTAAAAACTTATAAAAAACAACATATTCATGGGAGCTCAATCATGTACAATCAAATAGTATGCTTGTCAAAAAATAAATAGTAACAAACTGGAAACAGGAATAGAATAAAACAAGTAAGAGTGCTCTAGTCGAGACTGCTCGACTAGGAGATACCTTTAACCCTGTGAAGAAGCAAATACCAAATCATACAAATACCAAATCATGCTACGCTCTTTTTACACATATACACACACACATATGCACGCACGCAAAAGTGCGTGCTCTGCCAACTGCGCAGTTTACGCAGCGACTGCGGTTGGGCTGCAATGTAGGCATTACTATAGGAAATTAATTGTTAACATAGCGACGCACAGTAGGGCCTCTGCCGGCAGAGCGTGGCAAAAATAAGTAAAGTGACTAACACCGATTTTGGATTTCTTGGTGTCAAACGATTGGAAATTTCCCCCAGATGAAGAATCCAAAAGATTTTTGAAAATAGATGAATTTTAACCATAGTTATGAGCCTTCAAAGTGGGGTCAATTTGCAAAATTTAACCAAAGAGAGAAATTTTGTAAAAAATGTTCCACTTTTCAATTGAATTGCAAGAAAAATATTGCACCAATTGTTAATGTTTTGGTATCGTTGGAAAAATTTGTATATTTTTAAAATAATAAAAGAAAAAGTATGTTATTATGATCAATAATTTAGGAGCTAGACTAATTCTAGTTAACCTAAAAAATTTGGTCATTTTTTTGCGTAAAATGGACTCTATCTTCTGAGTCCACTCGAGTCCACCGAAGGGGCTTATATACAGTTATTTGTCAATGTTTTTTATACAATATTCATAAAAGATCGGCTGCCCGAAGGCGCCCGCTTGGCTTTCTACAGTAAAAAACTAAAACAAAATCGGCAAAAAATGCGCTAAAAATGCACTAAAAAAGGTCAAATTGACGCGTAGCTGCCTGCAGTAGGTAGATTTGCCGACGGCAAAATGTTTGTTGAAGGGTCTGGGTTTTTTTGGCATTTTGGTCGTTACAATTGCGGTTGTTGTCCCTTTTTATTTCTACCTAATGCCAAATATTATCAACAAACACTTGTTATTGAACAAACTAAAATAAACAGATAAAATCAATCCTGAGAATTTAAGTTTATTAGTATTCCCCTTCTGTGAATGAGTACTAACAGAAAAATTTAATTTTTTTTTTTTTTTTAAGAATTTTAATATTTTTAGCGTTTATCTTGTCATCTTTAAGATTAATAATTAAAAAAAAAAATATTTTCAACAAAAGAAAAAAACTTTTTCATACAAAAACAAGTCTTTTTTGCCTAAAAATCACATTTTTCATGTTTGACACAAAACTGTGAAGCACCCTGTTGACGCAGCACACTGTGCGTAGATTCATAAAGCTTGAAGAATTCTCTGTCAAATACTTTTTAAATTTTGGAATTACCTCAATTGGATCAAAAGTTATGATTTTTGCAACGCAAAATGAGCAAAGGCCCCACTGTGCGACGGACTAACTTCATCAAACTTTTAATGGCATTCATATGTGTGTATGTACTAAAGCACAAGTCTCTACTATTTGATTTGCGTATTTTACACATAGGGGCTATTGGGGCGAATGGGGCGTGGCATCCAAAAACTAAAGATTATATCTCCGTATTTATTACACGCAATTACACAGCAAATTTGAAGTCTCTAGCTCAAACGATGTACAAACTACGCCATAAAAACTTATTTTCGATAAGCATTAAAATCGGTAACATTACAACAAAAATAGTTATCGTTCATACGAAGTAAACTTGACCTGCGCGTGCTATACACGGACCCAACAAAAAAGTGTAAGTTTCTAGCTTGCCTACATGCTTCAAACGACGCGTTCAAACAGACAGACAGACAGTCGAACAGACGGACGGACGGATGGACAGGGCTAAATCAACTAGCTCGTCACCCTGATCAAGAATATATATACTTTGTGGAGTCTGACACGCCTCCTGCATTTTACATACATTTAACGAAACCATTATACCCTGATTTCCAATTTTTAATGGATTCAGGGTATAAACAGAATAAACAAGTAAGAAAGCTCTAGTCGAAATGCCAGACTAGTAGATACCCTGAATCCCATCCAATCTACATTTTTGTACCCTGAACCCTTTGAAAACGGGAGCTCAGGGTATAATGGTTTTGTTAAATGTATGTAACGGGCGGAAGGAGGTGTGGCAGACCCCAAAAAGTATATATATACTTGTTCGGGGCGCCAAGCTGAGTCGATTTAACCCTGTCCGTCTGTCTGTCTGTCAATCCGTCCGTCTGTCTGTCCGTATTTTGAAACGCGTCGATTTCACCATCTAGGCAAGCAAGAGACCTAAAATATTATTTGTAGATCCGTGTATTGCACGCACAGGTCAAGTTTGTCTCGTATGTTCGATAACTATTTTTGTTGTAATGCTACCGTTTTTTAACCTCATCGGTTTTTGTTACATTTTGGATACCGGCCCCAAATTTCACAAAACCCCCCATGGAATGTCAGCTACAAATAAAACCAACGGTTAGGATTAAGAATGAATTTGAATTATTAGAAAACGTATAAACTTCAATACAATCGTCTGCTGAAAGCTTTATTAAATTCCGTCAAGTCAGTCCTAATCTATTAAATAAAACGTTTGGCCAATTATTACACGCACACGACAAGCAGCGACGCACAGAAAAATCTATGTACATCTATGTACACATATTTTCTATGCATTTCACATATGGCACAAATAAATTCAACGCCATTCATTCTAAGATATTCTTCAACCAAGATTGTGTTTGAATTGTGTTCAGCCGCTCTTTCGTTTTGTATTTGTCATATATTGCCCTTTACATTCAAGCAGACCACCGTTTTTTTATGCACACATACACATACGTTCATATGCGCGTATTTCAGCATTTTCTAAGAATCACAATTGCGATTGATTTATAAATATGAAGTGGCTGTGCTCGTTGAGATGTTGCACTTTAGTATACATATATATTTAGTAGGTGTATGTAGGTTCGAGTCCAGGTGCGGTGATTTTTGTTTTTCTATTCTGCACTTTGTTTATTTCTTTATTTATTTAATTATTGATTTATTTTTGATTGAGATAAATACTAGTTGAATAAAAGCTCCAAATATAATTTATTTTTGGAGTGTATAAAAAAATGCAAATCGGAGGGGATTCAGGGTATCTCCTTGTTGAACACCTCCACCTAGAGCTTTTTATACCCTGAGCCCATTAAAAATGGGAAATCAGGGTATAATGGTTTTGTGAAAATGTATGTAACAGGCAGAAGGAGGCGTGCCACACCCCATAAAGTATATATATTCTTGATCAGCGCGACAAGACGAGTCGATATAGCCCTGTCCGTCTGTCCGTCCGACCGTCCGTCCGTCCGTCTGTCCGTCCGTCCGTCTGTCCGTTCGTCCGTCTGTCCGTCCGTCCGTCCGTCCGCCCGTCCGTGTGAACGCCGAGATATTTTTAAGTACGCAACGTAGAGACTTGAAACTTTACATGAATACTCGATAATACCATACGCTGCACAAGTTTATAAAATTTTTCTGGTAACTCATTTCATTTCGATTTTATGAGCATTTATCGATAATTTAAATGTGTTTTTAAGGCGTGTTTGGTACATCGTTTGAGCTATAAATATCAAATTTGCTGTGTAGTTGCGTGCAATGAATACGGAGATTACGTAATCTTTAGATTTTGGATGCCATGCCCCATTCGCCCCCAATAGCCCCTATTTGTAAAAAGCGCAAATCAAATACTAAAGACTTGTGCTTTGGCAAATACATACATATGAATGCCATTAATAAGTTGTGAAAGTTTGATGCACTTAGTCCATCGCTAAGAAAAGTTATTAAACAATTAAATTCCCTTAGTAATGGCCACATTGCAGCCCAAGCGCAGTCGCTGCGTAAACTGCGCAGTTGGCAGAGCGCGCGCTTATGCTTGCGTGCATATGTGTGTGTATGTGTTGAAGAGGCAATGTTGCCGTACTAAATAGTTATTTCCAACACTTCGTATGATCGATAACTATTTTTGTTGTAATATTATCGATATATCAAAACGTAAAAAAAATATATCTCCTAAACGTTTAGAGCTAGACCCTCATATAGATTCATATGAATTTTATGCAATTCCTATTTTTGTTACATTTTGGATACCGGCTCTATTTACTAATTACCTACAATAATAAATTTATAAACATTAAGTGGTTGTTCTAGCTGAGATCCGCTTTAACGTTACATATGTAGTAAATAGATGAAGGTTCGAGTAAAGGTGCGATGATGTTTGTTTTTCTTCTTTTTGTTTGTTTATTTATTTATATATTTAATTTTTATTTATTTTTGATTGACCCACATTCTACTTGAATAAAATTTCAAAATCAACTTTTTCGCCTGGTGCTGATAATATTCCAAGTTTTGTTATCGTTAACTCAATATGGTTTTTCCAGAATCGATCAACTTCAACTAATTTATTAGAATTTTCTTCTCTAATCAACTATAGCTTTTTAAACAAAATGCAGACTGATGTTATTTATATTGATTTCAGCAAAGCATTTGATTCAGTTAATCATAACATCTTAATTTGCAAGCTTGATGCTTTAGGATTTCACCCTAAACTTGTGTCTTGGATTTCATCCTATTTGAAAGGTAGGTCACAAAGGGTATTGTTGAGGACATCAATTTCGAAGCTTGTCTCTGTTTCTTCGGGCGTACCTCAAGGCTGTCATTTAGGCCCGCTGCTGTTTTCCCTTTTTATACCCTGAGCCCATTGAAAATGGGAAATCAGGGTATAATGGTTTTGTTAAATGTATGTAACAGGCAGAAGGAGGCGTGTCAGACCCCACAAACTATATATATTCTTGATCAGGGCGACGAGCTGAGTCGATTTAGCCCTGTCCGTCTGTCTGTCTGTCCGTCCGTCCGTCCGTCCGTCCGTCCGTCCGTATGTTTGAACGCGTCGATTGAAGCATCTAGACAAACTAGAGACTTGAATTTTTTTTGTTGGGTCCGTGGATAGCACGCGCAGGTCAAGTTTGTTACCAAAAATCGATATCTATTCTTGTTGTTTTGTTATCGATTTTAAACCTTATCGAAAACAGGTTATAAAATTATTTCTCCCACACCTTTAGACCTAGACCCCTCAAATTTTGCATATAGATTCATGTGAATTTTATGCAATTTCTATTTTTTTATTTTTTGGATACCGGCTCTTTTTACTAATTGCCCCTCCCCCCCCACGCCATCAAACACCCATTGAGAGTCTGTTGCAAATATAACCATGTGAATAAATTAGCATTTTTATAAAATGTACAAAATTAAATAGAATCTTATGCTGAATTTCATCAAATTCCGTTAAGTCAGTCCCGATTAATCAAACAAAACGTTTGGCCAATCACACGCACGTGGCAAGCAGCGAAGCGCAGCAAAAAACATTTACAAATACACATACATTGAAACGTGCAAGCGCGTCTACTATGGATATGCACAAATACATTCAAGGCCATCCATTCTAGCATATTCTTCAACCAAATCTGTGTTTGAATTGTGTTTGCATTTTCAGCCGCTTCTGTAGTTTTGTATTTGTCATATATCACCCTTTACACGCATACATTCAAACAGACCACCGTTTTTATACCCTGAGCCCATTGAAAATGGGAAATCAGGGTATAATGGTTTTGTTAAATGTATGTAACAGGCAGAAGGAGACGTGTCAGACCCCACAAAGTATATATATTCTTGATCAGGGCGACGAGCTGAGTCGATTTAGCCCTGTCCGTCTGTCTGTCTGTCCGTCTGTCCGTCCGTCCGTCTGTCCGTCCGTCCGTCTGTCCGTCCGTCCGTATGTTTGAACGCGTCGATTGAAGCATCTAGACAAGCTAGAGACTTGAATTTTTTTTGTTGGGTCCGTGAATAGCACGCGAAGGTCAAGTCAAAAAACGATATCTATTTTTGTTTTATTGTTATCGATTTTAAACCTTATCGAAAACAGGTTATAAAATTCTATCTCCCACACTTTTAGAGCTAGACCCCTCAAATTTTGCATATAGATTCATGTGAATTTTATACAATTTCTATTTTTATTTTTTGGATACCGGCTCGTTTTACTAATTAACCCCCTCCCCCCCCCCCCTTGCCATCAAACACCCATAGAGAGTCTGTTGCAAATATAACCATGTGAATAAATTAGCATTTTTATAAAATGTAAAAAATTCAATAGAATCATATGCTGAAAGTTTCATCAACTTCCCTTAAGTCAGTCCCGATTTATTAAACAAAACGTTTAGGCAATTATCACACGCTCGTGGCAAGCAGCGACGCGCAGCAAAAAACATTTACACATACACATACACATACATTGAAGCGTGCAAGCGCAGTCTGCTTATGCATGTGCACAGCCGCTTCTGAGCATTTTCAGCCGCTTCTGTAGTTTTGTCTTTGTCATATATCGCCCTTTACACGCATACATTCAAACAGACCATCGTTTTTGTATGTACACATACTCATACGTTCACATGCACGCATTTCAGCATATTCTAAGAATCACAATTGCGATTGATCTGCTTCTTTAGTTTTGTATTTGTCACGTATCGCCATTGTAGTACTACTTTGGGTTTTGCCAACGAGCAATGCAATACTGGTGTGGCGTAGTGGGTAGACGCAAAGCGCGTAAACGAAAGGTCCCGAGTTCGAAACTCGGTGACGACAGCTTACTTTTTTAATTTTTTTTAAATCTATAAACATGAGGTGGTTGTGCTAGTTGAGATGACGCGATTTAACATTACATATGTAGTAAATAGATGTAGGTTCGAGTCCAGGTGCGGTGATGTTTGTTTATCTTCTTTTTTTTTTTTGATAATTTGTTTATTTATTTATTTTTGATTTACATACATTCTAGTTGAATAAAATTTCAAAATTATAATTTAATTTTGGAAAATTTAATATTATATGCAAGCTATATAGCGTATTAAACAATACAAGTCGGACGGGGCTCAGGGTATCTACTAGTCGGGCACCTCCGACTAGAGTTTTCTTACTTGTTATAAATGATCTTCCTAGCTATATTATTCGCTCGAAAATTTTTATATATGTAGACGATATTAAGCTCTGCTTTTCATACTCCAACTTACTTGATCATTTTCGACTTTAAGATGATCTTAATTCCTTTCAGCGTTGGTGTGTGAATAATCAGTTGTATTTAAATTGTTCCAAGTGTATGACAATGACTTTCAGTCGTACCATTCCACATGTTGTTAATTACATTATTAACAACATTTCGTTGCAACGAATTTCGACTGTCAAAGATCTTGGTGTTATTTTTGACACAAAACTTTCTTTTAATCTTCATATGTCTACTAGCCTAAATGAAGCTAAAGGGTTGGTTTTATTAAACGCTGGTCAAAGGAGTTTAACGATACCTTTATAACTAAACTGTTATATACTTCGCTGGTTCGACCTATTTTAGAATATTGTTCAATTATTTGGTCTCCACAGCATAAACTGTATCATGACCGTATTGAATCGGTCCAGAAACAGTCTCTTATTTTTGCATTGCGTGATCTAAACTGGGATCCAAATCTTCGTTTACCGGCTTATAGGGTCAATAAAATCACTGATTAAAATAGCTGTGAATTGGGGCATAGCTGGCCGTACTGGCAAACGGAGTACCCCCACCGAGTTGGTGATATTATTAATAATTTATGTTATTTTAAGCTTTATATATATAAATTTTGTTATTGTTAAATTTAAGTTGACTCCAGTTTTGTCAATGTCTTTTTAATAATAAATAAATAAATAAAAAAATTAATAAATAATTTAATTTTGAAAAATTTATTATTATATGTAAGCTATGGAGCGTATTAAAAAATGCAAATCAGACGGGGCTCAGGGTATCTCCTAGTCTTGCACCTCCAACTTTAGTTCTCTTACTTGTTGTATGTACATATACACATACATACGTTCATAAGCGCGCATTTTAGCATATTCTAAGAATCACAATTGCGACTTTTATACTCGTTTCCCAAAGGGAAAAAGAGTATATTGGTTTTGTGAAATGTCCGTCTTGCTGTCCGTCCGTATGTCCGTCTGTCCGTATGAATGCAATATTTTTTACGCTATTGAAGCTAGAGACTTGAAATTTGGAACATATACTCGTGTATACCCTCGAATTATAAAGTGTCAAGATTTTCCGGATACGCCCACTAGGGGCGTGGCAAATCGGAAAATGGTTGCGCCCATAGTTAATAGAAATCATAGAAATCATATTAGTTGAAGACCTAGAGAGTTGAAATTTGGAATGTATACTTGCGTTGACCACCCAAGTTCAAAGAGATATGGTGGATATATCTACACCCATTGAGGGCGTGGCAAATCGGGAAAACTGTAACTTCTACAGTTTTAAAGCTAGAATGCTGAAATTTGGCACATAACTTAACGCTACGATTCTATAAAGATTCACAAAAAGATTTGATGTCTACGCCTACTGGGGGCGTGGCAAATCGGATCTGAATATAGAGTGATTTTACAAGATCAGCTATATTTTGAGCACTATTGATGCTGGAGGCTTGAAATTTGATATATATACTCGGATAAGCAACCCGAGATCAAAAAGATATGGCGGACATACCTACGCCTTCAGGGGGCGTGGCAAATCGGAAAAAGCTTATAGCTCCTACAGTTTTAGAGCTAGACGATTCCAAATTGTATGTTTGTGTTACTGGGGGCCTCCTCTATTGATTCCCCAAAAATAAATCTTACGCCCCTTTGGGGGCGCGGTAGATCGAAAAAATACCCTGTAACTTTCACATTTTTGGGGTGTAAGCATCCAAACTTTACAGTTACATCACCCTCGACTCCTTCTAGGAACTTGCCAAATATGATATGTCTACGCCTACTGGGGGCGTGGCAAATTGGCAACAAAATTTGTAACGCCCAGCTGCAAAATTCATATTCCTGTGCCACCTATATAAATAAGCTTAATAAGAATTGCTAAGACGACAAACGGCACTTCTGAGAAATATATGTAATTCGATCTAATGTTGAAGTTCTGCAAATAATTTATCTGCTAAAATTATCATTTTTCGTATAGCCTAGGTCAGTTATGTTATTTTCTTTTTGTGACAAAAAATGTAAATATCAAATATCGATATTTGTGTAATCTACTTAGTCCGAACAAAATTATTCACACACAAAAAATATTGACGATAGGTCCCATCAGGTATGTATGTATGTAGGCACGAACAGCAGCGCAACTATTTTCATGCCGTCGCCGCCGCGTCCTTTTGCTTACACGCTTTTCATCTACCTACTGCGCCACATCAGTTTTGCATTGCCTGTTGGCAAATCCGAAACTACTTCACTACAAGGGCGACTTTTGACAAATACAAAACTATAGAAGCTGCTGTTTATGCAAACATAATATAAACATAAATCAATCGCAATTGTGATTCTTAGAAAATGCTGAAATGCGCGCATATGAACGTATGTATTTATATGTGTACATACAACAAGTAAGAGTGCTCTAGTCGAGACTGCTCGACTAGGGGATACCCTGAGCCCTGTGAAGAGCCAAATATCAAATCATTCTACGATTGTTTTATGCATACATACAAACAACACATACACACATACATATGCACGCAAGCATAAGCGCGCGCTCTGCCAACTGCGCAGTTGACGTAGCGACTGCGCTTGGGCAGCAATGTGGGCATTACTATGGGAATTTAATTGTTTAATAACTTTTGTTAGCGATGGACTAAGTGCATCAAACTTTCACAACTTATTAATGGCATTCATATGTGTGTATTTGCCAAAGCACAAGTCTCTAGTAATTGATTTGCGCTTTTTACAAATAGGGGGTTATTGGGGGCGAATGGGGCGTGGCATCCAAAATCTAAATTACGTTATCTCCGTATTCATTACATGTAACTACACAGCATATTTGAAGTCTCTAGCTCAAACGGTGTACAAACCACGCCTTAAAAACACATTTAAATTATCGATAAATGCTCATAAAATCGAAATGGAATGAGTTATCGGAAAAATTTTATAAACTTGTGCAGCGTATGGTATTATCGAGTATTCATGTAAAATTTCAAGTCTCTACGTTGCGTACTTACAAATATCTCAGCGTTCACACGGACGGACAGACGGACGGACGGACGGACAGACGGACAGGGCTATATCGACTCGTCTTGTCGCGCTGATCAAGAATATATATACTTTATGGGGTGTGGCACGCCTCCTTCTACCTGTTACATACATTTTCACAAAACCATTATACCCTGATTTCCCATTTTCAATGGGCTCAGGGTATAAAAACGGTGGTCGGTTGAATGTATGCGTATAAAGGACAATATTTGACAAATACAAAACTAAAGAAGCGGCTGAAAATGCAAACACAACTCGATAACAATTTTGGTTGAAGAATATGCTAGAATGAATGGCGCTGAATTTATTTGTGACCATGCATAAGCAAACGCGCTTGCACGTTTCAATGTATGTGTAAATGAAAATATATTTTGCTGTCGCTGCTTAACGCGTGCGTGTCATAATTGGCCAAACGTTTTGTTTAATAGATCGCGACTGACTTAACGGAACTTGATGAAACTTTCAGCATATGATTCTATTGAATTTTTTACATTTTATAAAAATGCTAATTCATTCACATAGTTATATTTGCAAAAATTGAAATTGTATAAAATTCACATGAATCTACATAAATGCAAAATTTGAGATAAATTATTAAATTTAAAATACCAGATCAGTATCACTTCAACCTCTCAAGAGATAAGACGTGCTGCATCAAAAACCAAAAACAAAAACAAAATTGCGCTTCGCAAACTCAAAGCTTATCAGCAAACGCGCGACTAACAAAAATCAACCCCAAAAGCAAACAGAAACGAAAACAAACACACGCCATAAACAGTTACACCGGGCAATAGCCCAAAAACAACAACCATGAACGAACCACCCGATAGAAGCAAAACCTACAAAACACAACTAAACGAGCCAAAATACATTGTACTAAAACGGAACGACAACGAATCATTCGAAAAAGTGTCACCGTTTATCATAAAAAAAACCATAGACTATGCATGCGGAGGAGAAGTAGAAACATGTAAAAAAAACAAGAGACGGCTCCCTGCTTATTAAAACTAAAAACAAACTGCGAGCACTGAAACTAATTGCGCTAAAAAAAATGAATAATCGCGATATCACTGCAACAGAACACAAGACTTTAAACACAACCAAAGGCGTAATATATTGCAATGAACTACGAAACATACCTGAAAGCGAAATACTGGAAGAACTAAAACCACAGAACGTAATCGAAGTGCGCAAAATTCTAAAAAAAACAAACAAACAACACAAACCACGAACAAACCTCACTTGTCGAAATTGGTCCTTTTAACAATTACATTTTCAACTCACAAACTACCCGAATTAATAAAAATTGGCTACGAAACCATCCGTGTACGACCATATATCCCACTCCCGCTGCGGTGCAAAAATTGTCTCCGCTTTGGACACCCTACCGCTATCTGCAAGAGCTCCGAAATATGCAAAAACTGCTCAGAAGCAAAACATACAAATGATGGGCAACTCTGCAAAAATACGCAAAACTGCCTAAACTGCAAAAATAACCCCCAAATTGACCACCAACACAGCCCACTCGACCGTAAATGCCCCACCTTCCTCAAACAAAAAGAGCTAACTGCAATAAAAACCACCGAAAAAGTTTATCACAAAACCGCACTCGATATATATCATAACAGGCATAATCTACAGTTGAGAAACAGCTATGCTAAAACTCTTGCACAACCAACGCCAAACACATCAACACCAACACAAAATTCAACCAATACACAATGCTCACATACACAAATCACCACTACGTAGCAAGCAGCAAGCATTCCATCTACGATGTCCCCCCTGGAGAAAGTACTCACAGATATAAAAACCAACTCCAACCTAACTCCACTGTAACAGAAGATATGGAAACAGACAGTAACCTTCCCCACACGGAAAACAAATCATATCTATCACAGTCAAAGATCAAAGGTCTAAAACTAAGAATATTTACCAAAGATAAATCTAGCCCACTAGCAACTAACTTTAAGCCCTCTAAACCAAAAACAAAATCAAAACCCACAAACAAAAACCTTCATAAAAACAATAGTGACAGCGAATCCATCTAAAACAAAACAAGTAAATAGAAACAAACTTTATACTTAACTCATACTCTATACTTTAACCTTTAACTCAAACCAAACCCAAATACTCAACCCAAGACCCCAAATCATAAAAATATAGAAATGCTTAAAATAATACAATGGAATATGAAAGGATACAGAAACAACTATAACGAACTGTTAATTATAATAAAAAAATACTCACCACACATAGTATGTCTCCAAGAAACCCACTTTTACAATACATTTATCCCCACCCCTGTTCCAGTAAACTTTCAAATTTACACCAATACAGCTTCCAACCGATTTGGCGGTGTAGCCATATTGGTCCACAAATCCATAGAACATAAGACACTAGCTCAACCTACACACATAGAAACGCTGGGAATCGAAATTATGTCTAATAGGAAAATAAACATTATTTCTGTATATATCCCTCCCACCAAAACATTTTCACCTAATGACTTAACCGAACACTTTATACCACACACTAACAGCACGAACCAAATTATCCTAGGCGATTTCAACAGCAAACATCATAGCTGGGGATCAGCCCAAGATAACCAGAGAGGACGTACCCTATCAAAGTTCCTCCAAAACGCCAATCTCACTATACTTAATGACGGATCACCAACACACTTCTCCACTCACAACACCTTCACACATATTGACATCTCAGTATGCTCCCCTCAATTAACTCCCTTCACTAATTGGAAAATAATCAATGACCTTCATGGCAGCGATCACTTTCCAATTTTATTATCCTTGTTCCCACAGCCCCAATCAGACAACTTCTCCCGTCCCCTCTTCAAAATAAAAGAAGCCAACTGGCCATTATTCACCAAACTAACTAACGACCTAAACGAACTTATACCTAGAACCTCTAACATTAATAAAGAAACTGCAATAATTAATAAAATAATCCTACAATCCGCTCACCATAGTATTTCACAAACAACCCCCCACACCCACAACAAAAACACCCCCTGGTGGAATAAAACATTGACCAAACTTAGGTCCAACAAATTTATAACTTGGCGAAATTTCAAACGCAATACCACCACCGACAACCTTCTCAACTACAAAAGAGCTAACGCCCTCTTCCGAAGAGAGCTTAAAGTATCCAAATCTAAAGCTACCACAGACTTCACATCCAAAATAGAACCCAACACCCCCTCCGACAAAATCTGGACTAATATCCGACGGCTCTGCGGGCTTAACCCTACCAAAGCCATACATTGCATTACAGATACAACCAACAACTCACTATCAACAGACACAAACAACATAGCCCTCTTGTTTACCCAACACTGGTCCGACTGCTCCAACGACCACAATTTTAGCAATAGCTTCATTACCAGCAAATATGCTGACAACTCTATCAATTACCCACCCAGCACTAGAGCACAAGCACTAGAATCTGACATCACACTAATTGAGCTACTAGCAGCGTTACACACCCACAAAGGTACAACTCCCGGCCTAAGCAGAATCTCCTATCCTATGATAAAAAATACCTCTTACGCCCTAAAAGTCAGAATTACAAACCTCTTCAATACTATATTCAACAACACCATCCCACAATCCTACAAAACCAGCCTTGTCATTCCTATAATAAAACCTAAATCCAACAAAACACTCATAACCAGTTATAAACCCATTTCCCTTAATTGCTGCATGCAAAAAATTAGAAAAAATAATAGCCAAGCGCCTCTGGTGGTTCGTATCGAAAAATAACTACATCCATCTCAATCAAACAGGCTTCAAATAGGGCAAATCCGTTACAGACGGTCTGCTCTTTGCAGACCACCTGATAACGAAGTCGTTAAGAAGCAAGAAACACGCCTCTGTCATTGCCCTTGACTTCTCAAGAGCCTTCGACAGAGTCGGTGTCCACCCAATAAAAGACCAATTAAACCGCTGGAAAGTTGGACCTAAAATCATACAGCTTATACGTAATTTCATGGCAAACCGGAAAATTGTAGTCAAAATAAAAAATGCCAAAAGTAATCCCTATCCTCTTCAAAACGGCATCCCCCAGGGTTCGCCAATATCCGTCATCCTTTTCCTAGTCGCCTACAACAGACTCTCCCACATAATCAGCCTACAAAAAGAAATCCATTTCACCGCCCACGCCGACGACTTTTACCTTATCATCCCTCTTAGCAAACAAAAAAATCAATACTGCAACCTCGACCAACTCTTTTCCAACATATGTGAGTGGTGTTCATATTCAGGAGCATCACTATCAGTAGAAAAGTGTCAACACCTTCATGTTTGCCGCAAGCAAAACTGCATCTGCAGCATATCATGCAATAACACCCCTATCCCCTCAGTCACCAAAATAAAGATCTTAGGACTCACAATTAACAATAAATATAGATGGGACGCACACATCAAGCAAATTCTGCCAGCCTTAAATAACAAACTTAACATCATTAAATGCCTAGCAAGCTCTAAGCTAAACTGCAATACATATACCATATTAAATGTAACAGAAACTATAGTAATTTCGAAAATTGACTACGCACTGCTCATCTACGGGTATGCTCCCAAATCAACCCTCAATAAACTCAAAACTTTATTTAATACCGCAATCCGCATATCACTTGGAGCACTACGCTCAACACCTATCGCTAATCTGCTTTTCGAAGCAAACATATCTACAATAGAGCAAAAAAGAGACCTGATCACAGCCAAAGCCTACAAAACACTCCTACATAGCTCAAACTCACCGCTCCACAGATACACTAAACAGAAGGACAGCCAAAAAAACAAACAAATTGACGTCAACAATAGAAAAAACCATAACATTATGTAAAGAAACCAACGTTCCATACCTTCCCCTCCCAAGCAAAACCACCACACCCCAATGGCTATTCCCCCCCTCTGTCATCAATACCACACTACATAGACATAGCAAATCCAACACACCACCAAGCACATTCAGACAACAATTTCTTGAAATCAAAGAGAAATACAACAACCATAAATTCATATACACAGACGGCTCTCAACAAAATAACACAGCTACTTTTGCGATTACGACTGAAAACGAAATCCTGAAAAGATGCATCCTCCCCCATTATTCATCCATCCTATCAGCTGAAACCATAGCCATTCTCGATGCAATAAATCTGATCAAAAACAGACTTGGAAAATATATAATTTGCTCCGACTCCCTCGCATCCATAAAATCCATTCGCAATATTAACAACAATAGCTTTTATCCCACAACTATTAGAACCCTGCTTACCCAATCTGATTCAAAAATAAAACTCCTTTGGATCCCTAGCCACTGCGGCATTATAGGGAACGAGTTAGCCGACAGTGCAGCCAAAGACACATTTTATATGCCCCTTCACTATACCCCTAACTTTAACACTACAGACATAAACAAACTCCTCAAAAACGAACTCTCAAAAAAACTTAAACTGAACATAGAGCTCTGCAACCGATGGTACCAGAGATTAAATACAAACCTATCCAACTCGTCAAACTACCTAAAAAATATAGACCAAAAAATCATCACACGCAGTGATCAAATAAAATTTCTTAGGTTAAGACTAGGCCACACAAGAATGACACAACAGCACTATAACAACCCTGACAACACCCTTCCCTGCCCCAACTGTCACACAACCACAAACATTAATATAATACACATTCTCTGCGACTGCCCCGCAACCTCCAACCTGCATACCAAAATCTTCCAAAACACCTGCCCCTTATCAATCCTAGCAAACCCAACCGAGATTAACATCCGTAAGATAATTGAGTTTCTTAAAAAATCTAAAACATACCACCTCCTATGAAAAAGATTAAATAAAAATAAAATGAAATGTAAATATAGAAATAATGCTATTATAAAATAAAATCTGTATATACTAATTTAAAACAAGTAAGAAAACTCTAGTCGGAGGTGCCCGACTAGTAGATACCCTGAGCCCCGTCCGACTTGTATTGTTTAATACGCTATATAGCTTGCATATAATATTAAATTTTCCAAAATTAAATTATAATTTTGAAATTTTATTCAACTAGAATGTATGTAAATCAAAAATAAATAAATAAACAAATTATCAAAAAAAAAAAAAGAAGATAAACAAACATCACCGCACCTGGAGTCGAACCTACATCTATTTACTACATATGTAATGTTAAATCGCGTCATCTCAACTAGCACAACCACCTCATGTTTATAGATTTAAAAAAAATTAAAAAAGTAAGCTGTCGTCACCGAGTTTCGAACTCGGGACCTTTCGTTTACGCGCTTTGCGTCTACCCACTACGCCACACCAGTATTGCATTGCTCGTTGGCAAAACCCAAAGTAGTACTACAATGGCGATACGTGACAAAACTAAAGAAGCAGATCAATCGCAATTGTGATTCTTAGAATATGCTGAAATGCGTGCATGTGAACGTATGAGTATGTGTACATACAAAAACGATGGTCTGTTTGAATGTATGCGTGTAAAGGGCGATATATGACAAAGACAAAACTACAGAAGCGGCTGAAAATGCTCAGAAGCGGCTGTGCACATGCATAAGCAGACTGCGCTTGCACGCTTCAATGTATGTGTATGTGTATGTGTAAATGTTTTTTGCTGCGCGTCGCTGCTTGCCACGAGCGTGTGATAATTGCCTAAACGTTTTGTTTAATAAATCGGGACTGACTTAAGGGAAGTTGATGAAACTTTCAGCATATGATTCTATTGAATTTTTTACATTTTATAAAAATGCTAATTTATTCACATGGTTATATTTGCAACAGACTCTCTATGGGTGTTTGATGGCAAGGGGGGGGGGAGGGGGTTAATTAGTAAAAAGAGCCGGTATCCAAAAAATAAAAATAGAAATTGTATAAAATTCACATGAATCTATATGCAAAATTTGAGGGGTCTAGCTCTAAAAGTGTGGGAGATAGAATTTTATAACCTGTTTTCGATAAGGTTTAAAATCGATAACAATAAAACAAAAATAGATATCGTTTTTTGACTTGACCTTCGCGTGCTATTCACGGACCCAACAAAAAAAATTCAAGTCTCTAGTTTGTCTAGATGCTTCAATCGACGCGTTCAAACATACGGACGGACGGACGGACGGACGGACGGACGGACAGACAGACAGACGGACAGGGCTAAATCGACTCAGCTCGTCGCCCTGATCAAGAATATATATAGTTTGTGGGGTCTGACACGCCTCCTTCTGCCTGTTACATACATTTAACAAAACCATTATACCCTGATTTCCCATTTTCAATGGGCTCAGGGTATAAATAGTTTATAATCACAATAAACACCATCCAGCCGAAGGCCCCTGCTGCCAGTGCTTAGTCTTCAGTTAGAGTTAATTTGATATTAATTGTAACTTCTTAATAAATAAATAAATAAAAAAAAATACCAGATGCCCCTGTGGGAAACGAGTATCACGCTTTAGGTCTCGCCCTAAGGCAACGTTCTTACTTGTTATACCCTGAGCCCATTGAAAATGGGAAATCAGGGTATAATGGTTTTGTTAAATGTATGTAACAGGCAGAAGGAGGCGTGTCAGACTCCACAAAGTATATATATTCTTGATCAGGGCGACGAGCTGAGTCGATTTAGCCCTGTCCGTCTGTCTGTCCGTCCGTCTGTCCGTCTGTCCGTATGTTTGAACGCGTCGATTGAAGCATCTAGACAAGGTAGAGACTTGAATTTTTTTTGGGTTGGGTCCGTGGATAGCATGCGCAGGTCAAGTTTGTTACCAAAAAACGATATTTACTTTTGTTGTTTTGTTATCGATTTTAAACCTTATCGAAAACAGGTTATAAAATGATATCTCCCACACATTTAGAGCTAGACCCCTCAAATTTTGCATATAGATTCATGTGAATTTTATGCAATTTCTATTTTTTATTTTTTGGATACCGGCTCTTTTTACTAATTTTTTTTTTTTTTTTTGCCAACAAGAAACACATTACTGGTGTAGCGTAGTGGACAGACGCAAAGCGCGTAAACGAAAGGTCCCGAGTTCGAATCTCAGTGTGACGACAGCGTAACTTTAAAAAAATTTTTTTTTTTTTTTAATTTATAAACATGAGGTGGTTGTGCTAGTTGAAATGATGCGCTCTAACGTTGCATATGTACTAAATAGCTGTAGGTTCGAGTCCAGGTGCGGTGATGTTTGTTTTTCTTCTTCTTTTTTGTTGATTTGTTTATTTATTTAATTATTTATTTATTTTTGATTTACATACATTCTAGTTGAATAAAATTTCAAAAACGTCGATGGCCCTCGTAGCTAGCACGTTTAATAATTTTTAGATTTATATTTTTATACTCGTTTCCCAAAGGGAAAAAGAGTATATTGGTTTTGTGAAATGTCCGTCTGTCCGTCTGTCCGTATGAATGCAATATTTTTCTACGCTATTGAAGCTAGAGACTTGAAATTTGGAACATATACTCGTGTATACCCTCGAATTATAAAGTGTCAAGATTTTCCGGATACGCCCACTAGGGGCGTGGCAAATCGGAAAATGGTTGCGCCCATAGTTAATAGAAATCATAGAAATCATATTAGTTGAAGAGCTAGAGAGTTGAAATTTGGAATGTATACTTGCGTTGACCACCCAAGTTAAAAAAGATATGGCGGATATATCTACGCCCATTGGGGGCGTGGCAAATCGGGAAAACTGTAACTTCTACAGTTTTAAAGCTAGAATGCTGAAATTTGGCACGTAT
Source organism: Drosophila meridionalis (assembly GCA_035045145.1). Lineage (NCBI taxonomy): Eukaryota > Metazoa > Arthropoda > Insecta > Diptera > Drosophilidae > Drosophila > Drosophila meridionalis. The sequence continues at coordinate 1,650,464 of JAWNPG010000034.1, forward strand.
CTTAACGCTTCGATTCTATAAAGATTGATAAAAAAATTTTATGTCCACGCCCACTGGGGGTGGACGCCTTCAGGGGGCGTGGCAAATCGGAAAAAGCTTATAGCTCCTACAGTTTTAGAGCTAGACGATTCCAAATTGGATGTTTGTGTTACTGGGGGCCCCCTCTATTGATTCCCCAAAAATAAATCTTACGCCCCTTCGGGGGCGTGGTATATCGAAAAAATACCCTGTAACTTTCACATTTTTGGAGTATAAGCATCCAAACTTTACAGTTACGTTACCCTAGACTCCTTCTAGGAACTTGCCAAATATTATATGTCTACGCCTACTGGGGGCGTGGCAAATTGGCAACAAAATTTGTAACGCCCAGCTGCAAAATTCATATTCCTGTGCCACCTATATAAATAAGCTTAATAAGAATTGCTAAGACGACAAACGGCATTTCTGAGAAATATATGTAATTCGATTTAATGTTGAAGTTCTGCAAATAATTTATCTGCTAAAATTATCATTTTTCGTATAGCCTAGGTCAGTTATGTTATTTTCTTTTTGTGTGTGTGACCCTAACAAAAAATGTAAATATCAAATACCGATATTTGTGTAATCGACTTAGTCCGAACAACATTATTTACACACAAAAAAATTGACGATAGGTCCCATCAGGTATGTATGTATGTAGGCACGAACAGCTGCGCAACTATTTTCTTGCCGTCGCCGCCGCGTCTCGAACGCGGACCCTTTTGCTTACACGCTTTTCATCTACCTGCTGCGCCACATCAGTTTTGCATTGTCTGTTAGCAAATCCGAAACTACTTCACTACAAGGGCGACTTTTGACAAATACAAAACTATAGAAGCTGCTGTTAATGCAAACATAATATAAACATAAATCAATCGCAATTGTGATTCTTAGAAAAAGCTGAAATGCGCGCATTTGAACGTATGTATTTATATGTGTACATACAAAAAATTCTATTGAATTTTTTACATTTTATAAAAATGCTAATTCATTCACATAGTTATATTTGCAAAAATTGAAATTGCATAAAATTCACATGAATCAACATAAATGCAAAATTTGAGATAAATTATTGAATTTAAAATACCAGATGCCCCTGCGGGAAACGAGTATCACACCTTAGGTCTCGCCCTAAGGCAACGTTCTTACTTGCTTATATTATCTAATAAATAAATAATAATAATAATAAAATTTCAAAATTATAATTTAATTTTGCAAAATTTAATGTTATATGCAAGCTATATAGCGTATTAAACAATGCAAATCGGATGGGGCTCAGGGTATCTCCTAGTCGGGCACCTCCGACTAGACTTTTCTTTTTTGTTATACCCTGAAAATGGGAAATCAGGGTATAATGGTTGAAAATGGGAAATCAGGGTATAATGGTTTTGTGAAAATGTATGTAACATTCAGAAGGAGGCGTGTCACACCCCATAACGTATATATATTCTTGATCAGCGCGACAAGACGAGTCGATGTAGCCCTGTCCGTCGTACGCAACTTAGAGACTTGAAATTTTACATGAATACTCGAAAATACCATACGCTGCACAAGTTTATAAAATTTTCCGATAATTCATTCCATTTCGATTTTATGAGCATTTATAGATCATTTTAATGTGTTTTTAAGGCGTCGTTTGTACATCGTTTGAGCTAGAGACCTCAAATTTGCTGTGTAGGGAATACGGAGATTACGTTATATTTAGATTTTGGATGCCATGCCCCATTCGTCCCTAAAAGCCCCTTATTTGTAAAATGCGCAACTCAAATACTAAAGACTTGTGCTTTGGCAAATATATACATATGAATGCTAATAATAAGTTGTGAAAGTTTGATGCACTTAGTCCATCGCTAAGAAAAGTTATTAAAAAATTAAATTCCCATAGTTATGCCCACATTGCTGCCCAACCGCAGTCGCTGCGTCAACTGCGCAGTTGGCAGAGCGCACGCTTATGCTTGCTTGCATATGTGTGTGTGTATGTGTTGTTTATATGCATAAAAGATGCGTGGAATGATTTAATTTGGCTCTTCACAGGGCTCAGGGTATCCCATAGTCGAGCAGTCGACATGACCGTCTGTTCGTCCATCCGTATGAACACTGAGATATTCTAGTGGATGTTTTGATATTTAGAACCTTTTCGGAATTTATGTGTTGGTGTTTTAGAAGCTTAGAATTGAATATCTATCTAATCTAATCTGGTTAAATCTGGTTAAATGCACACCTAGTTTAATGTCTTCTATCTATTCAGTGAAATGATCTATGTTGAATATGAGATGGTCTAGTTTTTGTCTGCTTCGTGTGATATGCTTAGGTTATTAAAGGCATCTATGTTTTTGCTTACTGCATCTATTAAGTAACTTAGATCATAGTTTTGTGTTAAGCTATTAATTTTGAGCTCTAATTCTTCTTTGTCATTTTGGCCTTAAAAGATATTTAGCCTGTTTTATTAAATTTCGTTTATTAAATTTCGTTTATTTCTTTTCATGATTTGTATTCCATTGCTTTGACGTTTAATTTCTCTATTAATTACTCTATTTGTGCAATGTCTTTGAATGATTCTGTTTGTTTGAGTAAGTTGTTTAATGGAAGTTGTATTTTGGTTAATTTTACTGTTTGGTAGTCATATTGTAGTCAGATGGTAGGTCCATTGTTCCTGTTTTGAAAATTAAATAACAGTTTGGTGCTTGTATTGGATTGATTTCGATACTTTGGTTAATAGTAGAGGGAACCATTGATAGAAGTAACAGTAGTTGTTGGAAGCTACCGAGCTTTTTCGGCAACTCTGGCTCCAATCATTTACGAAGGCAAATAATAAAACCACGATTTAATTTAGCTTATTATTTATTAATTTATTGCCGAGTCCGCGATGATCGTGTAGGCAAAGTTAATACAGTTTACAATAGAGATAAGTGTTGCTCGCTTGAAGGTGATTTTCAAACTTAAAGAATAGAATACAAAAATGATAAGCAAGTGACCGAGCAGCATAAATTTACATATGTATGTGTGTTACAGTTTCTTTTTGTGCCTAACTGCACTATGAGCGAATGAGAATGTGATAAAGAGCAGATGGCTTAAGAGAAGCTTATTTAAGAGCAATTATTAGCTGCTGAGCCGAACAGTAGTAAAACGTTGATTTCAGAAATTAATTGTTATATTTGCTCTCGTTAATTTCCTTTTTATACCCTGAGCCCATTGAAAATGGAAAATCAGGGTATAATGGTTTTGTTAAATGTATGTAACAGGCAGAAGGAGGCGTGTCAGACCATACAAAGTATATATATTCTTGATCAGGGCGACGAGCTGAGTCGATTTAGCCCTGTCTGTCTGTTTGTCCGTCCGTCTATCCGTATGTTTGAACGCGTCGATCTCAGAACGTAGACGAGCTAGACAGCTGAAATTTGTTTTGTAGGACCGTGTATAGCACGCGCAGGTCAAGTTTGCTTCGTATGAACGATAACTATTTTCGTTGTAATGTTATCGATTTTAATGCTTATCGAATATAAGTTTTTAAAGTGTAGTTTGTACATTGTTTGAGCTAGAGACTTCAAATTTTCTGTGTCGGTGCGTATAATGAATTCGATTTTGGATGCCATGCCCCATTCGCCCCCAATAGTCCCCTATTTGTAAAAAGCGCAAATCAAATACTAGAGACTTTGTGCGGCAACTGCGCAGTTGGCAGAGCGCGAATTTTGTTTTGAGTTCTTTATTTTTGAAATTAAATAACATGGCTCAACCTCTTCAGTTAAGTGTCAGATTAGAACTGTCTTTATTCATTTCAAAGTCAAAGTTACAATGTTGCTGCTTATTCTGGCGTCATAGCTGTTTCTTTTTAATTTTAGTTTCAACATGTTGCTAGACTATTCTGGCGTCAGCTTAGTAAATATTTCTTTGTAATTTTTGATTTCATAATGTTGCTGGTTCTTTCATCATCCCAAACATGCAACATTTAGGTATGGACTTTGTCTTTTAGTGATGACAAATCGCTTAAAAATATGCTTATATCGATTACCTTAAATGCATATATAACTTCTCCCTCATTTAAATAAGAACTCTCCTGAATTCTGTATTGTTATTAACTTTCTTACTATCGGTAATATATAAGGTAGGTATTACTTATAATTATTGTTTTGAATTATGAATATTAACTTGTTTACATTCTTAGATTAATTGTTATAGTTTTTTTTTTTTTTTTTTTTTCAGTTAGGTATTTGATGAGTTATCATTTTTGTTTTCTGTATATTTGTAAACACGTTTTATATTGGCTGGGTTAATATTCTTAAGTTTAGCTTTTTTAAACTTTGGTACTTCTTTGTGTCTTACTGCTTTATAGTTTTTAATAAAACCCTCTTCTCTTTTTTCTTCATAATTTTCTCTGTTTTGGTTGTTTTTATCAAGCATCTTGATTTTAGTGGTTTCTATATTATTCTTAATGATTTTAAAATCTATTTTATTATTATGCGCTTCAAAAGGTGTGCATTTAATAGTAGAGTGGTACCTGTCGTTATAATTTCTTACTGCCCTTTGCATAATTTGTTTTACTGATATGTTTTCTGTTTCTGAATTATATATTATCCTAAATTTTTCTGCCAATGAGTTATGCAGTCTTTCTACATCTGCATTGCCTGTATGGCTGTTCGGTTTTGTTAAATGTAATTCAATATTTTCTCGGCTTAATAGTTCTGTTGTTTGTATGGTGGATTTAATAAAACTGAAGAGAATTTCACAATGCATGTACTTATGTTGCTAACATAACATAACATAATAGGGATGCCAGATCATATTGAACTTACTGTTAATAATAATGTTAACGTACTATTTCAACACTTTTGCTTAAGTTTAATATTATCTGCAAAACTTAATTATTTTTCATTCCAAGAGAATCGACAAACTCGCAATGCTTTTGCTTACTTAAACATTTAGTTAATATGTCTGCTACATTCTTTTGTGTGCTTACGTATTCTAAGTTAATGTCATTATTATGAACTTTTTCTCGAATAAAATGAAACTTAACATCTACAGTGGTTCACAGCTTATTTCAACCAGCACTTTAAAAAAAACTTTGTTGGGCTATAAAATCTAAACTATTGGCAATATCCAAAAAATTAAAACGCAGGTTGTTAGTGTGATGTTTTAAATATTACAAAATCAATTCATTTATTTTTTAAATATTTTTTCATTATTTAATAATGTTCAAAAACTAAAAAATGAGACCAAGACAGTTCCACAGCTTATTTCAACCACTTATGAAATAACATTATTTAACATTATAAAAACTTAAAATAACAACAAATTAATACTTGGTGTGACCACCCTTTTGGCTAACTATCATTTTAAGCCTTTTTGGGATAGATTCCACCAACTTTTTAGTGACTTCTGGAGTAATTTTTTCCCATTCCTCAACCAATGCAGTTTTTAGGTACGATTTGTTTGAAATTTTGTTTTTGCGAATGTTTGTTTCCAAAATCGACCACAAATTTTCGATTACATTTAAATCTGGTGATTGGGCTGGTGGTTTCATAACGTGCGGACATTTCCAGATCAGCCAAGTCTGGACAATTCCCGCAGTGTGTTTCGGGTCATTATCTTGGTAAAACCTGAAGCCCTCCTTTATGCCTAGTTTCTGAGCACTTCGGATTAAATTTGACTTAAAAACATCTAAATATTTAAGTTTATCCATCGTAGTCTCGATGAACTCCAAGTTCCCAACCCCGGCTGCTGACATACAGGCCCAAACCATAACGCTGCCTCCGTCATGCTTTACAGTAGCCCTCAAATTTTTTACGTCAAGCTCTGTGTTAGGCCTACGCCACACATATGAGGGCCCATCCGACCCAAACAAATTAAATTTTGACTCATCACAAAGTAAAACTGTGTTCCAGAATCCAATGTCCTTGTGCAAGTGCTCATGTGCAAATTTTAAGCGACACTTTTTGTTTTTGTCGCTTATAAAAGGCTTCTTGCGTGGTACTCTACTATTAAAGTCATGTTCCCGAAGCACACGGCGAATAGTTTCTGGGTGGCATGACTTGCCCAACTCTTCCTTAACATCATTGGCTACTTGTCTAGCAGATAGCCTTGGGTTATCCCGGTTTTTTGTTACAATATAGCGTTCGTCCCTGGGATTAAAAATTTTGTTTAGAGCATTTCTACCTTTATCGTGGGTTCTATTTTCATGAACAAAACGGTATATGATGCTTTGAACTGTAGAATCACTCAGTCCAACCATATCAACAATTTTTCTACGGGAATGGCCATTTTTATAGTGTTTCAGAACAAGTTCCTGCTGTTCAATAGGTGTACGTGGTCCCATTTTGCTAAATTAAATTTTCTGCAAGTTTTGCTTTCAAAATTCAGCACAAACTTATTTCATCACATTGCAAAATCAGTGTATAAAGCATAGAACAAGAATCTACCGTTGCATTGCAAAATAACGGGTCTTTCATCAGCTTCAAAGTTTGTGGTTGAAATAAGCTGTGGAACTGTCTTGGTCTCATTTTTTAGTTTTTAAACATTATTAAATAATGAAAAAATATTTAAAAAATAAATGAATTGATTTTGTAATATTTAAAACATCACACTAACAACCTGCGTTTAAATTTTTTGGATATTGCCAATAGTTTAGATTTGATAGCCCAACAAACTTTTTTTAAAGTGCTGGTTGAAATAAGCTGTGAACCACTGTATATGTTTAGTGCGCTTATGGTGGACAGGATTTAGCGCAATTTGTTTAGCGCTAATGTTGTCGCAAAAGATAGTCATCGAGTCCAGATTTGCGTATCCAATCTCTTGAAGCAGCCTGCGCAGGTACACGGCTTCTTTTGCTGATGTTGACAAAGCTACGTACTCTGCTTCAGTACTACTTTGTGCGACGACGGATTGCTTTGCTGATGCCCACGAAAATGCACTTCCTTTTTGAAATATAGACAGGCTTCATTTTTGCTTCTCTGAAAGCCCATCGTCTGGAGAACCTCGTTGAGGGTGTCGTTCCATACTCTGCCAGACTGCTTCAGCCCGTAGATGGCTTTGCGTAGTTTGAGAACTTTGCCACTGTTCTCCTCATCTACAAAGTTTGGCGGTTGCTTTAGGTAAACGTCTTCGTCCAGCTTGCTATTCAAGTAAGCGTTTGAAATGTCGACTTGGTGCATGTGCAACTTCTTCTCAGCTGCAATGGCAAACAGCATCCTGATTGTTTCATATCGTATGACAGGTGAGTACGTTTCCCAATAGTTGATGCCGAACTGTTGTCCACATCCTTTGGCTACAAGTCGCGATTTGAACCTTTCAATCGTCCCATCCTTGTCTTTCTTCACCCGAAAAACCCATTTAGTGCCTATAGCTTTTGCATTTTCCGGTAGATCAACTAATGACCATGTATCATTTGCTATAAGGGCATCGAATTCGGACTGCATTGATTTTTGCCACTCAACTTTGTGTTGGCCGTCTAGTGCCTCTTGCACTGACTGGGGTGTCTCGATGTCATCTATCTGGTTTGAACTTTGGAGCATATGATATTCCTTTCTTGGTCTTCCTCGCATTCCTGTACGAATAATTTTAGGTCTTCCAGCCGCACGTTTTGGTTGCTCACTACCCTCATCGCTGCTTTCGTCATCTGTTGCGGTAACAAACTGCTCCCCATCATCGCTGCTGTCTACGCTGTCTCTTATTATAGACTGCTCTTCGGTTACAGATGGATCTGGAACTTCTCTTGTTGACTCAAAGCGAATGATGTTTGTTGCAAAGTCGTTATTGATGTCTTTATTGAGGTGGTGTGTTGTATTGCAAAACTCACCTTCGACAAACTTGACATCTCGGCGCTCAATAACTCCTTGCTTCTCTGGGTCATACAGGCGATATGCTTTTGCTCGAAAAGAGTAGCCCACAAAAATGTACTGCTTTCCTTTAGCCTGGAACTTTGACTTCTTCGTTTTATCCAGCGCAAAAACTGTTGATCCAAATATTCGCAGGTGCTTGACCGATGGCTTGCGTTTGTTCCATACTTCGAATGGCGTCCGATTATTTATTGCTCGTGAAGGACATCGATTTCTCAAATAAGCTGCTGTGTGCACAGCGTCAGCCCATAGAAATTCATCTAAATTTGCATGTATTAGCAAACTTTTAGCCATTTCGACGATCGTACGGTTTGCCCGCTCAGCAACTCCGTTTTGCTGGGGTGTGTACGGAACGGTTAACTGGCGTCTAATGCCGCACAAACTTAAGAAATTGTCAAACTCTTTATTAACAAATTCTTTGCCATTGTCACTTTGCAAACATTTTATCTTTTTACCCGTTTGACATTCTACGTAACTTTTGAATATTTTGAACTTATCAAAAACTTCGCTTTTAGCTTTCAAAAAGTAGACATGTATTTTTCGCGAAAAATCGTCGATGAATGTTACGAAGTACCGATTACCAGCAAGTGATTTAATGTTCATTGGGCCGCACACGTCTGTGTGTATAAGCTCTAATATGCCTTTTGTAACACGATTTGTTTTCTTTGGGAACGGTAACGCGCATAGTTTAGTCTTGTTGCAGGTGTCACAATTTATTTCAGACTGAATTCCTGGAAAACACATTCCCTTCACTAATTGTTCCTGTTCAAGTTTTTTTAAGCTTTGAAAATTAAGGTGTCCGTACCGATTATGCCATTTTGCTGCACTTTCATTTAACAAATGAATTGAACTTGTTTGAGGTTTCATGTAATAAACATACAAATCGTTTTCGCGATGTGCTTTCAACATTATTTTTCCTCGTTTGTCTTTTATCACCGCTTCTTTATTTCCAAATGTTGTGAAATTCTGATGTTCAGCTGCTGTGCTGACTGACAAAAAATTCATTTGCAGTTCTGGGACGTACAAAACGTTCCGTAGTTCAATATTAACATCATTTTCCTTGAATTTCACTGTTCCTATGCCAGGTGACTCTATATATTTTTCTGCAGCTAACTTGACCATGGACTTTTTCTGTACATAATCTTTAAACAAACTTAGCTCACAACACATATGAGAAGTCGCTCCACTGTCAATACACCAAATATATTTGTTTTGCCTGGCAATGCTGTTGCATGTATGCATTACACAATTGTTCGCTCGCTCTTCTACTGCTTGCTGATTCGCTTTCTTGCTTCGACACTCGGCGGCTCGGTGTCCCGTCTTATTACAGTTATAGCATTTGCCGTTGAATTTCTTTGGCGCGTTGCTTTGTTTTTTGCGTTGCTTTTGATCGCCGTTTCTTTCTGCGTTTGTATGTGCGTACACAGCTTCTTCCAAACGTTCTTGCTCATCGAATTCCTCTTTACGCGCTCCTTCTTCAAGAAGCTTTGCTTTTAGTGCGTCGAAGGTAGGTAAATTGTCACGCGTTTCGATGGCCACAATAAAATTTTCGAAATTACTTGGGAGGCTTGTAAGCAACATTATCACTTTTAATTCGTCATTTAGGTGAATGTCTAATTCCGCTAGCTTGTCCATTATTTCGATAAATAAGTTTATATACTCGGACACTTTATCACCTTGTTTCATCTTTAGTCGAATTAGTTTCTGATACAATTGAACTTTTCGCACTGGCCCGACCTGCACATGTACTTGTTTTAAAGCATCCCATGCTCCCTTAGCTGTTGTGCACGCCTTAATGTGCATCAACTGGGACGGCTTTACGTTTAGTATTATGCACGCTAGCGCCTTTTGGTCACTTTTGACCCACTGTGCAGCAGCACTTGCTTCCTCTGGCTTAACCAGGGTGCCGTTTGTGATTTCCCACACATCTGCTGTCACCAATACGCTGCGCATAGTCATGCACCATGTCTCGTAATTGTCTTCGCCTAGTTTTTCAATTTGTAGTGTTACACTCATTTTGTAACGTGTTTCCAAATTAAAGTACACAACTAAAATTTGCGAATTTTATTAAATCCCGAACTGTGTAACCTGGGCCCATAACCTGTTGTTTGTATGGTGGATTTAATAAAACTGAAGAGAATTTCACAATGCATGTACTTATGTTGCTAACATAACATAACATAATAGGGATGCCAGATCATATTGAACTTACTGTTAATAATAATGTTAACGTACTATTTCAACAAGTTCTTTAATTCTTATTGAATTAAATTCATTGTCAGCTACAATCTTATTTGGTTTGCCTATTTTAGTAAAATGATTTTCGATCTGCTCTAAAATGGTTATATGGTTCCTATCGTTTAGTGGGTAAACGGCTGCAAATTTCGAAAATTTATCTATAATAGTTAAGAAATATGTGTTTTTTATTACGTATGTTTTTATATGTATTATTTGGTTTTTATCCGAGGGAGTTTCTGTCTTAACAAATTTGTTTTTAACTGGGTTTCTGTCATATTTGATTTCTTTGCAAAAGTCGCATTGGTTGATCACTCTCTGTATTAATTCTAATAACTTAGGGTAAAATATTTTATTTTTATTTTGTTGTACGTCTCTTGAATACCTGAATGCATACTCTCTTGTACATGGTAAATAGATATTTGTTTTACAGCTTCCGTTTCAGTTTCTATATCTTGAGCTCTATGTGTGCATTTAGTGAATTCTATTTGTTTGTTGTTAGAGTATAATTGAACTAATTTTTCTTGCACTATATTATATTCCTGATCCGGTAGATCTGAATATATGCCTACTTTTCCTTTGTTTAAGTATTTCGTAAAAATTTCTTCCATTGTTGTCGTGTTTTGCTATGAAAATTATTCTTTTTCCATGAATCGTTTTACACTCTCCTGTTTTGGAATTTGTTATTATTATTTGTGTTTTATATTTATTTACTATTTCTTCCTTTATTAGAAAATGATCCTGTAAATTTTCTTCTGCTGAATGTATAGTTGCTGCTAACGAATAGTTATCTTCTGTGTCTTCAATATTTGTTATTAATTTTATGTCTGATATATTGTCATTGTTATCTTGCTGTGGGTTAAAATCATTACCTTTTATTCTGCTTAAGAAATCGGCTACTCTGTTTTCTCTCCCTCTTAAGTAATCTATGTCAAACTGATATTCTCCTAGTTTTAGTAACCATCTTTGATGCCTTGGCGAAATATCTTTCCCTTTATGTTTTGAATATAAGAATTTTATCGCTTGGTGATCTGTTAATAATTTGAATTTTCTTCCGTAGAGATATGGTCTAAAATAGTTTACACTCCATAGTATTGCTAAAAATTCTTTATCTGTTGCTGAATAATTTTTCTCATGATTGTTCAATGTTCTTGACGCAAAACAAATTGGATGCCCTTCTTGAGAAAGAACCGATCCTATGGCATAATTTGAAGCGTCAGTTGTAAGCGTGAATGCTTTTTCAAAGTTAGGAAATCTTAATATAGGGTGTGAACAAATAAGCTGCTTTAACTTTTCAAATGCTTCGATGAAAGTTGGATCTTTTGTATTTATTTTAGTATTTTTCTTTAAATATTTTGTTATGGGTTGTGCTACTTTTGCGTAATCTTTAATAAATTTTCTGTAGAAACCTGTTATGCCTAAAAAACTTTTTATCTCCTTTTCTGTTTTTGGTAAAGGTAACTTTTCTATTATGGCTATTTTGTTTGGATTTGGTTTAATACCTTCTTTGGTTAAGATATGACCTAAAAATTCTGTCTCCTTCTTCATGAAGTTACACTTATCGATTTGAATCTTTAAATTCTTATCCTCTAATACTTTAAATATTTCGTTGATGGCTTCAACATGCTCTTGCAACGATGTGCTAAAAATAAGTATATCGTCCAAATATACGACACATTTTTTGTTAATAAAATCTCTTAAGATTTCATTCATTAGTCTTTGAAAAGTGGCGGGGGCATTTTTCAACCCAAATGGCATTCTAATAAATTCATATAAACCATGCGGCGTAACAAAGGCAGTTTTCTTTCTGTCTTCCTCTTTTACTAAAATTTGATGGTAGCCTTTTGCTAGATCTATTGTTGTGAAGTACTGGGCTCTTCCGAGTTTATCAAGAATTGAATTTATATTAGGAATCGGAAATTTATCGTCGATGGTTATTTCGTTAAGTTTTCTATAATCTATTACAATGCGAAATTTTTGTTGTTTTGAATTGTCTAACTTTTTTGGTATTACTAAAAGTGGGCTCGAATATCTTGAATTGCTTTTTCTAATAATTCCCTGTTCTTCCATTTCTTTTATCTGTTTTCTGACTTCTTCCTCATGCTGTGGTGGGTATCTATATAGCTTTGAATTAAGTTGTTCATCTGTAGTTGTCCGTATTTCATGTTCTATTTCGGTTGTACTAGTTAGTTTATCTCCTTCTTTGAAAAAAAGTTTACTATATCGTTTTATAATTTTCTTAACTTCAATTACTTCTTGTGTATTCAAATGATCTAATGCCAAGCTATCATATTTATCTATAGTACTCTCTAATGCACAGATTTCTTCATATTGATATGGCTTATTTATTATACGGTTTTCTTTGTGATTTAATGTTAAACTGTTTCTTTCAATATTAATAACTGCACTTAAAAATTCTAGAAGGTCTATACCTATAATAAAGTTATACTTTCTTCCCTTTAGTGGGGCTAACTTCCAGCGGACTCTAGCGTTGTGTGGTAAATTAAATTCTCTAGGTGCTGTTGTATGAATTTCATACTCTATTATGTTCTTACTATTAATTGTGCTATATGATATGGGTTTATTCAGCTTAATCTTTGTGTGCCCATTAATTTGATTGTTAACTAGACTTAAACTTGCTCCTGTATCTATTAATGCTATATATCTATGTTTATCGATGTTTAGTTCTAATAATGGTAGGCATTCCGAGGCTGCTTCATAAAAAAAACTGTATTATTAACCTCTGCCTGGTCGTAGTCATTTCTTGTTTTTTGGTAACTGTTTGTATCTTGTTTTGTTTCTAGGTTTTCTATTTCCATAGGTTCTGAATTCCTTGACCTATACTGTTTTGACTGTTGTGAATTTGTTTGCTGATGATTTTGGTTAGGATGACTCTGTCCTGAATTGTGTTGAGTATAATCTTGTCTGTACTGACCTGAGTTGTTTCTGTACCATTGTTGCTGATTGTTTTGTTGGTAATTTTGTTGATTTTTGTTGTGACCACTTTGTGGTTGATAATAGGATTGCTTGTTATTGTTATAATTTTGTTGATAATATTGTTGCTTCTTGTTATAATTTTGTTGTTGGATATTTTCGTTTTTGTAGTTATGATTTTTCTTGCTAGACTCAGCCTCAGCGTTATACCTATTGGGTTTACTTTTCTTATATTGAAATCTAATACAACTATTTTCGTATCTACGTAACATCATTATTTTTAGAATCTCATTTAAATTTCTTTCTTCGTATATTTTATCAAGTAAAGTGCCTTGAGTCATTTCTTTAGCTGCATTTACTAGTAAACTTTCTACGTTACTTAAATCTATAAAATGATCGTTTTGATGGTAAACTTTTAATTCGTCTGTTTTATACTTAATATTTGGTAGTTCTGCTACAAGTTTGCTTACTGTGTCTACTTTTAATTCATAAATTTTACGGTAAATTTGATGGGGTTCCGTGTCCGGTCGATACCTCAGCTTTAGGGTTGACTTGATTAGCTCCCAGTTGTCTGGTGCCGGTATATTGATAACTACATCCTTCGCCTGTCCTTGGATTGTCTTGTTGAAGATTGTCCTAGTGGCCTCTCGTCTTAGTTCAGTGTCCTCCACTCCTTGGAGAAGGTACTCCAAGCTGCTGAAGAACGAGTTAATCGATATATCACCTGTTCCCGTGAACGTTGCCAAATAATTGATGTTTTGAAACAACCGTTCCTTCTGAGCCGCATTGGTCTTTTCCTGGAGCGTGACGTAAGCTTGATGTAGCTCCTCTAGTTGCCGCTCCTTGTTGATCAACTGCTCATATAATTGCTGCGGTGACATTTGTGGGTTATCTTGTGCCATCCTGCTTTTGTCGTAATATACTGCTCTCTTTTGTTTTCTGGTTGCCAGCGTTGAGATGTACTTTTTAAAAGTTGTCAACTTATTTGTAGTTTGACCTCTTTTTTCGATTTATTAAACTTGTCAACTTATTTTAAGTTTGACTTTTTTTTTTCGATTTATAAAACTTGTCAACTTATTTTTAGTTTGACTTTTTATTTTATAATGATCGATTTATAAATTTGTCGACTGATTTTTAGTTCGAATTTATCACAGAATCCTTTTTAAAAAAAGGATCCTACCGGCTGCGCCAATTTTGTTTTGAGTTCTTTATTTTTGAAATTAAATAACATGGCTCAACCTCTTCAGTTAAGTGTCAGATTAGAACTGTCTTTATTCATTTCAAAGTCAAAGTTACAATGTTGCTGCTTATTCTGGCGTCATAGCTGTTTCTTTTTAATTTTAGTTTCAACATGTTGCTAGACTATTCTGGCGTCAGCTTAGTAAATATTTCTTTGTAATTTTTGATTTCATAATGTTGCTGGTTCTTTCATCATCCCAAACATGCAACATTTAGGTATGGACTTTGTCTTTTAGTGATGACAAATCGCTTAAAAATATGCTTATATCGATTACCTTAAATGCATATATAACTCGCGCGCCTATGCGTGCGTACATATGTATGTATGCGTGTATATATGTTGTTTTGATGCATGCTTAAAAAGAGCGTAAAATGATATGATATTTGGCTCTTCACAGGGCTCAGGGTATCTCCCAGTTGAGCAGTCTCGACTAGAGCACTTTTACTTGTTATAATCGTTTCCCAAAGGGAAAAAGAGTATATTGGTTTTGTGAAATGTCCGCCTGTCCGTCTGGCCGTCTGTCCGTCTGTCCGTATGAATGCAATATTTTTCTACACTATTGAAGCTAGAGACTTGAAATTTGGAACATATACTCGTGTATACCCTCGAATTATAAAGTGTCTAGGGGCGTGGCAAATCGGAAAGTGGTTGCGCCCATAGATGAGAAATCATATTAGTTGAAGAGCTAGAGAGTTGAAATTTGGAATGTATACTTGCGTTGACCACCCAAGTTCAAAAAGATATGGCGGATATATCTACACCCATTGAGGGCGTGGCAAATCGGGAAAACTGTAACTTCTATAGTTTTAAAGCTAGAATGCTGAAATTTGGCACATAACTTAACGCTACGATTCTATAAAGATTCATAAAAAGATTTGATGTCTACGCCCACTGGGGGCGTGGCAAATCGGATCTGAATATAGAGTGATTTTACAAGATCAGCTATATTTCGAGCACTATTGATGCTGGAGACTTGAAATTTGATATATATACTCGGATAAGCAACCCAAGATCAAAAAGATATGGCGGACATACCTACGCCTTCAGGGGGCGTGGCAAATCACAAAAAGCTTATAGCTCCTACAGTTTTAGAGCTAGACGATTCAAAATTGGATGTTTGTATTACTGGGGGCCTCCTCTATTGATTCCCCAAAAATAAATCTTACGCCCTTTTGGGGGCGTGGTATATGGAAAAAATACCCTGTAACTTTCACATTTTTGGAGTGTAAGCATCCAAACTTTACAGTTACATCACCCTCGACTCCTTCTAGGAACTTGCCAAATATGATATGTCTACGCCTACTGGGGGCGTGGCAAATTTGTAACGCCCAGCTGCAAAATTCATATGCCTGTGCCACCTATATAAATAAGCTTAATAAGAATTGCTAAGACGACAAACGGCATTTCTGAGAAATATATGTAATTCGATTTAATGTTGAAGTTCTGCAAATAATTTATCTGCTAAAATTATCATTTTTCGTATAGCCTAGGTCAGTTATGTTATTTTCTTTTTGTGTGTGTGACCCTGACAAAAAATGTAAATATCAAATACCGATATTTGTGTAATCGACTTAGTCCGAACAAAATTATTCCACACAAAAAAATTTACGATAGGACCCATCATGTATGTATGTATGTAGGAACGAACAGCTGCGCAACTATTTTCATGCCGTCGCCGCTGCGTCTCGAACGTGGACCCTTTTGCTTACACGCTTTTCATCTACCTGCTGCGCCACATCAGTTTTGCATTGCCTGTTGGCAAATCCGAAACTACTTCACTACAAGGGCGACTTTTGACAAATACAAAACTATAGAAGCTGCTGTTAATGCAAACACAATATAAACATAAATCAATCGCAATTGTGATTCTTAGAAAATGCTGAAATGCGCGCATATGAACGTATATATTTATATGTGTACATACAAAAACGGTGGTCGGTTTAAATGTATGCGTATAAACGGCGATATTTAACAAATACAAAACTAAAGAAGCGGCTGAAAATGCAAGCACAACTCAATAACAATTTTGGTTGAAGAATATGCTAGAATGAATGGCGCTGAATTTATTTGTGACCGTGCATAAGCAAACGCGCTTGCACGTTTCAATGTATGTACATATGTGTAAATGTAAATATATATTGCTGTCGCTGCTTAACGCGTGCGTGTCATAATTGGCCAAACGTTTTGTTTAATAGATTGCGACTGACTTAACGGAACTTGATGAAACTTTCAGCATATGATTCTATTGAATTTTTTACATTTTATAAAAATGCTAATTCATTCACATAGTTATATTTGCAAAAATTGAAATTGCAGAAAATTCACATGAATCTACATAAATGCAAAATTTGAGATAAATTATTGAATTTAAAATACCAGATGCCCCTGTGGGAAACGAGTATCACGCTTTAGGTTTCGTCCTAAGGCAACGTTCTTACTTGTTTTTATATAGAGATTTTTGCGGCACTTTATTTCACTTTTTTATCACACACTTATGATCGAAGCGGTCCCTGCTCGGGCGCCAGTTAAGGACTGTGGTACTATCCGACATTTGTGGAGGCCACATCCAAGGGGATACTTACAATAGTTGGGTGTTTATCATTGAAAGGAATAATGAAATTAGGATATTCAGTTTGAACGTTATAATCTTTATTTGAATGTTAAGTTATGTAATGCTCTGCAAATAGTGCACCCTTCGGTTACGCTCTCCTATGGGAACTGATTCTCTTGCTTTCAAGATGCCACCGCTTGCAAAGCTCTGCTTTGCCTTTGTGTCGCTGCTCTAGTTTTGCTGCCTGCGTCGCTGCTGCCAGAATTCCGAGGATCGTTCTAATTCTCCGTATGTCTGTGTCGCCGCTGCCAGCAAGATAGCAGTAACGGTCCTTGTTCTTTCGGACTCCAACGACGTAGCGGGAACGCAAAGATATTTGCAGAACAATCTTTTAATATTTGGAGAGTCAGTGTGATTCGACTCATTTAAGATGTTAATAATACATTAAACATATCCATGTCTTAAATTACTTATGTAGAACAAAATAGGGAAAAATTTGTTTAGCGATGTGCGACGCCCACTATTGACAATTCAATCGATAGTGGATGATATTATCGTCTGATACTATTGGTTGAGTCTCGATAGTGCCAAAACATCGATAGTGCCATCAATAGTTCTCCTCTCTACTTTGTGGGGTCTGCCACGCCTTCTGCTGCATGTCACAAAAATTCAACAAAGCCGATATCAAGATTTCCAATTTTTAATGAGTTGAGGGCATGAAAACTATAAGTAGTAGGCTTTAAATGGCAGGCGAAAAAATATAAATAATTATCTTATTTTCAAACAATGAGCGTGATACTATTACTTTTTTTGATTGGCTTTGCAAATTTAACGACTATTATTGTGTCCGAAAGCCCCTATGTGTTTGTAAATCGAGTCCAAGTGAATCACACCAGCTTCGTTATTGTAACCTTACAGGCTCTTAGAGGTGTGTGGTTTATAACGAAAGTGAGTATAGATGAAGAACGCATAATTGATTATTTTCAAACTAATGCAAGCGAGTACCGTGAACCACTTTTATGGTATCATACAACAAGCTTAAAACAAACTCTTAACTATTATGGTATATTTACTCAAAAGCGTCTTCCATATCAAAAATGTTTTTACCATGTTTCACGAGCAGTTTTTTTCAAAAGCGGGTTTCATAACATTTCTGTCTTGATTACAACAATTGGTATTGCATCAGATAAACTTAGAGCTTCGAGCTACACATACATTGATTTAGAGGAAAACGTACACTGCGAGCCACAATTCAGAATACCGCAATGTATTAATGCAGATTATCCAATACATTATGAAGTTTCTGACATAATCGTCCTTCGGGCAATATTTAATCGGCGTTGTCCCATGGATATATTTACTCATTATTACTGGACTGTGCACGATAGCACAGAGCGCCGTAAGTAAATAGCACATTGAAAACACTTGACAAAATATAAAATTAAGCAAAAAAAAGTAGAACTTCTAGGATATTTGGGAGGAACATCTAAGCCAGAATTAAGAATTGGACGATATAAGCTGAAAGTTCAGTATCAGTCTCAGTTAAACAGAATGGTAATGGTGCGACTAAATGCACGAATTGTTGGACGCCGCGCACCAATCGTAGCAAGAGTAAGTTAGCTGATATACGTATAGGTAAATAACTAATCATTTATTATCAGTGCTATATTGCACTTGCCCCTCAACGTTTATACGCTATCATACGTGGAGGTCCATCACGTAAGGTGTTTACGGGTAATTCAATTACAATTGATGGGAGCTACAGTCGTGACCTTTCCTTGCCAAAAAATGCTAAACAGCTTCTGTTATTTGAATGGCTTTGTGATTCTACTTTAAACAATAAAGTGTGCGAACTTGATATGGGGAAAGGTATGTTTTATTGAAATTTTTATAAAAATTATGTTTGTATTAAGTTCGCAAGACTTAATTTCAGCTCCTGCCTTCACGATTCTACCGTTTACTCAACAAGGTGAACAGTCAATTAGGATTATCTTAAATATACGTTCCACATTTGATCTTCTTCGGTCATCGGTTGCTATGCAAACTATATTATTTTCATCGTATCCCAGACTTTATATTGATGTAATCATTAAGTGCGTGTCAAATTGCAAAGGAAACAGGTTTACCGCGGACTCACATGTTCACCTTAAAGCCCATTGTCTTTCGTGCAAATCGTTAAAAATTACAAAGTGGATGTGGACCGTCGATCACAAATTAGTGGGCTCATCAAAAAGGCTTCTATATTATGTGCCAAAGAAAGTGTCTATTATAGTAAGCCTAAATATGGAAGCTATTCATAGATATAAACCATCATCAACGTATCAGGGATCATCAACTCTGCGTCTTGAACAAAATATTGGTCCTATACACACCGCATGTTACGTTAACCCCCTTGACGGCGAAGCCATAAAAACGGTATTCTCTATTAAGTGTACTAATGAGAACGCTTTATACACGCCTTTGAAGTACTGCTTAAGCGTTAATGGTTTACTAATCACAGAATGCATTACTGATCAGTTGATTATTTCGCGATTACCTGCAACATCAAGTGTAGATGTCCAGGTATGTTTTTTTTTTGTGTTGGTCGGAAAATCTCGACTAAAGTATCCCTACTGCATTATTTTGATCGTATTCATAATCAGTGAAATGAAATGGCTTATGCAATGACCACCATGATATTCGCCCTTCTGCCCATTAGTCCGTGTGACTGCAAACCACGCCACCTTTATTGAAATTAAAGTCTGAACCCATTTGAAATTTTTAATCTATTCGTTTATATACCCTGAGCCCTCAGCGTATAATAGTTTAAAATGTATGTAACAGGCAGAAGGAGTCGTGGCAGATCACATAAATTATATATATTTCCTTGATCAGCGCGACAAGACGAGTCAATATAGCCCTGTCCCTGTCCCGGACAGACGTCCGCCCGGCCGTCCGTCAGTCTGTTAATATACAATGCACAAAATAAACGTAGGTTTCAGGTTTCGACTAGAGCATAGAGGTGGAGAACTATCGATAGTGGGCACCATCGATATTCGGCGATTGGTTTTTCCGAACCATCGATAGTGACGATAGTACTAGACGATACTATCGATAGTGCATCGTATACATCTTTATTTTCACCAAATATAAGAAATTTGTGGTTTATATTAGTCAAAAGTTTTGATTAAGAAACAAAAGAATGCTTACATTTGCTTATACAATATAAGGCGTGTTTGCCTTTCCGAAATTATTTGGCCCGCCTTGCAGAATGTTGTTCCGGATTCCACGGACGTAGCGGGAACGCAAAGATATTTGCAGAATAGGTTTTTAATATTTGGAGAGTCAGTGTGATTTGACTCATTATCAAATATTTATGTATAATACATTTTAAGCGATCCATGTGTCTTAAATTGCTTATGTAGAACAAGAGCGGGAATTTTTTTAGCCCCCTATCGACAACATAATCGATAGTGGATGGGTCACTATCGGAAGAGCCTGATACTATCGATTGAGACTCGATAGTGTCGAAACATCTATAGTGCCATCGATAGTTCTCCACCTCTACTATAGCACACTTACTGATTCCGATTGCCTATCAAAAAATTCAATTTACGATATATCAGAAACCTTGTTTTTATACGCTGAGCCCATTGAAAATGGGAAAAGAGGGTATAATGGTTTTGTTAAATGTATGTAACAGGCAGAAGGGGGCGTGTCAGACCCCACAAGTATATATATTCTTGATCAGGGCGACGAGCTGAGTGGATTTAGCCCTGTCCGTCTGTCTGTCCGATCGTCCGTCCGTCTGTCCGTATGTTTGAAAGCGTCATCTCAACTAGTTGGCAAAACGCAAAGTAGTACTACAAGCGCGATATGTGACAAATACAAAACTAAAGAAGCTAAAGAAGCAGTGCAATCGCAATTGTGATTCTTAGAATATGCTGAAATCCGCGCATATGAACGTATGAGTATGTGTACATACAAAAACGGTGGTCTGTTTCAATGTATGCGTGTAAAGGGCGATATAGTAAAAAGAGCCGGTATCCAAACAATAAAAAAATAGAAATTGCATAAAATTCACATGAATCTATATGCAAAAGGGGTCTAGCTCCAAAGGTGTGGGAGATATAATTTTATAGCCTGTTTTCGATAAGGTTTAAAATCGATAACAAAACAACAAAAATAGATATCGTTTTTTGGTAACAAACTTGACCTGCGCGTGCTATCCACGGACCCAACAAAAAAAATTCAAGTCTCTAGCTTGTCTAGATGCTACAATCGACGCGTTCAAACATACGGACAGACGGACGGACGGACGGACGGACAGACGGACAGACAGACAGACGGACAGGGCTAAATCGACTCAGCTCGTCGCCCTGATCAAGAATATATATACTTTGGGGGGTCTGACACGCCTCCTTCTGCCTGTTACATACATTTAACAAAACCATTATACCCTGATTTCCCATTTTCAATGGGCTCAGGGTATAAAAAGAAATTGCATAAAATTCACATGAATATATATGCAAAATTTGAGGGGTCTAGCTCTAATTTTATAACCTGTTTTCGATAAGGTTTAAAATCGATAATAAACAACACAAATAGCTATCGTTTTTTGGTAACAAACTTAACCTGCGCGTGCTATCCACGGACCGACAAAAATTAAGTCTCTAGCTTGTCTAGATGCTTCAGTCGACGCGTTCAAACATACGGTCAGACAGACGGACGGACAGACAGACGGACAGTGTTAAATCGACCGAACTCGTCGCCCTGATCAAGAACATATATACTTTGTGGGGTCTGACACGCCTCCTTCTGCCTGTTATATACATTTAACAAAACTATTATACCCTGATTTCCCTTTTTCAATGGACTCAGGCTATAAAAATAGCTTTATATATTTCTCATTTTCAATGGTCTGGGTTTCTCTGCGTTCAGTGTATCTCCTAGTCTAATCTCGGCGAGCCTAATCTCGAGCACTCTTACTTAGTTATTTATCAATAATTTATTTATAAGAAATTTGTTATTTGATTATGAGCGTGCAAGATCGAAATTTCAATCATTTATAAGTTTATAATTTTATAAGTTTATAATAGATGTGGAGTATATATAAAAACGCAGAGCGTACATAGTTCAGGGGATCTCCTAGTGGGACTTAAACTTACTTACTTGTTTGGCAATGTCCTTATTAAAAGTTTTTTTCATACATATGAAAAATATTAGCGTTTTCATGATTATTTGTGGGACGGGTTTTAAGCGTTGAATCACATAAAAAAATTTTTGCGACGAGCAAAGCTTTTTAGTGTCTGTATGAGAATATGCTTACATCAATAACGATCACTGCCTTATAAATTAGTAATTACATATAACAACAAAAAATGTTTTTAAATCCCAACTTGATTGCTTATTATTTTAAAAAACATTTCAGGTGTGCGATAATTTGGATGTATGCATCATTAAAAATATTGGTGTCAATGTACGTCAAGCTTCCATAGACGACACTGAGGTCGCAGTTTTTAATTTTCTGAATCGTGTTCGTTATTGGCTAACCTATGCTGACTGGTCCATGTCTTTTGTAATGCTGGATCAGGTAATACTTCGAATAAATTCAAAGGAACGTCTTCTGGTTTTCACGGAAGCACTCGCCGTATATCAGCCACAAACTACTGTTCAATTAGCTCATCTTGTACGGATTTTATTAAAAATACTGGAGCATATTCTTCCACTGGATGATATGAAAGTCAATGTGCTTGCTCGAATTCTTCATATTATAGAATCAACTTTCAAAATAACTATTGCTAATGATGAGCTAAATACACTTATGAATGACTACTACGAATTGATGGTGGAAGATATGTTTGAAATACTTGATAAATTTGGTATTGAATGGGAATATATTCCAAAATCTCAGTGCCGAGCCGAATCTGAGTCCTGTCTAAATGTAGATAACTTTCGTAATAGACTAGAACAAATGTCTACCTTGAATCCGCAGGTATTAGAACATATAAATAACTGGTTGCATGCACATTGGAAACTGAATAATTGTCTATTTTACATGGGTATGGGCATGGCGCGACGTAAACATCCGGATGAAGCGGCAAAAAAAAAAGATAGTCGAACTTTTATCATGACAATGGAGAGTTTTGATCTAGATTTGGAACGCGCTTTAATAATTGAATCCGCAGACGCGATGCATACACTAATTTTTACAGAGAAGTTGTTACAAGAGTTGCGTCATTTGCTGCGAAATGATGAAGTTCTTATCTCGATTAGAAGTCATAAGCATAGTCAGTACTGGTGGTATCCTGAGCAGGATTCACGAACTCAAGTACTCGTTGTAAATATCTATACATCTAATGCTATCTTGGAGAAAACACAACAGCTGTCTGAACCATTTCAATATATATCCAAACTCACAACTGATTTTTCAGAAAGTAAACCCTGTAGCTCTACAGGTTGTAAGCATCGACGTCGTAGACAAAGTAGTATTGAATTTGATGATCCTGTAGAAGACGTCGAGAATGTCATACACGATAACGTTGTAAGTCCTAAAGAAGTTCGCATGTATCGTATAGAGCTTTATGGCCATTCTGTGCTTGGAGTTACTTTTACGAGTGCCGATATAGACTATCGTGTTTTATTACATATGACAATCAAACCAGAGTTAAATGATATAAATACAAAGAATACAACGTGTTTAGTAAAATCCGGCGCGAAGCCCACAGCTTTATTACTTCGGAATCTATGTAAGAAAGCACGGCCAGTTTATATATATGTTCGCGCTGACAATAAATTAAGAAATTGGGATTCCTTTCACGAAACAGGTGCTTATTATACCTTCTCCACTGAAATGCGTAGTTGTCGAATCTGGAAATTTGCACAGCCAGAGCCCAGCTGGCAGAATATTCTGTGCATTCCTGAAATGAACAAAAGTGTTAACCATGGTGTTCATTGCCGCTGTAATTTCATTAGCGACCTTGATGCCGATGCTAAACCAATTATTGCAGTGCGTATGAACCTTAAATGTCATTTAGAGCGCCCAGTGGTCGGACGTAATTACGAAATTATCACTTGCTACATTGTTATACCAATTGTCGTCATAGTGTTTTTGTTTATTCAAATGCATAGGACAGCGTTGTGGGATAAGCCCCTATATTTGGAAGATGTATACAGTGGTGAACTTTGTCGCAGCGGTGACATAATAATTCGAATTACATTTGGTGGCCGGTTTCACTCTGGGTCTTCGGCAAACATATTCATTTTATTACAGTCTTCTCGAGGTACAAAGGAGATAATCGTACACCAAGATCCTGTTAAAATGGCTTTTAATCGCAATTGCACGATTTTTTTGAGACTTGATAGAGACTTTGTCCAGTTACCAGTGAGCTTAGCTCTCGGTCATGATGACACTGGCACTCATCCACATTATTTTTGTCGCAGTATAGTTATTACTGACATATTAACGGATAAAACTCAACACTTTCGTATTAATCGGTGGGTGCGTGCATCGCCTTTGGCAAGAAGTAAAATGCATTTAGAGTCAACTATGGTCCTGCATTTAGCAACTACTACGCCAAAGGAAATATATCGATGGTCATCGCGATTCGCACTTGCTTTTGAGTTATGCATGGGAAAATGGTATTTGTTTCAGTCCATAATAGGTCCTTGGCGTTTCGGAATCAATAGTAATTCTCTCAGTAGATGGGAACGTAGCTGTGTATATATGGGAAAAAATTTCGTGGCAATGTGCATAATTATCGTATTCTTTGGACGGGCCGATCCAATACTATGTGACCCCAGCCCAAAACGCTATAATGATTTTAATATTGTGGCCTGGCTTTGTTTGATATGCTTAATTGCAATCTGTATTACTGAAAGTCTAATGACTTTATTTCTTAGAATGATATCAAAATATAATTAGTGATTACATAGGCGAGGCGTTTCAAATGAGTAAACAGCGTTGTAGATACAATTTCGTTACTTTGTGTTGTTTTATTAAAAAATTGCATCGCTTTTTTGTTAAGCGTAAATGATAGACTTAAGAATTAGTTCTAGCTTACATCTTATATATATAAAAGAAAGTCGGGTATGTTACAACACTTATAACAGAAGATCGGCTGGATTTGTCTCCGCCCCGAATAGCAGAATATATCTTAAAAATACAGAAAAATTGACGAATACTTGAAGAATGCGCTATTTTCCCTAAAAGTACTTTAATTTCGAAGCTGTCAAATTTTTTTGTCAAAATCTGTAAGTAATGATTGACATAGATGGCCGTGTTCCTGTTGACGAATCGAGCGGTTTGATTTCATTTCCTATAAATTTTTTCAATTTCATCTCATATTCAGTATTACTATTTTATGTGGTTTTGTGCCAGTGCATTTTCACTATTACTATTAATATAAATGCCGCGTCCTAGAAGATCTAATCTTTCCCAGCGGACCCGAAATGCAATTAGGCAACGGTATATCGCGAATCAAATATCTGACGAAGTACGAGAAATCGCCCGAGAACAGCGCCGCGTTAGTATGAAGCAAAGAAGGGCCTTAATTCGTGCTTCTCAAACACAAGAGCAAAGAGAGGCAGCCCGTGGAACGGCTAGATTAGAAGCGAGAAGTCGCCGAGCTTGTCGTACAGACGAACAGAGGAATAATCTTCGAAGTGCAAGAAGAAATGGTTCAAGTATTGATTTGAATCGAGCAGCGTTTCGATATGATTGCACAATGGCGCACAAACGCGCATTGGAAGCACTAGACCGAACATTAAAAGATCTGCGCAATGACTCGAGATGTTTTGGTGGTTCAAGATTTTATTATCTGGCGATTTCCGACAAACACTACCAGTAATTCCAAAATCTACTGCTGCCGACGAAATAAACGCTTACCTCAAAGCATCAAATCTTTGGCAATATGTAAACAAATTTCAACTGTCCGTAAATATGAGAGTTGCATTGTCGAACGATCTATCTGCTGATGATTCTCGAAACAATTGCTTAATATCGGTAATGGCCGTGTTCCTGTTGACGAATCGAGCGGTTTAATTTCATTTCCTCAAAATTTTTTTTTCAATTTCTTCTCATCAAAAGATGAGCTTATCAACAAAGTATTTCCAGATATCATTGCATACCACAGAAATACTAAATGCTTAAGTGAGCGAGCAATTTTGGCGGCTAAAAATTAAGATGTAGATGACCTCAATTTTATAATTCAAAATCAAATCGTAGGTACTTTGTATTCATTCAAATATATCGACTGTGTAACAAACGAAGAAGAAGCCACTAATTATCCAACTGAATTTTTGAACTCCTTGGATGTGCCTGGTTTACCACTGCACAATTTACAACTGAAGGTTGGCTCGGTAGTTATCATGCTTAGAAATTTAAATCAACCAAAACTGTGCAATGGAACGCGTTTGGTGATAAGAAAACTGATGAGCAATGTGATTCACGCGTCGATATTCAAAGGAAAATTTAAAGATGAGGAAGTTCTTATTCCAAGGATTCCGATGATCCCAACAGATATGCCCTTAGAGTTTAATCGAATTCAATTCCCGATTCGTCTTGCCTTCGCCATGACGATCAATAAATCACAGGGCCAAAATTTGACCATTTGTGGCCTCAATCTGGAAAATGCTTGGTTTTCTCATGGTCAATTGTACGTGGCATGCTCACGTGTCGGCAAACCATCCTCATTATTTGTTCTTGCATCTGACCAAAAAACAAAGAATGTCGTTTACCACAAGGTGCTTAAAAATCCGATTAATAAATTAATCAGAGTGTATCCCAACCTGAACAACATAGTTTTCAATGATTTTTTTCTGACATGTGTTTGGAAAATTTAATTATTTCTTTTTTTTTTTAATTTTTATTCTCATTCTGTATGTTTTCATCATCATTCATCATAATAAAATACTTTTATATTTCTATCGATATTAATATCGTTTTGTATTATTGTATTACGTTCATTATAGCCTAAATTAGTTCAGTTAAAAAGTAACACGACATTCTATGACTGTTAGGCGGTACGAAGTTCGCCAGGTCACCTAGTTAGTTTATAAAATTTGATTGGAATTTATGTTATTAACAGCGGATAACGGCTTTAAATGGGGATCCCGTTGCTGACCCCTCCGAATCAATACTAATGACGGATAGGTCAAAGGTCTTCGCCAGTGAATCATTGATTTGAGCAGTGGGGCTACACGGATCAAAGCCTAAACATCAAAGGTCCGTGCCGTCGTTTGCCGAGAGTAAGATGCTGACGGCCATGTGGTTCATCAACGGGAGGATTCCGGCCGCATTTGGAAGGACAAAAGGAGAAGCTTCAATCCATACTCTTGGTTTCGATGGAGATCCCGGAGGGTTGTACCAGCTTCTCTTGTATCTCGCGGTTGCACGGATGGAAAGGCAATTTAACCAATTGGAATAGTCGGTCATAAATAAACAGCATACAGACACCGAGTCAGTTGAGTAAATGCCATTGACATACACCGTACTGCTGTTTTATTCCTTAGGACCTTAAACCCGATCGTGTTGGATTTCTAAGGCTTGGAGCTAGGCTCGAAACGACTTGAGGCTAAATTAGCTGATAGAAAGGTCTGATGCGGCGAAAATAAATGACCTAGAACAACTGTGACAGAAATGAGGAAGTTGTCAGCATAGCGGAAGAAAACATAACAAATAAATATTGTTTTGCAAAGCGAAAAAAATGTAAATAATTTAATTTACCCCCAACAAATTAAAATTGGAAAAGCTGCGTACAATAGTTTTATGAAAAAGTATGTAGCAGGCAGAAGAAATCGTAGCAGAAGCCACGAGAAGGACGAGCCAACCTTATCCAGCCATGACTTTCTCTTAATCCGTCCTTCTTGTTAATGGAATCTGACATTAACATACTCCACCCCTTACAATGATTTTAAATTATGGACAATGATGTCGTGGTCGATGGAGTAGTGGAACTTATGTTGAATTAAGGACACTAGCGGAGCTGTAACCGCCTCTTCGGGAGTCAAGGTGGGTTGACGCGCTGCGACACATCGTCTTCGGGGATGTGGCCACATGTCTTGCACCCTCCCTTGCTACGGCAAGATTGGAGGGCTGGTGAGCCAATCAGTTTGCGCAGAACTTCTCTTTTTGGTACCACGCGCATCTGTTTCTCCTCAGCACAGGAAGCATTAGAGTCGGATTGGGGGTTTGGTCCTGGATAAAAACTATCATTCAGGGTCTTATCATTCAATGGTGGACACAGCGCATTGAAACCGATCCTCAGTTTCGTAGCGGTGCTATCGAAACTGGGGATAGCAGAGTTATGGCTGATGAGCCAAAGTTCCAAAGGTTCTCCAATATGAACCCATGAATTCTTAACGAGATTGTGGGAGGCTTAAGTTGTGAAGAATGAGACCATTTTCGGTGATGTTAGCGAAAGTAGGCCGAAAACAGTTTCTAAACCTAGAAAAGAACCTGAATAATACAAGGAATTCTATGCGCGCCTATAAGGACATAAATTTCTGAACTCTTGTGGAACTCGTGATTAGCTGGCTGAATATTCGGAAGTTGTTTCAACATGTGTAGAATTAGAGACGAAGGCGAGAACAATTCGCATATATTGATGATTACCGTGTCAAGGAGGACATTTTGCGTGTTTCTAGCAAGTTACGTCTGATACGTCCGAATCCGATTGATTAGGGACCTTGGCTAGATTGAAGAAGGATGACGGTTGACTAAGAGTCGGTTATTCTAGATACGGTCACACAAAAAAATGAGACTCTCAGAATGTGTGTCATTTATAAGTTGTGAAAGTTTAATGAAGAAAATCCTTCGCTAAGAAAAGTTATTCAACAATTATGTTCCCATAGTAATGCTCACATTGCAGCCCAAGCGCAGTCGCAGCGTCAGCTTATGTTTGCGTGTGTTGATTGTATAAGTTAACAACCAATAAATTCACACGAAGCTGAGCAAGACCAACAAGTCATGTTGCTTCGTACAATCAGAAATGCGACAAATTGCTGACCTAGCGTCTGCGCCACTGCCTGCACACGCCAACCAAAAACTACCGAATTGCAAGAAGAACATCGGCAAGCTCTGCATTGGTCGCTAAGACACAGCTTGTTAGGGATAGATTTGATTTAAGCTAATCAGTTGCACGTTTGATTTTAAAACAAGTAAGAGGGCTCTAGTCGAGACTGCTCGACTAGGGGATACCCTGAGCCCTGTGAAGAGCCAAATATCAAATCATTCTACGCTTTTGTTATACATACAAACAACACATACACACACATATGCACGCACGCATAAGCGCGCGCTCTGCCAACTGCGCAGTTGACGCAGCGACTGCGCTTGGGCTGCAATGTAAGCATTACTATGGGAACTTAATTGCTTAATAACTTTTCTTAGCGATGGACTAAGTGCATCAAACTTTCACAACTTATTAATGGCATTCATATATTTGTATTTGCCAAAGCACAAGTCTCTAGTATTTAATTTGCGCCTTTCACAAATAGGGGCTATTGGGGGCGAATGGGGCGTGGCATCAAAAATCTAAAGATTACGTATTCATTAGACGTAACTACACAGCAAATTTGAAGTATCTAGCTCAAACGATACACAAACTACGCCTTAAAAACGTATTTTCGATAAGCATTAAAATCGATAACATTACAACAAAAATAGTTATCGTTCATACGAAATAAACTTGACCTGCGCGTGCTATCCACGGACCCAACAAAAAAAAATTCAAGTCTCTAGCTTGTCTAGATGCTACAATCGACGCGTTCAAACATACGGACAGACGGACAGACGGACGGACGGACAGACGGACGGACGGACAGACAGACAGACGGACAGGGCTAAATCGACTCAGCTCGTCGCCCTGATCAAGAATATATATACTTTGTGGGGTCTGACACGCCTCCTTCTGCCTGTTACATACATTTAACAAAACCATTATTATTATACCCTGATTTCCCATTTTAAATGGGCTCAGGGTATAAAAAGAACATGAATATATGAGCAAAATTTGCGGGGTGTACCTCTAAAGGTGTT
This sequence comes from Drosophila meridionalis, assembly GCA_035045145.1. NCBI lineage: Eukaryota > Metazoa > Arthropoda > Insecta > Diptera > Drosophilidae > Drosophila > Drosophila meridionalis. The sequence continues at coordinate 1,680,289 of JAWNPG010000034.1, forward strand.
GGAGATATAATTTTAAAACCTGTTTTCGATAAGGTTTAAAATCGAAAACATGACAACAAAAATATATATATATATATATCGTTTTTTTGTTAGAAAACTTGACCGTCGTGTGCTATACACGGACCCAACAAAAAAAATTCAAGTCTCAAGCTCGACTACTTTCTGAGATCGACGCGTTCACACATACGGACAGAAAGACGGATGGACAAACAGACGGATAGGGCTATACCGAATATATATATACCGTCGCCCTGATCAAGAATATATATACTTTATGGGCTCTGACACGCCTCCTTCTACCTGTTATATACATTTAACAAAACCATTATACCCTGATTTCCCATTTTCAATGGGCTCAGGGTATAAAAATTAAATATGAACATAACTATAAACTTTAAACTGGAATTCCGTGTTTTTTATAGAAGTCTATAAAAATTAAAATTTCCAATTTCATTAGTATGAGATTGGTGTGTTAACTCATTTGACAGAAAGACCGACAGGGCGTACAGATGGAGTGCTTGTTACATACATTTAACAAAAACATTATTTATACTACACGGTTTTTACTTTACTGCAGTTTATATTCGCAGACAGACGGACAGGGCTAAATCGACTCAGCTAGTCGCCCTGATCAAGAATATATATACTTTGTGGGGTCTGCCACGCTTCCTTCTGCGTGTTACATAAATATAATAAAACCATTATACCCTGATTTCCCATTATCAATGGGTTCAGGTTATTAATAGACACCAAGTTACACATGCTTTAAAAAAATACATTTTTCTAACGAAAAACTTAAAGAGCCGTAAAGCGGTAACAAAATAATTACTCTACAAACGTAGTATCACAAGCTCCAACTTTGCGAGTCCTAAGGGACCCTCCAAGGAGAAGGAGAAAACCGGCCACTGGTTATCAAAATTAGAAAAAAAAAATACAAATCAAATTAACAGCACACAGCGCTGTTAATAAGAGGTTTTTACTTCTATTCTGTACTCCCATGCGATTCTAGATTGTGCTGAACAGCAAAAATCCGCCATTTTTCCGTCGTGCGACTAATAAAACTACAATTGAAGAAAAAAGGAAAAATTTTTCTTGGTTCGACGCCCCCTACAAACATTGGTCCTTCGTCCTATGAAGGGGTATTTCGCCATTTATGTGGATTTGTGGAAGAGGGCTTCAAAACTTTTGACGCCGGCTTCCCACAAGCCATCCATGTGTGGAGCACTCGGTGGCTATGCTTGGCAAGGACCTCCGATCTGACGGTCTCCAAGAACTCTCGGGACAGAGTCTTAGCTGCTCCGACAAACGTCTTTCCGTTGTCAGAAGACAGCTTATGAGAACATCCACGTCGAGCGACCAGCCGTGAGAATGCCGCTAGGAGCTTATCCGTGGTCAAGTCGGATGTGGCCTCTAGGTGGGTCGCCTTTGTACTGAATCATACAAAGACGCAAACGTATCCCTTCGTTCTTCAAGAGCTCGACGGTCTAATCGGTGCGGATATCCTTCCATCTATCTTTCAGGGGGGCTTCCGACCGAATGTTTGCGGCTCACTGCTCGGGCGAGAGACGATTTTCGGCTGAATACTTACGAACCCAGTCTCGCAAAACGCTGAGAGGACTGTCTCATCCTTCACGACTCGAGTCTTCTTTTCTTTATTTTAGCTTGAGTTATATGAAGCCAGTTCCCGCTCAAAGCAATCTTGCCAACCACAATTTCTATTTGCCGCATATTGCTGTTCTTAATCCCGATAGCACTACGACAAATGTGAAAGTCGTTTTCAACGCATCCTGCCCCCCCTCAAATGGGAAAAGTCTCAATTATATCCTATTCTCTAATCCGACCTCACGATGCAAATCCTTCAATGGCGATTCTATCGATACGTCGTTAATGCCGATATTAAAAAAATGTACCGATAAATTCGTGTTGATTCCCAACACACTCCGTTCCAAAGCATTCTATTCCGCACACCGAATGGCGACATAGGTGACTTCAAGCTCAACACTCTCACGTTCGAGGCGAACAATGCTCCGTTTCTGCCTCTCAGAATCCTACAGCAGCTCGCTCTGGACGTGAAGTCTCGCTTTCCGCTCGCTAGTAAGGTCACAACTGAAGACATGTACGTTGACGACATATTGACTGGGACACATTCCAAAGAGACGGCAATAGAAACCATTGCAGAGCTGATACCAGCGCTTAATAGTGCAGGGGTTCCATTAAGAAAATGGACTTCTAACTCCCAGGAATGTCTGAAGGCCATTTCCAAGCAGCACCGGCTGCTCGAAGAATTCTTAGAATTCGAAAATTTCAGCATAGCAAAGACCTTAGGTATTCGATGGAAGGCTCAGTCCGCTGAGTTCTTCCTTATGCCGTCCGATATCCCACTCTGTGCCTTGTACACAAAGCAAATTGTGCTCTCCCAGATCTCAAAGTTGTTCGATCCTGCCTTTCGTCATCCGCACTAAGATTTTTATGTAAGAGATTTGGCTGCGGGAGTTGGACTGGGAGCAGTCTCTGCCTACCGACCTCCATAAAAAATGGCAAGATTTCCTATTGAGCTATCCTGCTCTATGTAAAGGACATGTACACCGATGGGTGCACTTTCAGCCTCAGGTCAAGGTTCATTATCACGGTTTCTGTGATGCATCCCAACGTGCCTACGGAGCGGCAGTTTTCTGTGCGTCAAGAATGGCAATCAGACTTTCGTTAACATGCTCACGTCCAAGACAAGAGTAGCTCCAGTTAAGTCTTTATCCATAACCCGCTGTACGGCGCAGTTCGTCTAGCCGAGGTTTTCTCGACTATGTTAACAGCATTGCCTGCTGTCAATTTCCAGCCCATTTACTGGACTAACTCCAACAGTGTTCTGACCTGGTGAATAAGCCGCCATGCAAATGGACAACCTTCGTCGCCATATATATCAGTAAAATTACTGAAATTACTGATCCCGGTGACTGGTTTCACGTCTGATCCAAGGACAATCCGGTAGACTTAGCTAGCAGCGGAGTGTCCCACGAGAACTGCGCTCGAGTTTCACGGTCCAGCTGACTCCGACTCCCTCAACAACAGTGGGCAAGCGCGCCGCTTCCCATTCATGAGCCCACTCTTGAGAAATGAGCGGCCTCCTATATGCAACCTTAATCCGTTCCTGGATAGCAAGGAAATCCTGAGAGCAAACGAGCATGTTCAAGCGTCTGAATCCTTAGACTAGGACGAACGCCATCCTATCCTCCTCCCCAACTAGTGGGAAGGTGGCTCTAAAATTTTTGAAGTCCTCTTCTACAAATCCACATTCATACCTTCGAGGAGCTCTCAACCCTCATAGCCAAAATCGAGGCATGCCTTAACTCCGAAACCGCAGACAATGCAAATGCTCTAGTCGAAGAGTGTCCTCTCATTAATGACGGCTAGGCATCGGCTTATGCGTTCGGTTCGAGAATAAGCGGGTGCTAGTCAACAGCCAGCTTAAAATCCTTCTCAGTCTAGCCAAGGTCCCCAAGGATCATCATAAACAGATGTGTCAGTACGATCGAGCATGCTCAAATCTCAACGGAGAATTGGGCCTGAATCCTTCTGATCCTGTGTGCTTAAAAAAGGCAGAAACAGACTCGATCTCTCTGGGAGCATTCACTGACAAATTAGTCAAAAATAACAACTATATAAAGCAGAAAAAGCTGTTTGAACTGGTTCGCGCGGAATATGTATTTTCTTTAAACAGTTCAATACATGTTCTTTATTTGTAATATATAATACAACTGAACTCTTACTCAATTCTAAGGGGGTTCTTATACCATTCTCCTTTCCATTCAAATATTGGGTAAGCTGAGCTAAAGTGTGTTTATATTATGCAGCTGGGCTGTGACAATCATTTATGTTTAAAATATTGGATAAGTGATTTGTAATAAATGTCTACAATTCTTATGCCACTTCGAAATTAATATTGTTTTTCTAAGTTCGATTTAATTATTCAGTGGGATAAAAATATTTTTCATAAAATTCTTTTTTTCATTGGACAAATTTTTATTTTACAATTTCCAAATTGTATGAGGTTATTTCAAATTAATATAATATTTCTTCTGTCACAATTTTGATGTAGCTCTTCTTTTCTAGCATTTTTATACACTGAGTCCATTGAAAATGGGAAATCAGGGTATAATGGTTTTGTTAAATGTATGTAACAGGCAGAAGGAGGCGTGTCAGACCCCACAAAGTATATATATTCTTGATCAGGGCGACGAGCTGAGTCGATTTAGCCCTGTCCGTCTGTCTGTCTGTCCGTCCGTCCGTCCGTCCGTCCGTCCGTCCGTATGTTTGAACGCGTCGATTGAAGCATCTAGACAAACTAGAGACTTGAATTTTTTTTTGTTGGGTCCGTGGATCATTTTTTGTTGTTTTGTTATCGATTTTAAACCTTATCGAAAACAGGCTATAAAATTATTTCTCCCACACCTTTAGACCTAGACCCCTCAAATTTTGCATATAGATTCATGTGAATTTTATGCAATTTATATTTTTTTATTTTTTAGATACCGGCTCTTTTTACTAATTGGCACCCCCCCCCCCCCCACGCATTTTCTAAGAATTACAATTGCGATTGATTTATGTTTATATTATGTTTGCATTAACATCAGCTTCTATAGTTTTGTATTTGCCAAAAGTCGCCCTTGTAGTGAAGTAGTTTCGGATTTGCCAACAGGCAATGCAAAACTGATGTGGCGCAGCAGGTAGATGAAAAGCGTGTAAGCAAAAGGGTCCGCGTTCGAGACGCGGCGGCGACGGCATGAAAATAGTTGCGCAGCTGTTCGTGCCTACATACAAACATACCTTATGGGACCTATCGTCAATTTTTTTGTGTGTGAATAATTTTGTTCGGACTAAGTCGATTACACAAATATCGATATTTGATATTTACATTTTTTGTCACGAAAAGAAAACATAACTGACCTAGGCTATACGAAAAATGATAATCTTAGCAGATAAATTATTTGCGGAACTTCAACATTAAATCGAATTACATATATTTCTTAATTTTTCTTAGAAATGCCTCTTGTCGTCTTAGCAATTCTTATTAAGCTTATTTATATAGGTGGCACAAGCAAATGAATTTTGCAGCTGGGCGTCACAAACTTTGTTGCCAATTTGCCACGCCCCCAGTAGGCGTAGACATATCATATTTGGCAAGTTCCTAGAAGGAGTCTAGGGTAACGTAAGTGAAAAGTTTGGATGCTCCAAAAATGTGAAAGTTACAGGGCATTTTTCGATATACTACGCCCCCAGAGGGGGCCTCCAGTAACATAAGAATCCAATTTTGAAGCGTCTAGCTCCAAAACTGTAGGAGCTATAAGCTTTTTGCGATTTGCCACGCCCCCTGAAGGCGTAGGTATGTCCGCCATATCTTTTTGATCTTGGGTTGCTTATCCAAGTATATATATCAAATTTCAAGTCTCTAGCATCAATAGTGCTCAAAATATAGCTGATCTTGTAAAATCACTATATATTCAGATCCGATTTGCCACGCCCCCAGTGGGCGTAGGCATAAAATCTCTTTATGAATCTCTATAGAATCGTAGCGTTAAGTTACGTGCCAAATTTCAGCATTCTAGCTTTAAATCTGTACAAGTTACAGTTTTCCCGATTTGCCACGCCCCCAATGGGCGTAGATATATCCACCATATCTTTTTGAGCTTGGGTGGTTAACGCAAGTATACATTCCAAATTTCAACTCTCTATCTCTTCATCTATGATGATTTCTTGACTATGGGCGCAAGCATTTTCCGATTTGCCACGCCCCTAGTGGGCGTATCGGGAAAATCTTGACACTTTATAATTCGAGGGTATACACGAGTATATATTCCAAATTTCAAGTCTCTAGCTTCAATAGCGTAGAAAAATATTGCATTCATACGGACAGACGGACAGACGGCCAGACGGACAGATGGCCAGACGGACGGACAGCAAGACAGACATTTCACAAAACCAATATACTCTTTTTCCCTTTGGGAAACGAGTATAAAAAATATCATATTCATGAAAAACATAACGAAAATAACTAATAATAAACTTAAAAGTAATTAATAACTTTGTACATTCGTTTTACAATGAATGTTTATAATGATAACAAGTCTGTCATTAAATCGTCGACAGACTCTTCGGGCCCAATATTTAAATGTTGGTTAGCCTCAATCTATTTGAGGCTGATTTGAGAAATTTTATAATCAAAACATTTTTTGAGTCGGCTCAATCCGGATCTAAAATTTAAAAAATATTAGTTTCTGTTCTAATAAAACTCACTTTTTTGGCCTTTACCTTATTGTTAATTTTGAATTTAGCGTATCAATATTCATCTTGTCTTATTTTATTTTTTATTAAATTTACTTGGCTAAATACTCTTTCTACTTCAGCTATAGACCAAGGTAGCGAATGTATTTCAAGCGCAACAGAAGCCAGCTTAGAAATCCGGTTGTTGCCGCCTAAGTCTCTGTAATTCCTTACTTCAACCCAAAATTTGATGGAATCTTAAATAAGCCAGATTTTCCGCTATCCGCAATTCCTAAATTTTTTCCGCAATAGCACTTTAATATAAGCCGGATCTGGCCAAAAATTAGCCAAAACGGCAACACTGATTGCACACAAATAATATAATGAAAATAAATAAAAACGAAACAAAAAGAAAACAAGTCAGAAAACTCTAGTCGGAGGTGCCCGACTAGGAGATACCCTGAGCCCCGTCCGATTTGCATTGTTTAATACGCTCCATAGCTTGCATATAAAATTAAATTTTCCAAAATTAATATATATTTTGAAATTTTATTCAATTAGAATGTATGTAAATCAAAAATAAATTTTTAAATATTAATTTAATAATATAATAAATAAAAAATTAAGAAAAAAAAGAAGAAAAACAAACATCGCCGCACCTGGACTCGAACCTGCATCTATTTACTACATACGTAACGTTAAAGCGCATCATCTCAACTAGAACAACCACTTACTATTTATAAATTAAAAAAAAATTAAAAAACGTTATGCTGTCCGCACTGAATGTCGAACTCGAGACCTTTCGTTCACGCGCTTTGCGTCTATCCACCACGCAACACGAGTATTGCATTGCATGTTGGCAATACCCAAAGCAGTTCACTACAAGGACGACATTAAAAGGAGATGAATCAGAATTGTGATTCTTAGAATATGCTGAAATGCGCACATATGAACGTGTATGTACATATGAATGTGTATGTACATACAAAAACGGTGGTCTGTTTCAATGTATGCGTGTAAAGGGCGATATTTGACAAATACAAAACTAAAGAAGCGGCTGAAAATGCAAGCACAACTCAATAACAATTTTGGTTAAAGAATATGCTAGAATGAATGGCGCTGAATTTATTTGTGACCGTGCATAAGCAAACGCGCTTGCACGTTTCAATGTATGTGTAAATGTAAATATATTTTGCTGTCGCTGCTTAACACGTGCATGTCATAATTGGCCAAACCTTTTGTTCAATAGATTGCGACTAACTTAACGGAACTTGATGAAACTTTCAGCATATGATTCTATTGAATTTTTTACATTTTAAAAAAATGCTAATTCATTCACATAGTTATATTTGCAAAAATGTAAATTGCATATGATTCACATGAGCCTATATAAATGCAAAATTTGAGATAAATTATTAAATTTAATATACCAGATGCCCCTATGGGAAACGAGTATCACTCATTAGGTTCCGTCCTAAGGCAACGTTCTTACTTGTTCTACCCTGAGCCCATTGAAAATGGGAAGTCAGGGTATAATGGTTTTGTTAAATGTATGTAACAGGCAGAAGGAGTCGTGTCAGACCCCACAAAGTATATATATTCTTGATCAGGGCGACGAGCTGAGTCGATTTAGCCCTGTCCGTCTGTCTGTCTATCCGTCCGTCCGTCCGTCCGTCTGTCCGTCTGTCCGTATGCTTGAACGCGTCGATTGAAGTATCTAGACAAGCTAGAGAATTTTTTTTGTTGGGTCCGTGGATAGCACGCGCAGGTCAAGTTTGTTACCAAAAAACGATATCTATTTTTGTTGTTTTGTTATCGATTTTAAACCTTATCGAAAACAGGTTATAAAATTCTATCTCCCACACCTTTAGACCTAGACCCCTCAAATTTTGCATATAGATTCAATTTCTATTTTTTTATTATTTGGATACCGGCTCTTTTTACTAATTTTTTTTTTTTGCCAACAAGAAACACATTACTGGTGTAGCGTAGTGGACAGACGCAAAGCGCGTAAACGAAAGGTCCCGAGTTCGAATCTCAGTGTGACGACAGCGTAACTTTTAACATTTTTTTTTTTTTTTAATTTATAAACATGAGGTGGTTGTGCTAGTTGAAATTATGCGCTCTAACGTTGCATATGTACTAAATAGATGTAGGTTCGAGTCCATGTGCGGGGATGTTTGTTTTTCTTCTTCTTTTTTGTTGATTTGTTTATTTATTTAATTATTTATTTATTTTTGATTTACATACATTCTAGTTGAATAAAATTTCAAAATTATAATTTAATTTTGAAATTTTAATGTTATATGCAAGCTATATAGCGTATTAAACAATGCAAATCGGACGGGGCTCAGGGTATCTCCTAGTCGGGCACCTCCGACTAGACTTTTCTTTTTTGTTATACCCTGAGCCCATTGAAAATGGGAAATCAGGGTATAATGGTTTTGTGAAAATGTATGTAACATTCAGAAGGAGGCGTGTCACACCCCATAACGTATATATATTCTTGATCAGCGCGACAAGACGAGTCGATGTAGCCCTGTCCGTCGTACGCAACTTAGAGACTTGAAATTTTACATGAATACTCGAAAATACCATACGCTGCACAAGTTTATAAAATTTTTCCGATAATTCATTCCATTTCGATTTTATGAGCATTTATAGATCATTTTAATGTGTTTTTAAGGCGTCGTTTGTACATCGTTTGAGCTAGAGACCTCAAATTTGCTGTGTAGTTACGCCTAATGAATACAGAGATTACGTAATATTTAGATTTTGGATGCCATGCCCCATTCGTCCCTAAAAGCCCCTTATTTGTAAAATGCGCAACTCAAATACTAAAGACTTGTGCTTTGGCAAATATATACATATGAATGCTAATAATAAGTTGTGAAAGTTTGATGCACTTAGTCCATCGCTAAGAAAAGTTATTAAAAAATTAAATTCCCATAGTTATGCCCACATTGCTGCCCAACCGCAGTCGCTGCGTCAACTGCGCAGTTGGCAGAGCGCATGCTTATTCTTGCTTGCATATGTGTGTGTGTATGTGTTGTTTATATGCATAAAAGATGCGTGGAATGATTTAATTTGGCTCTTCACAGGGCTCAGGGTATCCCATAGTCGAGCAGTCGACATGACCGTCTGTTCGTCCATCCGTATGAACACTGAGATATTCTAGTGGATGTTTTGATATTTAGAACCTTTTCGGAATTTATGTGTTGGTGTTTTAGAAGCTTAGAATTGAAAATATCTAATCTGGTTAAATGCACACCTAGTTTAATGTCTTCTATCTATTCAGTGAAATGATCTATGTTGAATATGAGATGGTCTAGTTTTTGTCTGCTTCGTGTGATATGCTTAGGTTATTAAAGACATCTATGTTTTTGCTTACTGCATCTATTAAGTAACTTAGATCATAGTTTTGTGTTAAGCTATTAATTTTGAGCTCTAATTCTTCTTTGTCATTTTGGCCTTAAAAGATATTTAGCTATTGCGTTTAAATTTCGTTTATTTCTTTTCATGATTTGTATTCCATTGCTTTGACGTTTAATTTCTCTATTAATTACTCTATTTGTGCAATGTCTTTGAATGATTCTGTTTGTTTGAGTAAGTTGTTTAATGGAAGTTGTATTTTGGTTAATTTTACTGTTTGGTAGTCATATTGTAGTCAGATGGTAGGTCCATTGTTCCTGTTTTGAAAATTAAATAACAGTTTGGTGCTTGTATTGGATTGATTTCGATACTTTGGTTAATAGTAGAGGGAACCATTGATAGAAGTAACAGTAGTTGTTGGAAGCTACCGAGCTTTTTCGGCAACTCTGGCTCCAATCATTTACGAAGGCAAATAATAAAACCACGATTTAATTTAGCTTATTATTTATTAATTTATTGCCGAGTCCGCGATGATCGTGTAGGCAAAGTTAATACAGTTTACAATAGAGATAGGTGTTGCTCGCTTGAAGGTGATTTTCAAACTTAAAGAATAGAATACAAAAACAAGTAAGAAAACTCTAGTCGGAGGTGCCCGACTAGGAGATCCCCTGAGCCCCGTCCGATTTGCATTGTTTAATACGCTATATAGCTTGCATATAATATTAAATTTTCCAAAATTAAATTATAATTTTCAAATTTTATTCAACTAGAATGTATGTAAATCAAAAATAAATAAACAATTAAATAAATAATCAAATCAACAAAAAAAGAAGAAGAAAGACAAACATCACCGCACCTGGACTCGAACCTGCATCTATTTACTACATATGTAACGTTAAAGTGCATCATCTCAACTATCACAACCACCTCATGTTTATAAATTTAAAAAAAAAATTAAAAAAGTTACGTTGTTGTCAACTGGGATTCGAACTCGGAACCTTTCGTTTACGCGCTTTGCGTCTACCCACTACGCCACACCACTATTGCATAGCTTGTTGGCAAAACGTAAAGTAGTACTACAAAGGCGATATGTGACAAATACGAAACTAAAGAAGCAGATCAATCGCAATTGTGATTCTTAGAATATGCTGAAATGCGCGCATATGAATGTATGAGTATGTGTACATACAAAAACGGTGGTCTGTTTCAATGTATGCGTGTAAAGGGCGATGTATGACAAATACAAATACAATTCAAACACAGATTTGGTTGAAGAATATGCTAGAATTGAATTTATTTGTGCACATGCATAAGCAACGCGCTTGCTCGTTTCAATGTGTGTATGTGAGAATATATGTAAATGTTTTTTTCTGCGCGTCGCTGCTTGCCACGTGCAGCTAAACGTTTTGTTTAATAAATCGGGACTGACTTAACGGAATTTGATGAATCTTTCAGCGTGTGATTTAATTGAATTTTGTACATTTTATAAAAATGCTAATTTATTCACATGGTTATATTTGCAACCGACTCACCATTGTAGTGAAGAGGGTGGTGAGGGGGGTGGGGGTAATTAGTAAAAAAAGCCGGTATCCAAAAAATAAAAAAATAGAAATTGCATAAAATTCACATAAATCTATATGCAAAATTTGAGGGGTCTAGCTCTAAAGGTGTGGGAGATATAATTTTAAAACCTGTTTTCGATAAGGTTTAAAATCGATAACAAAACAACAAAAGTAGATATCGTTTTTTGGTAACAAACTTGACCTGCGCGTGCTATCCACGGACCCAACAAAAAAAATTCAAGTCTCTAGGTCAACTACGTTCTGAGATCGACGCGTTCAAACATACGGACGGACGGACAGACGGACAGACAGACAGACGGACAGGGCTAAATCGACTCAGCTCGTCGCCCTGATCAAGAATATATATACTTTGTGGGGTCTGACACGCCTCCTTCTGCCTGTTACATACATTTAACAAAACCATTATACCCTGATTTCCCATTTTCAATGGGCTCAGGGTATAAAAAGTTAATACGTTTGTTTTTTATCGAAGTAAAAAAAAAAAAAAACAAGTAAGAACGTTGCATTCGAGCGAAACCTAATGCGTGATACTCGTTTCCCATAGGGGCATCTGGTATATAAATTTTAATAATATATCTCAAATTTTGCATTTATGTAGATTCATGTGAATTTTATGTAATTTAAATTTTGTTTACATTTCTACTAATTACCTGCCCCCCTCATACACTGCCAGTTTAAGGTATGCTGCAAATATGACCATGTGAATAAGTTAGAATTTTTATAAAATGTAAAAAATTCAATAGAATTAATTTATCAAGTTCCGTTAAGTCAGTCCCAATCTATTAAACAAAACGATTGGCCAATTATCACAAACGTGTTAACACGTGTTAAGCAGCTACAGCAAAATACATTTACATTTACACATACATTGAAGAGAGTTTGATATGCATGTGCACAAATAAATTCAAGGCCATTCATTCATAAAAAATTGTTATTAAGTTGTGTTTGCATTTTCAGCCGCTTCTTTAGTTTTGTATTTGTCAAAAGTCGCCCTTGTAGTGAACTAGTTTCGGATTTGCCGGATTAGCTGATGTGGCGCAGCAGGTAGATGCAAAGCGTATAAGCAAAAGGGTCCGAGTTTGACACGCGGTGGCGACGGGATGAAAATAGTTTTTTTTTCTTTTTTTGCCTTAATAAATAGGAAGTGGCTTTGCTAGTGTGGTGTGCTTTACCGATGCATATGTAGTAGATGTAGGTTCAAATCCAGCGGTAGTGACTTTTGTTTTTCTTCTCTTTACAAATCTTCTAGTCCGGTACCCCCGACTAGAGCTTTCTTACTTATACATAATACTTATACATTAAGTGTAACATAATGCAAGAGTTACGCAAGCGTTTCGCACATGGGCACATAAATGTACATACATATGTACATGTAAGCAAGGGATATGTGAATGAATTAGCATTTTTATAAAATGTAAAAAATTCAATAGAATCATATGCTGAAAGTTTCATCAAGTTCCGTTAAGTCAGTCGCAATCTATTAAACAAAACGTTTGGCCAATTATGACACGCACGCGTTAGGCAGCGACAGCAAAATATATTTACATTTACACATATGTACATACATTGAAACGTGCAAGCGCGTTTGCTTATGCATGGTCACAAATAAATTCAGCGCCATTCATTCTAGCATATTCTTCAACCAAAATTGTTATTGAGTTGTGCTTGCATTTTCAGCCGCTTCTTTAGTTTTGTATTTGTCAAATATCGCCCTTTATACGCATACATTCAACCGACCACCGTTTTTGTATGTACACATATAAATAAATACATACGTTCATATGCGCGCATTTTAGCATTTTCTAAGAATCACAATTGCAATTGATTTATGTTCATATTGTGTTTCCATTAACAGCAGCTTCTATAGTTTTGCATTTTTCAAAAGTCGCCCTTGTAGTGAAGTAGTTTCGGATTTCCCAACAGGCAATGCAAAACTGATGTGGCGCAGCAGGTAGATGAAAAGCGTGTAAGCAAAAGGGTCCGCGTTCGAGACGCGGCGGCAACGGCATGAAAATAGTTGCGCAGCTGTTCGTGCCTACATACATACATACCTGATGGGACCTATCGTCAATTTTTTTGTGTGTAAATAATTTTGTTCGGACTAAGTCGATTACACAAATATCGGTATTTGATATTTACATTTTTTGTCAGGGTCACACACACAAAAAGAAAATAACATAACTGACCTAGGCTATACGAAAAATGATAATTTTAGCAGATAAATTATTTGCAGAACTTCAACATTAAATCGAATTACATATATTTCTCAGAAATGCCGTTTGTCGTCTTAGCAATTCTCATATGCACAGGCATATGAATTTTGCAGCTGGGCGTTACAAATTTTGTTGCCAATTTGCCACGCCCCCAGTAGGCGTAGACATATCATATTTGGCAAGTTCCTAGAAGGAGTCTAGGGTAACGTAACTGCAAAGTTTGGATGCTTACACTCCAAAAATGTGAAAGTTACAGGGTATTTTTTCCATATACCACGCCCCCAAAGGGGCGTAAGATTTATTTTTGGGGAATCAATAGAGGAGGCCCCCAGTAACACAAACATCCAATTTGGAATCGTCTAGCTCCAAAACTGTAGGAGCTATAAGCTTTTTGCGATTTGCCACGCCCCCTGAAGGCGTACGTATGTCCGCTATATCTTTTTGATCTTGGGTTGCTTATCCAAGTATATATATCAAATTTCAAGTCTCTAGCATCAATAGTGCTCAAAATATAGCTGAATTTGTAAAATCACTCTATATTCAGATCCGATTTGCCACGCCCCCAGTGGGCCTGGACATAAAATTTTTTATCAATCTTTATAGAATCGAAGCGTTAAGATACGTGCCAAATTTCAGCATTCTAGCTTTAAAACTGTAGAAGTTAGTTTTCCCGATTTACCACGCCCCCAATGGGCGTAGATATATCCGCCATATCTTTTTGAACTTGGGTGGTCAACGCAAGTATACATTCCAAATTTCAACTCTCTAGCTCTTCAACTAATATGATTTCTATGATTTCTATTAACTATGGGCGCAACCATTTTCCGATTTGCCACGCCCCTAGTGGGCGTATCCGGAAAATCTTGACACTTTATAATTCGAGGGTATACACGAGTATATGTTCCAAATTTCAAGTCTCTAGCTTCAATAGCGTAGAAAAATATTGCATTCATACGGACAGACGGACAGACGGACAGACAGACAGACGGACATTTCACAAAACCAATATACTCTTTTTCCCTTTGGGAAACGAGTATAAAAATATAGCTTGACGGTATAGTCAAACACACAAAAAAGAAAATAACATAACTGACCTGGGCTATACGAAAATGATAATTTTGGCAGATAAATTATTTGCAGAACTTCAACATTAAATCGAATTACATATATTTCTTTATATTTCATACAAATTCTGTTTTTCGTCTTAGCAATTCTAATTGAGCTTATTTATTTTGGCGTTACAAATTTTGTTGCCAATTTGCCACGCCCCCAGTAGGCGTAGACATATCATATTTGGCAAGTTCCTAGGAGGAGTCGAGGGTAACGTAACTGTTAAATTTGGATGCTTACACTCCAAAAATGTGAAAGTTACAGGGTATTTTTCGATATACAACGCCACCAAAGGGGCGTAAGATTCATTTATAGGTAATCGATAGGGCCTCCTAGGCCTCCAGTAACACAAGCATTCAATTTTGAAGCGTCTAGTTCTAAAACTGTAGGAGTTATAAGGTTTTCGATTTTCCACGCCCCCTGAAGGCGTAGGTATGTTCGCCATATCTTTTTGATCTTGGGTTGCTTATCCGAGTATATATATCAAATTTCAAGTTTCTAGCATCAATAGTGTTCAATATATAGCCGAACTTGTAAAATCACTATATATTCAGATCCTATTTGCACGGCCCCAGAGGGCGTGGAGATAAAATTTTTTCATCAATCTATATAGAATCGTAGCGTTAAGTTACGTTCCAAATTGCAGCATTCTAGCTTTAATACTGCTTAAGATACAGTTTTTCCGCCCCCAATGGGCGTAGATATATCCGCTATATCTTTTTGAACTTGAGTGGTCAACGCAAGTATACATCCCAAATTGCAACTCTCTAGCTCTTCAACTAATATGATTCTTGACACTGACACTGACAGGAGTCGAAACTTTAGTTGGCAGTAAAGGTTACTTCTGTTGAGTGTTCTTCGCTTCCAGTTTCTTGTATACGCTACAACTTTACCAATTAGCTGTATGATCGTCTTGGGGTTCAGTTCATGTAATTGTGAGATGATCTTTGGCACATTTGACGCAGCGAGGGGCGTGTTGGCAGTATTTCTGTGTGTGCCCATATTCTAAACATCTATGACACTGAGGGAAGACCAGTTTAGCAATAGGAGGCTTAATCTTAATGAATTCGCCAAGAAATCGGTTTATATTAAAAAAACACCCTTATTGTTATATTCTTTGAAAAATAAGTCTACCGGTTTTTTAGTGTTCTTATCAAGCACAACAACAGACGAGAAAAAAGTTTAGCCGAACTTGATGCATCGATATGATCTTGTTTTGGTATTCCTATGTATAATCCAAGAATGAGACACCGAAACCCACGTTCTTACTTCAATTGCCACAAATGATATTGATGAGTTTTGTGTCTTTAGCCATTTCGTCAAAGCTCTATACCCGTCTGAGGTTATACAGTTAAAACGAATGTTGTTGTTGCCAAGATTTTTAATTGTGAATTCGTCAGCACAAACGGACACAATGCTTTTCTTAAGTTTATAAAAGTCTGGGATATACGAAATAATAATTGGAAATAATAAAGTATTGAATACTTGAGTTTTAGAAGCAGATGGCACATTCTCAGTGTGAACATCTGCATCTCCTAGAAAAACAGATTGTGACTTGAAATCTGAGTAGATGAAAGTAGATATCAATATCCAATAATGCAGAGACTTCGTTATCTGAAGTGAGAGTGTGGTTGAGTACATGCTAACAGCATCGGACATTTTATTTAATTATTTATTATTAAAGATATTGACAAAACTAAAGTCAACTTAAACGTAAATAATGAAAATATGTATGCATATAAAGCCTAAAGTAACATAAAATATCAATAATACCACCTACTCGGTGGGGGTACTTTATTTGCCAATACTGCTAGCCATGCCCCAATTCACAGCCATTTTTGTCAGTGATATTATTGAAGATATACAAGGTTGAGAGTAAATAAATTATAGTCTTAGATATAAGTGTATATCTAAGGATTACAGGCTCCATCATGTCTGCTATTACCACGAATTTACGATTTTATTAAGGGCAGAGAGAGTTCTCAGTTCAAATATAACCATGTGAATAAATTAGCATTTTTATAAAATGTAAATAATTCAATAGAATCATATGCCGAAAGTTTCATCAAAGTCCGTTAAGTCAATCCCGATTTATTAAACAAAACGTTTGGCCAATAATCACACGCACGTGGCAAGCAGCGACGCGCAGCAAAAAACATTTACACATACACATACATTGAAACGTGCAAGCGCGTCTACTATGGATATGCACAAATACATTGAAGGCCATCCATTCTAGCATATTCTTCAACCAAATCTGTGTTTAAATTGTGTTTGCGTTTTCAGCCGCTTCTGTAGTTTTGTATTTGTCATATATCGCCCTTTACACGCATACATTCAAACAGACCTCCATTTTTGTATATACACATACACATACGTTCATATGCGCGCATTTCAGCATATTCTAAGAATCACAATTGCGATTGATCTGCTTCTTTAGCTTCTTTAGTTTTGTATTTGTCACATATCGCCTTTGTAGTACTAGTTTGCGTTTTGCCAACAATTAATGCAATATTGGTGTAGCGTAGTGGATATACGCAAAGCGCGTAAACGAAAGGTCCCGGGTTCGAAACTCAGTGACGACAGCTTAACTTTTTAAATTTTTTTTTTAAATTTATAAACATGAGGTGGTTGTGCTAGTTGAGATGATGCGCTCTAACGTTACATATGTAGTAAATTGATGCTGGTTGGAGTCCAGGTGCGGCGGTGTTTGTTTTCTTCTTCTTTTTTGTTGATTTGTTTATTTATTTCATTATTTATTTATTTTTGATTTACATACATTCTAGTTGAATAAAATTTCAAAATTATAATTTAATTTTGGAAAATTTAATGTTATATGCAAGTTATATAGCGTATTAAACAATGCAAATCGGACGGGGCTCAGGGTATCTCCTAGACGGGCACCTCCGACTAGAGTTTTCTTACTTGTTTAATTTTTTTTTTTAAATCTATAAACATGAGGTGGTCGTGCTAGTTGAGATGACGCGCTTTAACGTTACACATGTAGTAAATATATGTAGGTTCGAGCCCAGGTGCGGTGATGTTTGCTTTCTATTTTTTTTGTTTATTTATTTAATTATTCATTTATTTTTTATTTACATACATTCTAGTTGATTAAAATTTCAAAATTATAATTTAATTTTGCAAAATTTAACGTTATATGCAAGCTATATAGCGTATTAAACAATGCAAATCGGACGGGGCTCAGGGGATCTCCTAGTCGGGCACCTCCGACTAGAGTTTTCTTACTTGTTGTTGTTTATTATCGATTTTAAACCTTATCGAAAACAGGTTATAAAATTTTATCTCCCACACCTTATATATAGATTCATGTGAATTTTATGCAATTTATATTTTTTTATATTTTGGATACCAGCTCGCTTTACTTATACCCCCCCCCCCCCCCTCTGCCACTCGACTCAGTGAGAGTCTATCTATAACCATGTGAATAAATTAGCATTTTTATAAAATGTAAAACACTCAATAGAATCATATGCTGAAAGTTTCATCAAATTCCGTTCATTCAGTCCCGATTTATTAAACAAAACGTTTTGCCAATTATCACACGCACGTGGCAAGCAGCGACGCACAGTAGGGCCTCTGCCGGCAGAGCGTGGCAAAAATAAGTAAAGTGACTAACACCGATTTTTGATTTCTTGGTGTCAAATGATTGGAAATTACCCCTATATGAAGAATCCAAAAATTTTTTTTTTTCAAAACAGATGAATTTAAAGCATAGTTATGAGCCTTCAAAGTGGGGTAAATTTGCAAAATTTAACAAAACAGACAATTTTTTTAAAAAATTTTCCACTATTCAATTGAGTTCCAAGAAAAATATTGAAACAATTGTTGATGTTTTGGTATCGTTGGAAAAATTTGTATATGTTTAACATAATAAAAGAAAAAGTATATAATTATGATCAATATTTTAGGAGCTAGACTAATTCTAGTTAACCTCAAAATTTTGCTCATATTTTGGCGTAAAGTGGACTCTATCTTCTGAGTCCACCGAAGCGGCTTATATACAGATATTTGTCAATGTTTTTTACACATAAAAGATCGGCTGCCTGAAGGCGCCCGTTTGGTTTTCTACAGTAAACAAGTAAGAGTGCTCTAGTCGAGACTGCTCGACTAGGGGATACCCTGAGCCAGTTGACGCAGCGCTGCGCTTGGGCTGCAATGTGGGCATTACTATGGAAAATTAATTGTTTAATAACTTTTTTTAGCGATGGACTAAGTGCATCAAACTTTCACAACTTATTTATGACATTCATATGTGTGTATGTGCCAAAGCACAAGTCTCTAGTATTTGATTTGCGCTTTTTACAAATAGGGGGCTATTGAGGGCAAATGGGGCGTGGCATCCAAAATCTAAAGATAACGTTATCTCCGTATTCATTACACTCAACTACACAGCAAATTTGAAGTCTTTAGCTCAAAAGATGTACAAACCAAGCCCTAAAAACACATTAAAATTATCGATAAATGCTCATAAAATCGAAATGGAATGAGTTATCGGAAAAATTTTATAAACTTGTGCAGCGTATGGTATTATCGAGTATTCATGTAAAATTTCAAGTCTCTACGTTGCGTACTTAAAAATATCTCAGCGTTCACACGGACGGACGGACGGACGGACGGACGGACGGACGGACGGACAGACGGACAGACGGACAGGGCTATATCGACTCGTCTTGTCGCGCTGATCAAGAATATATATACTTTATGGGGTGTGGCACGCCTCCTTCTGTCTGTTACATACATTTTCACAAAACCATTATACCCTGATTTCCCATTTTCAATGGGCTCAGGGTATAAAAACTAAAACAAAATCGGCATAAAATGCTCTAAAAATGCACTAAAAAAGGTCAAATTAACGCGTAGATGCATGCAGTAGGTAGATTTACCGACGACAAAACGTTTATTGAAGGGTCTGGGTTTTTTGGCATTTTGGTCGTTACAATTGCGGTGTTTGTCCCTTTTTGTTTCTACCTAATGCCAAATATTGTCAACAAACACTTGTTATTGAAAAAAAAAAAAAAACTAAAATAAACAGATACAAGCAACCCTGAGAATTTAAGTTTATTAGTTTTTATTCCCCCTCTGTGAATGAGTACTATCAGAAAAATATTTTTTTTTTTTAGAATTTTAATATTTTTATCGTTTATCTCGTCATCTTTAAGATTAATAATTAAACAAAAATTATTTTCAACAAAAGAAAAAAAAAACTTGTTCATACAAAAACATGCCTTTTTTGCCTAAAAATTTTCCATGTTTGACACAAAACTGTGAAGCATTCTGTTGACGCAGCACCCTGTGCGAAGATTCATTTTAAAGCTTGAAGAATTCTCTGTCAAATTTTGGAATTACCTTACTTGGATCAAAAGTTATGATTTTTGCAACGCAAAATGAGCCAAAAGGCCCCATTGTGCGACGCGTAGAAAAAAACATTTACACATACACATACATTAAAACGTGCAAGCTCGTCTACTATGCATGTGCTCAAATAAATTCAAGACCATTTATTCTAGCATATTCTTCAACCAAATCTGTCTTTGAATTGTGTTTGCATTTTCAGCCGCTTCTGTAGTTTTGTATTTGTCATATATCGCCCTTTACACGCATACATTCAAACAGACCTCCATTTTTGTATATACACATACACATACGTTCATATGCGCGCATTTCAGCATATTCTAAGAATCACAATTGCGATTGATCTGCTTCTTTAGCTTCTTTAGTTTTGTATTTGTCACATATCGCCCTTGTAGTACTACTTTGCGTTTTGCCAACAGGCGATGCAATACTGGTGTTGCGTAGTGGATAGATGCAAAGCGCGTAATCGAAAGGTCCCGAGTTCGAAACTCAGTGACGACAGCGTAACTTTTTTAATTTTTATACCCTGAGCCCATTGAAAATGGGAAATCAGGGTATAATGGTTTTGTTAAATGTATGTAACTGGCAGAAGGAGGCGTGTCAGACCCCACAAAGTATATATATTCTTGATCAGGGCGACAAGCTGATTCGATTTAGCCCTGTCCGTCTGTCTGTCCGTCCGTCCGACTGTCCGTATGTTTGAACGCGTCGATTGAAGCATATATGCAAGCTAGAGACTTGAATTTTTTTGTTGGGTCCGTGTATAGCACGCGCAGGTCAAGTTTGCTTCGTATGAACGATAACTATTTTTGTTGTAATGTTATCGATAACATTACAACGCAAAGCGCGTAAACGAAAGGTCCCGGGTTCGAAACTCAGTGACGACAGCTTAACTTTTTAAATTTTTTTTTTAAATTTATAAACATGAGGTGGTTGTGCTAGTTGAGATGATGCGCTCTAACGTTACATATGTAGTAAATTGATGCTGGTTGGAGTCCAGGTGCGGCGGTGTTTGTTTTCTTCTTCTTTTTTGTTGATTTGTTTATTTATTTCATTATTTATTTATTTTTGATTTACATACATTCTAGTTGAATAAAATTTCAAAATTATAATTTAATTTTGGAAAATTTAATGTTATATGCAAGTTATATAGCGTATTAAACAATGCAAATCGGACGGGGCTCAGGGTATCTCCTAGACGGGCACCTCCGACTAGAGTTTTCTTACTTGTTTAATTTTTTTTTTTAAATCTATAAACATGAGGTGGTCGTGCTAGTTGAGATGACGCGCTTTAACGTTACACATGTAGTAAATATATGTAGGTTCGAGCCCAGGTGCGGTGATGTTTGCTTTCTATTTTTTTTGTTTATTTATTTAATTATTCATTTATTTTTTATTTACATACATTCTAGTTGATTAAAATTTCAAAATTATAATTTAATTTTGCAAAATTTAACGTTATATGCAAGCTATATAGCGTATTAAACAATGCAAATCGGACGGGGCTCAGGGGATCTCCTAGTCGGGCACCTCCGACTAGAGTTTTCTTACTTGTTGTTGTTTATTATCGATTTTAAACCTTATCGAAAACAGGTTATAAAATTTTATCTCCCACACCTTATATATAGATTCATGTGAATTTTATGCAATTTATATTTTTTTATATTTTGGATACCAGCTCGCTTTACTTATACCCCCCCCCCCCTCTGCCACTCGACTCAGTGAGAGTCTATCTATAACCATGTGAATAAATTAGCATTTTTATAAAATGTAAAACACTCAATAGAATCATATGCTGAAAGTTTCATCAAATTCCGTTCATTCAGTCCCGATTTATTAAACAAAACGTTTTGCCAATTATCACACGCACGTGGCAAGCAGCGACGCACAGTAGGGCCTCTGCCGGCAGAGCGTGGCAAAAATAAGTAAAGTGACTAACACCGATTTTTGATTTCTTGGTGTCAAATGATTGGAAATTACCCCTATATGAAGAATCCAAAAATTTTTTTTTTTTCAAAACAGATGAATTTAAAGCATAGTTATGAGCCTTCAAAGTGGGGTAAATTTGCAAAATTTAACAAAACAGACAATTTTTTTAAAAAATTTTCCACTATTCAATTGAGTTCCAAGAAAAATATTGAAACAATTGTTGATGTTTTGGTATCGTTGGAAAAATTTGTATATGTTTAACATAATAAAAGAAAAAGTATATAATTATGATCAATATTTTAGGAGCTAGACTAATTCTAGTTAACCTCAAAATTTTGCTCATATTTTGGCGTAAAGTGGACTCTATCTTCTGAGTCCACCGAAGCGGCTTATATACAGATATTTGTCAATGTTTTTTACACATAAAAGATCGGCTGCCTGAAGGCGCCCGTTTGGTTTTCTACAGTAAACAAGTAAGAGTGCTCTAGTCGAGACTGCTCGACTAGGGGATACCCTGAGCCAGTTGACGCAGCGCTGCGCTTGGGCTGCAATGTGGGCATTACTATGGAAAATTAATTGTTTAATAACTTTTTTTAGCGATGGACTAAGTGCATCAAACTTTCACAACTTATTTATGACATTCATATGTGTGTATGTGCCAAAGCACAAGTCTCTAGTATTTGATTTGCGCTTTTTACAAATAGGGGGCTATTGAGGGCAAATGGGGCGTGGCATCCAAAATCTAAAGATAACGTTATCTCCGTATTCATTACACTCAACTACACAGCAAATTTGAAGTCTTTAGCTCAAAAGATGTACAAACCAAGCCCTAAAAACACATTAAAATTATCGATAAATGCTCATAAAATCGAAATGGAATGAGTTATCGGAAAAATTTTATAAACTTGTGCAGCGTATGGTATTATCGAGTATTCATGTAAAATTTCAAGTCTCTACGTTGCGTACTTAAAAATATCTCAGCGTTCACACGGACGGACGGACGGACGGACGGACGGACGGACGGACGGACAGACGGACAGACGGACAGGGCTATATCGACTCGTCTTGTCGCGCTGATCAAGAATATATATACTTTATGGGGTGTGGCACGCCTCCTTCTGTCTGTTACATACATTTTCACAAAACCATTATACCCTGATTTCCCATTTTCAATGGGCTCAGGGTATAAAAACTAAAACAAAATCGGCATAAAATGCTCTAAAAATGCACTAAAAAAGGTCAAATTAACGCGTAGATGCATGCAGTAGGTAGATTTACCGACGACAAAACGTTTATTGAAGGGTCTGGGTTTTTTGGCATTTTGGTCGTTACAATTGCGGTGTTTGTCCCTTTTTGTTTCTACCTAATGCCAAATATTGTCAACAAACACTTGTTATTGAAAAAAAAAAAAAACTAAAATAAACAGATACAAGCAACCCTGAGAATTTAAGTTTATTAGTTTTTATTCCCCCTCTGTGAATGAGTACTATCAGAAAAATATTTTTTTTTTTTAGAATTTTAATATTTTTATCGTTTATCTCGTCATCTTTAAGATTAATAATTAAACAAAAATTATTTTCAACAAAAGAAAAAAAAAACTTGTTCATACAAAAACATGCCTTTTTTGCCTAAAAATTTTCCATGTTTGACACAAAACTGTGAAGCATTCTGTTGACGCAGCACCCTGTGCGAAGATTCATTTTAAAGCTTGAAGAATTCTCTGTCAAATTTTGGAATTACCTTACTTGGATCAAAAGTTATGATTTTTGCAACGCAAAATGAGCCAAAAGGCCCCATTGTGCGACGCGTAGAAAAAAACATTTACACATACACATACATTAAAACGTGCAAGCTCGTCTACTATGCATGTGCTCAAATAAATTCAAGACCATTTATTCTAGCATATTCTTCAACCAAATCTGTCTTTGAATTGTGTTTGCATTTTCAGCCGCTTCTGTAGTTTTGTATTTGTCATATATCGCCCTTTACACGCATACATTCAAACAGACCTCCATTTTTGTATATACACATACACATACGTTCATATGCGCGCATTTCAGCATATTCTAAGAATCACAATTGCGATTGATCTGCTTCTTTAGCTTCTTTAGTTTTGTATTTGTCACATATCGCCCTTGTAGTACTACTTTGCGTTTTGCCAACAGGCGATGCAATACTGGTGTTGCGTAGTGGATAGATGCAAAGCGCGTAATCGAAAGGTCCCGAGTTCGAAACTCAGTGACGACAGCGTAACTTTTTTAATTTTTATACCCTGAGCCCATTGAAAATGGGAAATCAGGGTATAATGGTTTTGTTAAATGTATGTAACTGGCAGAAGGAGGCGTGTCAGACCCCACAAAGTATATATATTCTTGATCAGGGCGACAAGCTGATTCGATTTAGCCCTGTCCGTCTGTCTGTCCGTCCGTCCGACTGTCCGTATGTTTGAACGCGTCGATTGAAGCATATATGCAAGCTAGAGACTTGAATTTTTTTGTTGGGTCCGTGTATAGCACGCGCAGGTCAAGTTTGCTTCGTATGAACGATAACTATTTTTGTTGTAATGTTATCGATTTTAATGCTTATCGAAAATATGTTTTTAATGCGTAGATTGTACATCGTTTGAGCTAGAGACTTTAAACTTGCCCATTCACTTGCGAACATGTTCGCTTTACATATTGTGGTCGTCGAATGTTTGCATGTGGATGGTGATGTTCGCACGAACACTTTGTTCGCCGACCGTGTTCGCGAAGAATAGAAATGTTTCTATCTTCCGCGTGTTCGTGCGAACATGTTCCACAATGTATTGGCATGTTCGCACGAACATCATTTGAAAAAAATATTTGTGAAATTAACACGTGCCAAATGAGCAAAGCATTTCTCGAGGAATTTATTAAATCTCTGAAAAATGAGCCATGCTTTTGGCAAAATAAAAACAAGTAAGAGTGCTCTAGTCGAGACTGCTCGACTAGGGGATACCCTGAGCCCTGAAGAGCCAAATATCAAATCACTCTACGCATCTTTTATGCATGCATATAAACAACACATACACACACACACATATGCACGCAAGCATAAACGCGCGCTCTGTCAACTGCGCAGTTGACGCAGCGACTGCGCTTGGGCTGAAATGTGGGCATTACTATGGGAACTTAATTGTTTAATAACTTTTCTTAGCAATGAACTAAGTGCATCAAACTTTCGCAACTTATTAATGGCATTCATATGTATGTATTTGCCAAAGCACAAGTCTCTAGTATTTGATTTGCGCTTTTTACAAATAGGGGGCTATTGGGGGCGAATGGGGCGTGGCATCCAAAATCTAAAGATTACGTAATCTCTGTATTCATTGCACGCAACTACACAGCAAATTTGAAATCTCTAGCCCAAACGATGTACCAACCACGCCTTAAAAACACTTTAAAATTATCGATAAATGCTTATAAAATCGAAATGGAATGAGTTATCGGAAAAATTTTATAAAATTATGCAGCGTATGGTATTATCGAGTATTTGTATTTGTCATATATCGCCCTTTACACGCATACATTCAAACAGACCTCCATTTTTGTATATACACATACACATACGTTCATATGCGCGCATTTCAGCATATTCTAAGAATCACAATTGCGATTGATCTGCTTCTTTAGCTTCTTTAGTTTTGTATTTGTCACATATCGCCCTTGTAGTACTACTTTGCGTTTTGCCAACAGGCGATGCAATACTGGTGTTGCGTAGTGGATAGATGCAAAGCGCGTAATCGAAAGGTCCCGAGTTCGAAACTCAGTGACGACAGCGTAACTTTTTTAATTTTTATACCCTGAGCCCATTGAAAATGGGAAATCAGGGTATAATGGTTTTGTTAAATGTATGTAACTGGCAGAAGGAGGCGTGTCAGACCCCACAAAGTATATATATTCTTGATCAGGGCGACAAGCTGATTCGATTTAGCCCTGTCCGTCTGTCTGTCCGTCCGTCCGACTGTCCGTATGTTTGAACGCGTCGATTGAAGCATATATGCAAGCTAGAGACTTGAATTTTTTTGTTGGGTCCGTGTATAGCACGCGCAGGTCAAGTTTGCTTCGTATGAACGATAACTATTTTTGTTGTAATGTTATCGATTTTAATGCTTATCGAAAATATGTTTTTAATGCGTAGATTGTACATCGTTTGAGCTAGAGACTTTAAACTTGCCCATTCACTTGCGAACATGTTCGCTTTACATATTGTGGTCGTCGAATGTTTGCATGTGGATGGTGATGTTCGCACGAACACTTTGTTCGCCGACCGTGTTCGCGAAGAATAGAAATGTTTCTATCTTCCGCGTGTTCGTGCGAACATGTTCCACAATGTATTGGCATGTTCGCACGAACATCATTTGAAAAAAATATTTGTGAAATTAACACGTGCCAAATGAGCAAAGCATTTCTCGAGGAATTTATTAAATCTCTGAAAAATGAGCCATGCTTTTGGCAAAATAAAAACAAGTAAGAGTGCTCTAGTCGAGACTGCTCGACTAGGGGATACCCTGAGCCCTGAAGAGCCAAATATCAAATCACTCTACGCATCTTTTATGCATGCATATAAACAACACATACACACACACACATATGCACGCAAGCATAAACGCGCGCTCTGTCAACTGCGCAGTTGACGCAGCGACTGCGCTTGGGCTGAAATGTGGGCATTACTATGGGAACTTAATTGTTTAATAACTTTTCTTAGCAATGAACTAAGTGCATCAAACTTTCGCAACTTATTAATGGCATTCATATGTATGTATTTGCCAAAGCACAAGTCTCTAGTATTTGATTTGCGCTTTTTACAAATAGGGGGCTATTGGGGGCGAATGGGGCGTGGCATCCAAAATCTAAAGATTACGTAATCTCTGTATTCATTGCACGCAACTACACAGCAAATTTGAAATCTCTAGCCCAAACGATGTACCAACCACGCCTTAAAAACACTTTAAAATTATCGATAAATGCTTATAAAATCGAAATGGAATGAGTTATCGGAAAAATTTTATAAAATTATGCAGCGTATGGTATTATCGAGTATTCATGTAAAAATTCAAGTCTCTACCTTGTGTACTTAAAAATATCTCAGCGTTCACACGGACGGACGGACGGACGGACGGACAGACGGACGGACAGACGGACAGGGCTATATCGACTCGTCTTGTCGCGCTGATCAAGAACATATATACTTTATGGGGTGTGGCACGCCTCCTTCTGCCTGTTACATACATTTTCACAAAACCATTATACCCTGATTTCCCATTTTCAATGGGCTCAGGGTATAACAATAGTTACAAGGACAAGAATAAGAGAACAAAATCTTGGGAAACTCTTGTTCTAAAATACAAAGAACATGATGTAAGCGCAACGGTGCAGTTAGTAAAACAAAAAAAAAGTTAATTTTCTGCGCGCTGCCTATCGGCTAAAAAACGCAAAGTAGCTGAAAGCCTTTCATTCGGCGTTATTGACATTCGCAAGGCAGTGTCCTATGTGTATTATGCTTTCTTTTATTTTTTTCTTCTTTTTCTATTTTTAAGTAAACACTTATTGCCATTAGGGCAACGATTTTCTTTCGCTCCTCAGACGTGTTTCCCTCTCGAAAAATTTTATAAAATGATGTTCGACGAACAATGTTTGCCCAGTTGGTGGGCAAACTGATTGTGTTCGGCGAAAATGTTCGCAAGTGGATGGGCCCTTAACACATATCCACAGCTGGTACACTTGCGGTCTCGTCAAATTATAAATTTAGTTCCTTGTGAATATATGTATATACATACATATGTATATATTGTCATTACTACTCGCGGTTCGCTGTTAAAATTTCGAACTTCCATTGTTACATGTACAACTTACCGGCGACAATGCGACATACATATCTACATACACATGTCCAAATGTACGTACATGCATTGATAGTCCACTATTTAAATTTATGAAATAAAAAACCAATATTCTCTGTTTACTTTTTATTTACATATTTGATTTAAACTAACAGTTTACCCATACTCTCGCAAAGTTTTATATTGTTTTTGAGTGTTGTATTTATTTATATGCTAGTTGTATCAACTGATTGTCCTGTCAGACGAACGTACAAATGTATGTACATATGTATGTATGCACATATAAACACTAACCATACAACCAGGGATGCCAAGTCAAAATTTGAGAATTACGTAGCCAGGCTAAAAAATCTACGTGTTTTTCCGTAGCACAATTTTGCTGAAATACGTAGATCTACGTACTTTTTTTTAAGCTTAAAAACAATATAAAGAAAATGAAAAAAACATTACATTTTTAAAATTACTGTATTGTACTTCGTTATTAATTCATTTATCGTTTTAGAAAGCAAATTACATTGTTCAAATTATACATATTTATTTATGTAATATATATAATAATAATATATATAATAATAAATATCTTAGGTGTTTGTCAGAAGGTTCTAAGATCATATTTGATATTTAATTCATAATATATTGATATTACCCTAAAATTTTAGTTTTTAGGGTATTTTGCAATATTTTTTAAAAGTACGTAGTTTTAGTCTCATCACACGTAGGCACGTAGATCTCCTTTAAAATACGGAGATCTACGTGAAGAGACGGAGGGTTGGCATCCCTGCATACAACACATATGTATGTATGGTTAGTGAGATGAATCCAAAGCAACACAATCAACACCAAAAATCAATCAGATTGAATAAGTAAATAATATATCAACATGTGCGACAAATATCAACACATCCATAATGTACAAATAAAAAAACTATATACAAGAATGCCTGTTTTGATTCCAAGTGTTGGCAATCGTACTTAAATATTACAAAAATATCGATATTTTTTTCGATAGTTAGTGCATGAGCGGAGCCACTAACCATACAAAACACACATAAAAGTATTAATAAATATAATTTTTATTTATGTATATCTAATAAAAGAGATATTAAAACTACTTATATAAATATAATAATAATAGTATTTTTATTACAATAATATTTATATTACAAATTTTGTAATCGGTCGCTATTTCTAGCGACGACTTTAATTGCCAACCTAAAAAGTTGTGAAATACCACTAACCATACAACACATAGACTGGACATCGGTACAAAATTGCGCAGAGCTCGGAATTTGTGTCGGGGGTTCCAGACAACTTCGTATTTGCTCGGCTCGGTTACTGCACGTCCCAAAAAAACATATAATATTATTAATAATTTAATGAATTAATTTCGTAACAATAGAAAACGCTTAATTAATAATCAAAGGTCTTTAATACTCCCTCTGCAATTCTAATGAAAAATCATTCACGCAATTAAAAGCCCGTGGTAGGCGCACGCCAATGCTCATGTACTATGAACACACATATTCGCATACAAATGTTCCACAGGCAGCAAGAGCGACTACAAAAACATATTCGTTAAGCGCACCAACGCTTTCAAACCCTTCATACAAATAATAGTAAAAGTCTCAACATTTTGCATGAGCCAGTGTAAACCCATTCATCAATGTGGTATACCTGTTCAGTAGGGAAGAAATGCGAGCTCTTGAACAACAAATTTTACAATTTTCGGGAGCTGCTGCTTGTGCGAACATATTATGCACACACATGCACACATACAAAACTTCCTCAGGCCAAAAGATCTAGCAACTGTAAATTCTACAGGCAGCAAGTTTCACATATAGGCAAATGAATACACACATATGTATGTAGTAAGGGACTGTAAGAATGTGTGCATGCTTGTCGTGAAATCATTTTGTTAAGCGCACCAACGCTTTCATTCCTGCGTAAAAAAAAGCATGAAAAAACGAACAGTTTGCATGAGCATGGCAAACGCTTTCAAGAATTCGGCATACTCTCTACTTAGCAGCAAAGAAATGGAGTCGCATGACAGCAAATTTCAATTTTTGTCCGCTGTTGTTCGGCCGATGTCTTGAAGCACAATGATTCTGCTGCGCGCTATTTTTTTTTTTTGGGACCTTCAGTAACCGAGCCGAGCAAGAACTTGTCTGGGACCCCCGACACAAATTCAGAGCTCTGAGCAATTTTGTGTCGATGTCCAGTCTATGTGTTGTATTCGTTGTATTCATTCGTCAGTTAGTAATTTTAAACATACTGAATTCTTTAAAATAAAAATACTATCGGCTTAATTTTTATTTAATTTTTATTTTATCCCGAGAGCAGACGATATTCATAGGGAAATGCTAAAGCTAATATTGTCAGAAATGTCATTCTTCGTGAACTTCATAGAGTTTTTATTAGAAATTTATTATTAACTAAAACCTTCAAAAATATTAGCCAAAAAAAAAATTTTTGTTATACCTTTTTTACAGCTCAATGTTTGGTCACATTGTCATATCTGTTTCTACAACAAAGAAGAAAATAAAATGCATAGAGGAGTCGGTTCTCCACCTGTTGACTCGGTTTCATACTCAAATTTGGTAATCTTCTATACATACATTATAAATGTTTATATCGTTTATTTTTCCATTCACATAACTATACGATCATATGTAAGACATGAAACGTATACAAGCTTCCAATCACACAAATTCGGTATTATAATTAAGACTAACTTTTAATTAGAGAATGTATTGATATTTATTACAGGTGGGATTCATTTTCATATTCAATCTTATTGTCGGAACTGGGGCGCTAACCCTACCAGGAGTATTCGCCAAGGCAGGATGGGGCCTCAGTTTGGTTGTGATAATAATATTAGCTGTTGTAAGCTATATCACAGTAACATTTGTTATCGAAGCTATGGCTGGTGCGAATGCGGTAAAGAACTGGCAGAGTCTTCAGGCTTTACGTTACAATCGCACTTTAAATGAAGAGGACAATGAATTATTTTCGAATACAGACAGTGAAACGGTTCCCCTGACAATTCAGAATAATGAATTTCATTACTATCAACTAACGCAAAAGTTTGAATTAGGTGAAATGGCAACAATATTTTTTAATGATTACGGCCGTATATTGTTTTACCTATGCTTTATAATTTATCTGTATGGAGACTTAAGTATATATTCTGCAGCGGTCGCTAGAAGTTTACGTGATGTGTTATGGTAAGCATTTTAAACCAGCGCAGCATATCATTTGTTCCTTACTTCCCTGTTCCCTTAGTTTCCGACCTTTTTCAAAAGAATTCCCGACCACAAAATCAGCGCGTTTCGTGCACTCAGCTAAAACTTGCAATTCATCCATGAAATCAAATTTACACACAATAATGTATGCTTACTCTCCACTCTCTACTCTCAAAAATTTAATATAGTCTCCAAGGATTCCATATTACCCTTCTGATACAAATTATATAATATTTAAGTCTACGAATTAATTTTTTTTACAGCGCAAATGATCATTCAAACAATTCGGATATCTCGATTTCCGAATTAAGCTCATTATCGCATCTTGGCGATTTGAAAGGTAATGAGAGCCGTGCGTGCTGGAAGCAACATAATATATCACGTCTAATTATGTACAGGATCATCTTGATTGTATTTACAATGATTTTTGGACCACTCGTTGTATTTAGTATTCAGAAAACAAAGTATTTACAAATGCTTACTGCTGCTTTTCGATGGTTGGGTAAGATGTAGATTCAACAAATTGGTTAGCTTTAATAATTTAATATTTTTGTTTTCTTTTTTTTAATCAGCGTTCATTTTCATGATATGCATTGCCCTGAAAATGCTCGCTACTGATGGCGCACGAGGACATCCAGTTGCCGTAAACTTTTACGGCATCCCATCATTGTTTGGCGCATGTGTCTACTCGTTCATGTGTCATCATTCGTTACCCAATTTATTGGCTCCAATTAAAAGCAAATCTATGCTCTCTAAAATTATTTCATACGATTACATTTTAATTTGTTCGTTTTACATTGTACTCGCGATTACAGGAATTTTTGCATTTGAGCACATTGAAGATCTTTACACATTGAATTTTCTACCACATCGCATTACAACTAGTTTTTTTTCAACATTTTTGATCGGTATCGATTATTTCCTGTCCTTATTTCCGGTATTTACATTATCCACTAGTTATCCACTTATCGCTATTACACTTAAAAACAATCTTCAAACTTTGTTTATCGACATGTCTCGATATAATTCGCATAGCATATATATACGTGCAGTTTTCCCTCTTTTAGCTATTCTTCTACCATTTTGTATAACATTTTTCACTGAAAACTTATCTATCCTAGTGGCATTTACAGGGAGCTACGCTGGAGTGGGTATACAATATGTTATACCTGTTTGCTTGGTTTATTTCTCTCGAGTAACTTGCTCCGAACTACTGGGAAGTGGGGTTATAAATCAATTTCAAAGTCCATTTCAATCAAATATATGGCTAGTGCTGGTGTTAATCTGGTCAGTATTGTCCGTATTCTTAGTATCTATTAAGTTGTTTAGTTAAGAAGATACATACACACAATATGTATTAGTTTTAACAAATATCGGCTGTGGTGGTTTTAAAAAAAAAACGCGATCTTCTAACTTTGATAAATCAATTATAAATTTAATTTCATTAGTTAAGAAAAATCATATGAAAAAATTTAATAGATTGAAAATTGAAAAATGCTGTACATTCAAATGAATATTGATTATATAAGATTATTGTGTTTTGTACTGTATCAACATTAAATATATGCAAATAGTCTATTTTATTATTTATATATTGTGTAATTAATACAATAAATTTGTACCCCATAATAATTCTTAATTGGCAACGTTCTTGATTTCTTTAACTACTGTAGATAATAATATTCATAATATAATAATTTCATATTTAAAATATTTTACATATGGATAAACAGTGATATCAATACACTTATCAATGATCTGATATTTAACTTTCCATAGAAGAAGGGAACGACCTGGTAAAAACTACTTACTAAAATCTAAATGAAATCAAAGTGTTCATCAGGGAGTATGTGCAAAGACAAATATCCTCAGCCAAAAAAAAAATTACACAACAAAGTAATAAGAATACTTTGAAAATGTCTATCCGTCCATGTAAATGCAAAAATCTCCTAAAGAACAAAAACTATAGCCTTTTACATGTATTCTTCTGTATACATACCGTTTTCGATAACTCATCCCATTTCTTTTTATGGGCATTTAACGATTTTCGTTTAAAGCATCGTTTCAGGACTGATACGATTTACGCTTACGCAATTCTAATCATTAAGTGGGCAAATAAATTAAAAGTCAGTGGGAACGGTCTTCGCATAAATGTCGTTTGTAAGAAAAATAAATCATTTTTATACCCTGATCCCATTAAAAATTGGAAATCAGGGTATAATGGTTTTGTTAAATGTATGTAGCAGGCAGAAGGAGGCATGCCACAGCGCATAAAGTATTCTTCATCAGCGCGACAAGACGAGTCGATATAGCCCTGTCCGTCCGTCCTTCCGTACGTCCGCATGTCCGTCCGTCCGCAGAATCGAAAGTTTTATTAAATTTCGTTAAATCAGTCTCAATTTATTAAACAAAACGATTGGCCAATTATCACACGCACGTAAAAAGCAGCGAAGCAAGTTATGCCATCAGCAACCCTTCCCACAGTGTCAGCTGACACCATACCAGCAGTATCACTTCCATAATACAAAAGGTTTACAATCTTCCTTAATGTAGAAAATCCATTAACCAAAAGTGTAATAAGAATTAGAAAATCCAAGATCTGAAGTGTCATAAGAATTGTGGACCACTTAATTCAAAGAGCATATCCAATATTGTAAACATAAATGATCCTCACAGTCTAGTTGCATAATATAAACACACTTTAGCTCAGTTTACCCAATATTGTAAACACAAATAATAAGAATTGAATGAATGAATAATGACATTCATATGTGTGTATGCTAAGGCACATGTCTGTAACATGATTTGTGTTTTTTGCAAATTGGGGGCGACTAAAAAGCAAATTTGAAATCTCTAACTCAAGCGATAAGCCACGCCTTAAAAACGCAATAAGATTATCGATAAATTCCGATAAAAATGATATGGGATGATAAAATCGTTCAGCGCATGGTATACACGAGTATTCATGTAAAATTTCAAGTCTCTACGTTGCGTAGTTTAGAATATCTCAGCGTTCAAATGGACGGACAGACGACGGACGCGCTGATCAAGAATATATACTTTACTTACTTTACTTTACTTTGTATACCCTGAGCCCATTGAAAATGGGAAATCAGGGTATAATGGTTTTGTTAAATGTTTGTAACAGGCAGAGGGAGGCGTGTCAGACCCCACAAAGTATATTGTAGTATGCATGCATATTGAGTGTCCACTGTACCAAGAGTACTTAAAGTGCACACTATAACTCTTTTTTGTTGTGTTTACATAAACACAGTCCCGCTCTTAAAGCGAGGACGAAATATGAGCCGATCGTTGCTCTCTGAGAATGTGTACGTGTCAGCATTACGCCTTCATGTGCCGGCCACTTATGAGTATGCATATGCACCAACACTCCACTTCAACTACACATATATATACTTATGACATACATATGTAGTATATAAGAAATATACATAACTGTCTCTTTCTGCTGCCCAAAACCCTATGTATCGCGGCAACGAGACTTAGGCTTATTTAGAACCTAAGTAGAATGTTTAAGGTCAGATACAACTGAGCGTTGGAAGCGGCAACACTGCTGCCTCCTCAACCTTTAAATAAATTCAAACCAATACAAAATACAAGAAGTGTTCAATCATTACATGGCGACCGTGACAGGACCACAAGCCTGCGAGGACAAAATCATCATCAACATAAACGCCAATGGATCATCGTTGGATTTAGACTGCTGAACGAGTGATCCAGTGTCCACGCAACAATCGAACGGCAACAATGGACAAGGAAAGTCTGAGTGAGTAGAGTGTGAATATGGCTAATAAAAGAGGCGGTGTGAAGATGAAAATAAAAAAAAAAAAAAAAAAAAAAAAAGGGTAGCCAGCCTAAATTGGCAGCTATATACCCAACAACCTCCACCAGCCTGGTCAACAGCTCAGAAGCTACAAGCAGAGCTTGACCATTTGCGAGAATACTTGCAAAATACAAAAGCAAAGTCATGTTCCACTCTCTCACATATTCAAAATATACAAGATATTAAAAAAATTCAACCTCCATCCGAGAAACAAATACCCAAGAGAATCAAGGAGTGCCCAAAGGACTGCGAGGGAGTCTGGAATCCATACTGCATTGGCACATGCAGCTACAATACAGCCTGTGCGATGACCAGCACCGGCGACGCCTGAGCTCATAGGCCCCGGACAACAGCAGCAGCAACAACGACAACAGCAGCAGCAACAAAAGACAGCAGCAGCAGCAACAAAAGACAGCAGCAGCAACGAAAGACAGCAGCAGCAGCAACAAACTAGGGACCGACAGCGTTACCAAGAACGCCCACCAACAAATTTTTTTTCTAAATTTAAAAAATGCACTGCGCTGCATAAAAATTAAACATAATATATAATTGTTAAAATTGAGCGGAAACATTTCCGCCCGATTAGAAGTATAGCCTGCAACGCTATACGAACAAATAGGTAGAAACCTGTAAAACATTATTAATGAACAACAACAGAATAAGTAAATCTGTTGAAAATTTATGTAATATACAAAAATTTGACAATATATATACCAAAACAACAAATTGTATGCAACAAATTCCAGACTTGTTTTCAAAATGCCATAAATATTCATTTTACAAAAATCATTACCACCTACACACACACACACACACACACACACACACACACACGCACACTACCTTCAGGCGCCGTTCATTTATAGTTTTCAATTGTGATTTTTACTGGTTTTGAGACATAACTCACATATTTATATATAGATCTATATATATCATATATAGGACATATGAGAAATGCCATATTTTACTAAAGGAAGCGATCAAATGTCTAGATTGTGTGAGATTTACGTAAAACAAATAAGCAAATACTAAATCATTTCAAATGAGCGACGTTTTCTAAAAGCCACAGTTTTGAAATTGTGTAAAAAAAAAAACAAAAACAAAAACAAAACAAAGAAACAAACAAAGAGAGAAACTTTTGAAGACGTTTCGCAAGTACTACCGAATGCCATAATTCAAAATAAAAAGCATTTAAACACATTTATATATATCTAAATATGATTAATAAAGTAAAGTAAAACTGAATACTGAACAATTTGCCAAAGGCTTAAGAATCAAAAAACAAAACAAAACAAAGCAAAGAAGTTATCTAAGAGAGAATCAACGTAGCATCAAGCAAACACTTAAAATAGTTAATTAACAAACATTTACATACCAAAAACAACAAATATTTTCAATGCATATACAGTGGTTCACAGCTTATTTCAACCAGCACTTTAAAAAAAGTTTGTTGGGCTATAAAATCTAAACTATTGGCAATATCCAAAAAATTTAAACGCAGGTTGTTAGTGTGATGTTTTAAATATTACAAAATCAATTCATTTATTTTTTAAATATTTTTTCATTATTTAATAATGTTTAAAAACTAAAAAATGAGACCAAGACAGTTCCACAGCTTATTTCAACCACTAACTTTGCAGCTTATGAAAGACCCGTTATTTTGCAATGCAACGGTAGATTCTTGATCTATGCTTTATACACTGATTTCGCAATGTGATGAAAGAAGTTTGTGCTGAATTTTGAAAGCAGAACTTGCAGAAAATTTAATTTAGCAAAATGGGACCACGTACACCTATTGAACAGCTGGAACTTGTTCTGAAACACTATAAAAATGGCCATTCCCGTAGAAAAATTACTGATATGGTTGGACTGAGTGATTCTACAGTTCAAAGCATCATATACCGTTTTGTTCTTGAAAATAGAACCCACGATAAAGGTAGAAATGCTCCAAACAAAATTTTTAATCCCACGGTCGAGCGCTATATTGTAAGAAAAATCCGGGATAACCCAAGGCTATCTGCTAGACAAGTAGCCAATGATGTTAAGGAGGAGTTGGGCAAGTCATGCCACCCAGAAATTATTCGCCGTGTGCTTCGGGAACATGACTTTAATGGTAGAGTACCACGCAAGAAGCCTTTTATAAGCGACAAAAACAAAAAGTGTCGCTTAAAATTTGCACAGGAGCACTTGAACAAGGACATTGGATTCTGGAACACAGTTTTATTTTGAGATGAGTCCAAATTTAATTTGTTTGGGTCGGATGGGCCCTCATATGTGTAGCGTAGGCCTAACACAGAGCTTGACGCAAAAAATTTGAAGGCTACTGTAAAGCACGGCGGAGGCAGCGTTATGGTTTGGGCCTGTATGTCAGCAGTCGGGGTTGGGAACTTGGAGTTCATCGAGACTACGATGGATAAACTTAAATATCTATATGTTTTGAAGTCAAATTGAATCCAAAGTGCTCAGAAACTGGGCATAAAGGAGGACTTCAGGTTTTACCAAGATAATGACCCGAAACACACTGCGAGAATTGTTCATACTTGGCTGATCTGGAAATGTCCGCACGTTATGAAACCACCAGCCCAATCATCAGATTTAAATGTAATCGAAAATTTGTGGTCGATTTTAGAAACAAACATTCGCAAACACAAAATTTCAAACAAATCGGACCCAAAAACTGCATTGGTTGAGGAATGGGAAAAAATTACTCCAGAAGTCACCAAAAAGTTGGTGGAATCTATCCCAAAAAGGCTTAAAATGGTAGTTAGCCAAAAGGGTGGTCACACCAAGTATTAATTTGTTGTTATTTTAAGTTTTTATAATGTTAAATAATGTTATTTCATAAGTGGTTGAAATAAGCTGTGGAACTGTCTTGGTCTCATTTTTTAGTTTTTAAACATTATTAAATAATGAAAAAATATTTAAAAAATAAATGAATTGATTTTGTAATATTTAAAACATCACACTAACAACCTGCGTTTAAATTTTTTGGATATTGCTAATAGTTTAGATTTTATAGCCCAACAAACTTTTTTTAAAGTGCTGGTTGAAATAAGCTGTGAACCACTGTATATGTATAAATATATATGTACATATATGATATAGAACCGATAACTCCCATATGCTCATATATAATGAACTCAAAAGCAAAAAGAACGAATCAAAAAAAAAAACTTAAATCAGGTATTCACAGATTTTTTGTCATACATACAATATGTACTATATATATATACATACAGACAGACTTCACTACATAGATGTATGCATCTATATCTATATCTATATATCTATATCTATATCTATCTCCTTTTGTATGTATGTATGTATGCATGTATTACATGTATTGAAAGGAAAAGATAATCATGTAGCTGATGCGTTATCAAGAATAACCATTAAAGACCTACAAAATATTACAGGAAATATAATGAAAGTCACTACGAGATATCAAAATAGACAGAAAATCCGCGCGGATAAAAAAGAAATAGAATTGCCTAGGCAATCTATAGAGAAAGCTTCAAAGCCCAACGTATATGAAGTCATAAACAATGATGAAGTACGTAAAGTAGTGACCTTGCATGTAAAAAATACGCTATGTTTATTTAAACATGGTAAAAAGATTACTGCAAGATATGATGTTAGCGATTTATATACCAATGGAATCCTAGACCTAGGTCAATTTTTCCAAAGGCTTGAAATGCAAGCCGGTATAAACAAAATCAGCCAACTCAAAATGGCACCGTGGGAAAATATCTTTGAACATGTTTCAATAGATAATTTTAAACAAATGGGCAATAAAATATTGAATACATTAAGAGTAGCGCTACTCAACCCGGTGACCCTTATAGAAAAACAAAAAGAAAAAGAAGCTATACTGTCTAAATTCCATGACGATCCAATACAAGGAGGTCATACTGGCATTACAAAAACCTTGGCCAAGGTCAAAAGACATTATTTTTGGAAAGGTATGACTCGAGATATTACTGAGTACATACGAAAATGTCAAAAATGCCAATTAGCTAAAATAACAAAGCACAATAAGACTCCATTGATAATAACAGATACACCAATAAATGCTTTCGACAGGGTGATAGTAGACACTATTGGTCCACTACCAAAATCAGAAAATGGCAACGAATATGCAATCACTTTAATATGTGACCTAACTAAATATTTAGTTGCCATACCTGTTCCAAATAAAAACGCGAACACTGTCGCTAAAGCAATTTTTGAATCATTTATTCTAAAGTACGGTCCAATGAAGACGTTC
Source organism: Drosophila meridionalis (assembly GCA_035045145.1). NCBI lineage: Eukaryota > Metazoa > Arthropoda > Insecta > Diptera > Drosophilidae > Drosophila > Drosophila meridionalis. The sequence continues at coordinate 1,719,343 of JAWNPG010000034.1, forward strand.
ATTACGGACATGGGAACAGAATATAAGAATTCAATTATAAATGATCTATGAAAATACTTAAAAATTGAAAATATAACATCAACAGCTCACCACCACCAAACAGTAGGAACAATAGAACGCAGTCATAGAACTTTCAATGAATACATACGCTCTTATATATCGGTTGATAAAACTGATTGGGACGTATGGCTTCGTTTTCTGTTTCAACACTACACCCTCAATGGCACATAATTATTGTCCATATGAGTTAGTATTTGGTAAAACAAATAATTTACCAAAACAATTTAATAGTATAGATAATATAGAAACCATATACAATATAGATGACTATGCTAAAGAAAGTAAATATAGATTAGAAGTAGCATATAAAAGAGCTAGAATAATGTTAGAAGAAAATAAGAAAAATAATAAGATACTATATGATCAGAAAGTAAACAACATAGATATATCAGTAGGAGATAAAGTATTGTTAAGAAATGAAACAGGTCATAAGTTAGATTATAAATACACTGGTCCGTATAAAGTATCGGAAATAGGAGATAACAATAACATTATAATAACAAACAATAAAAACAAAAAACAAACAGTACATAAGGATAGGTTAAAAGTGTTTATTTCATAATTGTGTTTAGTATGGCCATGCTAAAACAAAAACCACTACTTTAAATTTAAATATTATTTGTAATTATATATATATATATATATATATTAAAAAAAAAAAAAAAAATATTTTAAATATTATTTGTAATTTCATATATACACAAATCTTACAAAATAACTCCATAATATTACGTTATTTTTCAAAAGGAGGGAGATGTAGTATGCATACATATTGAGTGTCCACTTTACCAAGAGTACTTAAAGTGCACACTATAACTCTTTGTTGTTGTGTTTACATAAACACAGTCCCGCTCTTAAAGCGAGGACGAAATATGAGCCGATCGTTGCTCTCTGAGAATGTGTACGTGTCAGCATTACGCCTTCATGTGCCGGCCACTTATGAGTATGCATATGCACCAACACTCCACTTCAACTACACATATATATACTTATGACATACATATGTAGTATATAAGAAATATACATAACTGTCTCTTTCTGCTGCCCAAAACCCTATGTATCGCGGCAACGAGACTTAGGCTTATTTAGAACCTAAGTAGAATGTTTAAGGTCAGATACAACTAAGCGTTGGAAGCGGCAACACTGCTGCCTCCTCAACCTTTAAATAAATTCAAACCAATACAAAATACAAGAAGTGTTCAATCATTACAATATATATTCTTGATCAGGGCGACGAGCTGAGTCGATTTAGCCCTGTCCGTCCGTCTGTCCGTCCGTCTGTCCGTCCGTCCGTATGTTTGAACGCGTCGATTGAAGCATCATCTGGACAAGCTAGAGACTTGATTTTTTTTGTTGGGTCCGTGGATAGCACGCGCAGGTCAAGTTTGTTACCAAAAAACGATATCTATTTTTGTTGTTTTGTTATCGATTTTAAGCCTTATCGAAAACAGGTTATAAAATTATTTCTCCCACACCCTTAGACCTAGACCCCTCAAATTTTGCATATAGATTCATGTGAATTTTATGCAATTTCTATTTTTTTATTTTTTGGATACCGGCTCTTTTTACTAATTAACCCCCCCCCCCCCCCCCCCCTTCCTTCAACACCCATTGAGAGTCTGTTGCAATTATAACCATGTGTAAAAAATTCAATAGAATCATATGCTGAAAGTTTCATCAAATTCCGTTAAGTCAGTCCCGATTTATTAAACAAAACATTTAGCCAATAATTACACGCACGTGGCAAGCAGCGACGCGCAGCAAAAAACATTTACACATACACATACATTGAAACGTGCAAACGCGTCTACTATACATGCGCACAAATACATTCAAGGCCACTCGTTCTAGCATATTCTTCAACCAAATCTGTGTTTGAATTCTTTTTTTGCATTTTCAGCCGCTTCTGTAGTTTTGTATTTGTCATATATCGCCCTTTACACGCATACATTGAAACAGACCACCGTTTTTGTATGTACACATACACATACGTTCATATGCGCGTATTTCAGCATATTCTAGGAATTACAATTGCGATTGATCTGCTTCTTTAGTTTTGTTTGTTTTGTTACATATCGCACTTGTAGAACTAGTTTACGTTTTGCCAACAATCAACGCAATACTGGTGTGGCGTAGTGGATAGACGCAAAGCGCATAAACGAAAGGTCCCGAGTTCGAAACTCAGTGACAACAGCGTAACTTTTTTAATTATACTCGTTTCCCAAAGGGAAAAAGAGTATATAGGTTTTGTGAAATGTCCGTCTTGCTGTCCGTCCGTCTGTCCGTCTGTCCGTATGAATGCAATATTTTTCTACGCTATTGAAGCTAGAGACTTGAAATTTGGAACATATACTCGTGTATATCCTCGAATTATAAAGTGTTAAGATTTACCGGATACGCCCACTAGGGGCGTGGCAAATCGGAAAATGCTTGCGCCCATAGTCAAGAAATCATATTAGTTGAAGAGCTAGAGAGCTGAAATTTGGAATGTATACTTGCTTTGACCACCCAAGTTCAAAAAGATATGGCGGATATATCTACGCCCATTGGGGGCGTGGCAAATCGGGAAAACTGTAACTTCTACAGTTTTAAAGCTAGAATGCTGAAATTTGGCACGTATCTTAACGCTTCGGTTCCATAAAGATTGATAACAAGATTTAATGTCCGCGCCCACTGGTGGCGTGGCAAATAGGATCTGAAAATATAGTGATTTTTCAAGATCAGCTATATTTTAAGCACTATTGATGCTAGAGACTTGAAATTTGATATATATACTCAGATAAGCAACCCAAGATCAAAAAGATATGGCGGGGGCGTGGCAAATCGCAAAAAGCTTATAGCTCCTACAGTTTTAGAGCGAATGTTTGTGTTACTGGAGGCCTCCTCTATTGATTCCCCAAAAATAAATCTTACGCCCCTTTGGGGGCGTGGTATATCGAAAAAATACCCTGTTACATTCACATTTTTGGAGTGTAAGTATCCAAACTTTACAGTTACGTTACCCTCGACTCCTTCTAGGAACTTGCCAAATATGATATGTCTACGCCTACTGGGGGCGTGGAAAATTGGCAACAAAATTTGTAACGCCCAGCTGCAAAATTCATATGCCTGTGCCACCTATATAAATAAGCTTAATAAGAATTGCTAAGACGACAAACGGCATTTCTGAGACATATTAAGAAATATACGTAATTCGATTTAATGTTGAAGTTCTGCACATAATTTATCTGCTAAAATTATCATTTTTCGTATAGCCTAGGTCAGTTATGTTTTCTTTTCGTGACAAAAAATGTAAATATCAAATATCGATATTTGTGTAATCGACTTAGTCCGAACAAAATTATTCACACACAAAAAAATTGACGATAGGTCCCATCAGGTATGTATGTATGTAGGCACGAACAGCTGCGCAACTATTTTCATGCCGTCGCCGCCGCGTCTCGAACGCGGACCCTTTTGCTTACACACTTTTCATCTATCTACTGCGCCACATCAGTTTTGCATTGCCTGTTGGCAAATCCGAAACTACTTCACTACAAGGGCGACTTTTGACAAATACAAAACTATAGAAGCTGCTGTTAATGCAAATACAATATAAACATAAATCAATCGCAATTGTGATTCTTAGAAAAAGCTGAAATGCGCACATATGAACGTATGCATTTATATGTGTACATACAAAAACGGTGGTCGGTTGAATGTATGCGTATAAAGGGCGATATTTGACAAATACAAAACTAAAGAAGCGGCTGAAAATGCAAACACAACTCAATAACAATTTTGGTTGAAGAATATGCTAGAATGAATGGCGTTGAATTTATTTGTGACCGTGCATAAGCAAACGCGCTTGCACGTTTCAATGTATGTACATATGTGTAAATGTAAATATGTTTTGCTGACGCTGCTTAACGCGTGCGTGGCCAAACGTTTTGTTTAATAGATTGCGTCTGACTTAACGGAACTTGATGAAACTTTCAGCATATGATTCTATTGAATTTTTTACATTTTATAAAAATGCTTATTCATTCACATAGTTATATTTGCAAAAATTGAAATTGCATAAAATTCACATGAATCTACATAAATGCAAAATTTGAGATAAATTATTAAATTTAAAATACCAGATGCCCCTGTGGGAAACGAGTATCACGCCTTAGGTCTCGCCCTAAGGCAACGTTCTTACTTGTTTTTTTTTTTTTTTTTTAATTTATAAACATGATGTGGTTGTGCTAGTTGAGATGATGTGCTTTAACGATACATATGTAGTAAATAGATGCAGGTTCGAGTCCAGGTGCGGTGATGTTTTTTTTTCTTTTCTTTTTTTTTGTTAATTTGTTTATTTATTTAATTATTAATTTATTTTTGGTTTATATACATTCTAGTTGAATAAACTTTCAAAATTAAAATTTAATTTTGCAAATTTTATTGTTATATGCAAGCTATATAGCGTATTAAACAATGCAAATCGGACGGGGCTCAGGGAATCTTCTAGTCGGGCACCTTCGACTAGATTTTTCTTACTTGTTAACTTTACTTTAGCACGCCTCCATCTGCCTGTCACATACATTTTCATAAAACCATTCCTGATTTCCCATTTACAATGTGCTTAGGGTATAAAAAAATAATAAAAAGAAGTAAGACTGCTCGAGGCTGCTCAGTCGAGCAACTCTAGTCGGAGAGATACCCTGAGCCCTGTCAAGAAGCAAATATCAAATTACTCTAGTCTCTTTTTAAGTATGCATAAAAACAACATACACACACACTTATGCACGCACGCATAGGCACGCGCTCTGCCAACTGCGCAGTTGACGCAACGACTGCAATGTGGGCAGTACTATGGGAATTAAAATGTTGCATAAGATTTCTTAGCGGTGGATGAACTTCATCAAACTTTCACAACTTATTAATGGCATTCATATATGTGCATTTGCCAAAGCACAAGTCTATAGTATTTGATTTGCACATTTTACGAATAGGAGGCTATTGGGGGCGAATGAGGCGTGGCATCCAAAATCTAAAGTTTACACATTCCCCGTATTCTTTACACGCAATTACACAGCATATTGGAAGCCTCTAGCTCAAACGAGGTACAAACTACGCCTTAAAAACGTATTTTCGATAAGCATTAAAATCGATAACATTACACCAAAAATAGTTATCGTTCATACGAAGCACACTTGATCTGCACATGCTATACATACAACAAAAATTTCAGCTGTCTAGCACGTTTACGTTCTGAGATCGACGCGCTCAAACATACGGGCAGACGGACGGACGGACGGACAGACAGACGGACAGGGCTAAATCAACTCAGCTTGTCGTCCTGATCAAGACTATATATACATTGTGGGGTCTGCCACGCCTCCTTCTCCCTGTTACATACATTTAACAAAACCATTATACCCTGATTTCCCATTTTCAGTGGGCTTATTGTATACAAATGAAGATGATCATATGTTCGAGCTGGTCGTTTATCAACGCTTAAACAACTTACAACACATAGACTCGTTGACTAAAATAAATTGTTCTACGGAAAAACTTTTAACATAAAGTTTTAACATTAACTTCGTATTTGGTCGGAAATGTAGCTTAATCATTCCATTTCGAGCGCTCTACGAAATGGTCGACTCCTCAATAAATTCGCACTATGCTCGATTTCAACTCTCTATTTTATCAATCATATAGGCACAAACACTAACGCACAGGAATTTAAATCTGTCGTGATGAGATTCCATTTCTTTGATATTGAGTGAAGAGTGTGTCTGACTTTGGAAAGGGTTTGCAATGCTCAAGCAAAATGTTTGCGTTTTCATGATTATTTGTATACAGGGTATAAAAGCGTTGGTGCGCAAAACGAATATGATTTCGTGACAAGGATGCACTCATACTTACATTCCCTTGCTATATTTATGTGCATTTATTTCTGTGCCAACTTGCGAAACTTACTGTCTGTAGAATTGATAGATCTTGTGGACTACACACATGTTGAAAATGTATGCTTATGGGATGATTTTGCATTGAATTTTCAGAGGGAGACTTTTATATCCTGATCCCATTGAAAATGTGACATCAGGGTATAATGGTTTTGTGAAAATGTATGTTGTAGAAAAAGCCGTCGAACCGATTTTTTTTGAGTCGCATTTATTCAATGAACGTATAGTCAAAATCAAAATAAGTCTTAAGCTAAAGTACATATATTTCTTATATATCTTTGCCACTGAAGGCAGCAGAGCGAGAGAGCGCAGTATGTAGCTTATTATACCCTAAGCCCATTGAAAATGGGAAATCAGGGTATAATGGTTTTGTTAAATGTATGTAACAGGCAGAAGGAGGCGTGTCAGACCCCACAAAGTCTGTCCGTCCGTCTGTCCGTCCGTCCGTCTGTCCGTCTGTCCGTATGTTTGAACGCGTCGATCTCAGAACGTAGTTGACTTAGAGACTTGAATTTTTTTTGGGTTGGGTGCTTGGATAGCACGCGCAGGTCAAGTTTGTTACCAAAAAACGATATCTATTTTTGTTGTTTTGTTATCGATTTTAAACCTTATCGAAAACAGGTTATAAAATTATATCTCCCACACCTTTAGAGCTAGATCCCTCAAATTTTGCATATAGATTCATGTGAATTTTATGCAATTTCTATTTTTTTTATTTTTTGGATACCGGCTCTTTTTACTAATTGCCCCCCCCCCCACGCCATCAAACACCCATTGCGAGTATGTTGCAAATATAACCATGTGAATAAATTAGCATTTTTATAAAATGTACAAAATTCAATAGAATCATATGCTGAATTTCATCAAATTCCGTTAAGTCAGTCCCGATTTATGAAACAAAACGTTTGGCCAATTAACACACGCACGTGGCAAGTAGCGACGCGCAGCAAAAAAACATTTACACATACACATACATTGAAACGTGCAAGCGCGTCTGCTTATGCATGTGTACAAATAAATTCAAAGCTATTTATTCTAGCATATTCTTCAACCAAATCTGTGTGAATTCTGTTTTTGCATTTTCAGCCGCTTCTGTAGTTTTGTATTTGTCATATATTGCCCTTTACACGCATACATTGAAACAGACCACCGTTTTTGTATGTACACATACTCATACGTTCATATGCGCGCATTTCAGCATATTCTAAGAATTACAATTGCGATTGATCTGCTTCTTTAGCTTCTTTAGTTTTGTATTTGTCACATATCGCCCTTGTAGTACTATTTTGGGTTTTGCCAACGAGCAACGCAATACTGGCGTGGCGTAGTGGATAGATGCAAAGCACGTAATCAAAAGGTCCCGAGTTCGAATCTCAGTGACGACAGCGTATCTTTTTAAATTTTTTTTTCTAAATTTATAAACATGAGGTGGTTGTGCTAGTTGAGATGATGCGTTCTATCGTTACATATGTAGTAAATAGATGCAGGTTCGAGTCCAGGTGCGGTGATGTTTGTTTTTCTTCTTCTTTTTTTGTTGATTTGTTTATTTATTTAATTATTTTTGATTTACATACATTCTAGTTGAATAAAATTTCAAAATTATAATTTAATTTTGGAAAATTTAATGTTATATGCAAGCTATGGAGCGTATTAAACAATCCAAGTCGGACGGGGCTCAGGGTATCTCCTAGTCGGGCACCTCCGACTAGAGTTTTCTTACTTGTTTTCTATATGAATCTATGCCGCAGATGGCAGCAGTGAGCATGTTTATAGAAGTATACAAGCGGCAGCCGTTGGCTCGCCAAGCGGTCAAATGCTGACGCGGCTAGTACCAAGCGTCTTGTACATAAGCGGTCCACATATACATAAGTGGCCAATCATATTTCAACTGTGCTTACTTCATTGCGTCTTGTATATGTAGCAAAAAAGTATCACTGTGTACATTTAGTGTACACCGAAATGCATTATATATGTATTATTATTATATGAAACATACTAAAATGTAGATGTAAAAGATAGAAAGAGGCGTGCCATACCCCAAAAAGTATATATATTCTTGATCAGCGCGACAAGACCCGTCGATATAGCCCTGTCCGCCCGCTGAGATATTTTAAGAATTAAGAGTGCTCTAGTCGAGACTGCTCGACTAGGGGATACCCTGAGCCCTGAGAAGAGCCAAATATCAAATCATTCTACGCATTTTTTATGCATGCATACAAACAACACATACACACATACATATGCACGCACGCATAAGCGTGCGCTCTGCCAACTGCGAAGTTGACGCAGCGACTGCGCTTGGGCTGCAATGTGGGCATTACTATGGGAACTTTGTTGCTTAATAACTTTTCTTAGCGATGGACTAAGTGCATTAAACTTTCACAACTTATGGCATTAATGGCATTCATATGTGTGTATTTGCCAAAGCACAAGTCTCTAGTATTTGATTTGCGCATTTTATAAATAGGGGGCTATTGGGGGCGAAGGGGGCATGGCATCCAAAATCTAAAGATAACGTCATTTCCGTATTCATTACACTCAACTACACAGCAAATTTGAAGTCTCTAGCTCAAACGATGTACAAACAACGCCTAAAAAACACATTAAAATTATTGATAAATGCTCATAAAATCGAAATGGAATGAGTTATCGGAAAAATTTTTATAAACTTGTGCAGCGTATGGTATTATCGAGTATTTATGTGAAATTTCAAGTCTCTACGTTGCTTACTTAAAAATATCTCAGCGTTCACACGGACGGACAGACGGACGGACAGACGGACGGACGGACAGACGGACAGGGCTATATCGACTCATCTTGTCGCGCTGATCAAGAATATATATACTTTATGGGGTGTGGCACGCCTCCTTCTGCCTGTTACATACATTTAACAAAACCAGTATACCCTGATTTCCCATTTTCAATGGGCTTAGGGTATAAAAAACGCAACGTCTACGTTGAAATTTTACAAAAATATGTTTTTTGATAACTCATTCCTTTAGATTATATGAGCATTTATCGATAATTCTAATGTGTTTTTAAGGCCTGGTTTGTACATCGTTTAAGCTAAAGAAAATTCAAATTTGCTGTGTAGTTACGTCTAATGAATACAGAGACTATGTAATCTTTAGATTTTGGATGCCACGCCCCATATTTGTAAAATGTACAAATCAAATACTAGAGACTTTTGCTTTGGCAGATACATACATACAGAGCTGTTCATTTTTCCATTTGAATGGAAATGCAAAATGGTTTTTCAAAAGGTTAAACTTCTACCGCACATCATCACCAGACAGTAGGTACCGTTAAGCGAAGCCACAGAACACTTAACGAGCTCATACGATCATACATATCAGTTGATAAAGCAGATTGGGACGTATGGCTACAATACTTCGTATATTTTTTTAATACAACACCTTCAATGGCACATGACTATTGTCCATATGAACTAGTATTTGGTAAATCTTCAAACTTACCAAAACACTTTAATACCGTAGATACTATAAAACCTCTTTATAATATAGAAGACTATGCTAATGAATCTAGATATAGACTAGAACAGGCCAAAAAGCGCACTAGAATAATGTTAGAAAAACATAAGGAGAACAAGTAAGAGTGCTCTAGACGCGACTGCTCAACTAGGGGATACCCTGAGCCCTGTAAAGAGCCAAATATCAAATCATTCTACGCATCTTTAATGCATGCATATAAACAACACATACACACACACACGTGTGCACTCAAGCGTAAGCCCGCGATCTGCCAACTGCGCATTTGACGCAGCGACTGCACTTGGGCAGCAATGTGGGCGTTAATTGTGCAAAACTGATGTGGCGCAGCAAGTAGATGCAAAGCGCGTAAGCAAAAGGTTCCGAGTTCGAGACGCGACAGCGACGGCATGAAAATAGTTTTTTTTTCCCTTCATACATAGGAAGTGGCTTTGTTAGTTGAGATGGTGTGCTTTAACGATACATAAGTAGTAGATGTAGGTTCAAATCCAGCGGCAGCGACTTTTGTTTTTCTCTTTATTTTGCTTGTTTAACTATCTATTTAATAATATAATTATTTTTGACTGATATACAAATCTCCTAGTCAGACTCCCCCGACTAGAGCTTTCTTACTTATACTTGTACATTAGGTATAACATAATGCAAGACTTTCGCAAGCGTTTCGCACATGGGCAGATAAATGCATATACATATGCACATGTAAGCAAGCGAATGTAAGTGTAAGTAACGTGTACATCATCACAACAAATTCAAATTCAATGATTGTGCGCTGCTGTTCGTGCCTACATACATACATACATATGGGATGGGCGTTATTGTCAATTTTTTTGTGTAGAAAATAAAATAACTGACCTAGGCTATAAGAAAAATGATAATTTTAGCAGATAAATTGTTTGTAGAACTTCAACATTAAATCGAATCACTTATATTTCTTACTATTTCTTTGAAATGCCGTTTGTCGTCTTAGCAATTCTTATTAAGCTTATTTATATACGCGGCACAGGCATATGAAATTTGCAGCTGGGCGTTACAAATTTTGTTGCCAATTTGCCACGCACCCAGTAGGCGTAGACATATCATATTTGGCAAGTTCCTAGAAGGAGTCAAGGGTAACGTAACTGTAAAGTTTGGATGCTTACACTCCAAAAATGTGAAAGTTACAGGGTATTTTTCGACATACTACGCCCCCAAAGGGGCGTAAGATTTATTTTTGGGTAATCGATAGGGGAGGCCTCCAGTAACACAAACATCTAATTTTGAAGCGTCTAGCTCTAAAACTATAGCAGCTATAAGGTTTTGCGATAAGGTTTGTCACGTCCCCTGAAGGCGTAGGTATGTCCACCATATCTTTTTCAAGTCTCTAGGATCAATAGTGCTCAAAATATAGCCGACCTTGTAAAATCACTATATATTCAGATCCGATTTGCCACGCCCCCAGCAGGCGTGGACATAAAATCTTTTCATTAATCTTAATTGAATCGTAGCGTTAAGTTACGTGCCAAATTTCAGCATTCTAGTTTTAAAACGGTAGAAGATACAGCTATCCCGATTTGCCACGCCCCCAATGGGCGTAGATATATCCGCCATGTCTTTCTGAGCTTGGGTGGTCAACGAAAGTATACATTCCAAATTTCAGCTCACTAGCTCTTCAATTAATATGATTTCTTGACTATGGGCGCAAGCATTTTCCGATTTGCCACGCTCCTAGTGGGCGTATCGGGAAAATCTTGACATTTATTTTGTTGACGTAGACCAAGGCAGTCAAAGTATCTACAAAGCAATCACTGAAAGAATCACAATACCCAAGAATTTGAATTTGTTAGAGTTTTCAATATTTTCCCATGTTATAAGCGACTCTTCATTGTACATTACATCTATCATAGCAATATTATCGAAACAAAAATATTCAAGAATATAAGTTAGTTGTTTAAATACTTTCTTTGTTATTTCTTATTATACTCTGAGCCCATTGAAAATGGGAAATCAGGGTATAATGGTTTTGTTAAATGTATGTAACAGGCAGAAGGAGACGTGTCAGACCCCACAAAGTATATATATTCTTGATCAGGGCGACGAGCTGAGTCGATTTAGCCCTGTCCGTCTGTCCGTCTGTCCGTATGTTTGAACGCGTCGATTGAAGCATCTAGACAAGCTAGAGACTTGAATTTTTTTGTTGGTTCCGTTTGTTACCAGAAAACTATATCTATTTTTGTTGTAATGTTATCGATTTTAAACCTTATCGAAAACAGGTTATAAAATTATATCTCCCACACCTTTAGAGCTAGATCCCTCAAATTTTGCATATAGATTCATGTGAATTTTATGCAATTTCTATTTTTTTATTTTTTGGATACCGGCTCTTTTTACTAATTGCCCCCCCCCCCCCACGCCATCAAACACCCATTGCGAGTCTGTTGCAAATATAACCATGTGAATAAATTAGCATTTTTATAAAATGTACAAAATTCAATAGAATCATATGCTGAATTTCATCAAATTCCGTTAAGTCAGTCCCGATTTATGAAACAAAACGTTTGGCCAATAATCACACGCACGTAGCAAGCAGCGACGCGCAGCAAAAAACATTTACAAATATACATACTTTTAAACGTGCAAGCGCCTCTGCTATGCATGTGCACCAATACATTCAAGGCCATTCATTCTAGCATATTCTTCCACCAAATCTGTGTTTGAATTGTGTTTGCATTTTCAGCCGCTTCTGTAGTTTTGTATTTGTCATATATCGCCCTTTACACGCATACATTCAAACAGACCACCGTTTTTGTATGTACACATACTCATACGTTCATATGCGGCTCAGGGGATCTCCTAGTCGGGCACCTCCGACTAAAGTTTTCTTACATGTTTCCTACTAGAAATGAGCGATGATAGTTTTGGCAAATATTTACATAAACTAGAGGTGGGACGCTGTGCGATAATGGTGGTTGCTTCATCGACACATTTACAATTTCAACACTAAAATTTTATACAAAAAAAAAGGTAAGAGCACAAACCATACAACATGCATGTGTGTTATAAGATTACTGGTAAAAGCTTTTTCGATTTTCAGAAAAGCTAGAATTCCCGCTGTTTTCCAATTTTTCCCGCAATCGAACTTGAAAAAAAACCAGATTTGACTGGAAACATTTTAAAAATGGCAACAATTACAATTCTTGTTCGTTGCTGTTCGTAGCCTGAGTATGGGATGGCTGAGGAAGTTTTGTATATGTGCATGTGTGTGCATAATATGTTCGCACAAGCAGCAGCTCCCGAAAATTGTAAAATTTGTTCTTCAAGAGCTCGCATTTCTTCTCTACTGAACAGGTATACCACATTGATGAATGGGTTTACACTGGCTCATGCAAAATGTTGAGACTTTTACTATTATTTGTATGAAGGGCATGAAAGCGTTGGTGCGCTTAACGAATATGTTTTTGTAGTCGCTCTTGCTGCCTGTGCACACATACAAAACGTCCTCAGACATCCCATACTCAGGCCACAAGATCTAGCAACTGTAAATTCTACAGGCAGCAAGTTTCACATATAGGCAAATGAATACACACATATGTAGTAAGGGATTGTAAGAATGTGTGCATGCTTGTCGTGAAATCATTTTGTTAAGCGCACCAACGCTTTCATCCCTGCGTAAAAAAAAGCATGAAAAAACGAACAGTTTGCATGAGCATGGCAAACGCTTTCAAGAATTCAACATACTCTCCACTCAGCAGCAAAGAAATGGAATCGCATTACAGCAAATTTCAATTTTTGCCCGCTGTTGTTCGGCCGATGTCTTGAAGCAGAATGATTCTATTTTCGGGATCTTCAGTAACCGAGCCGAGCAAATATGAATTTGTCTGGGACCCTCGACAAAAATTCAGAGCTCTGAGAAATTTTGTACCGATATCCAGTCTATGTGTTGTTTGGTTAGTGCCTGTAGTAATAGGGAAGCCAAGTCAAAATTTGAGAATTACGTAGTCAGGCTTCAAAATCTACGTGTTTTTTCCGTAGCACAATTTTGCTGAAATACGTAGATCTACGTACTTTTTTTAAGCTTAAAAACAATAAAAAAATTAATAAAACATTAAAATTTTAAATTAAGAGTATTGTACTTCGTTATTATTAATTTCATTTTTCGTTATAGAAAGCAAATTATATTGTCCAAATTATACATATTCATTTATGTACATGTTTTACAAAAATTTATACATGTTTTGATTAAAATATTTTAGGTGTTTGTCAGAAGGCTCTAATTTTTCTTTTAATCCACTTTTGGTGTCAAGCAATCCTTTTAAAGTCTCCGTGTCTAATTTGTTTCAGTTATTTATTAACCCCTTGAAAACGGAATTCGTAAACATATCGAAAACGGAATTTAGTGCTGCTAACCCAATATAAATCATATCATCTTTTTTATTTATTCATAATATATTGATAAGACGGAGGCGGACGTGAAAAGTCGGAGGGTTGGCATCCCTGCATCTCACTCTCACTCAGCAACATATGTAGACAGCTATGTTCAGCAACAATTATCCTCTTTCCTTTTGCTCTCTCACCACGAATCAGCGAAGACAAGAAATGAGAGGCGTGCGAAAACAAAAACACAAACTCACAGGAACAACAACAACAACTATTCAACAACTGCATACATACATGTATGTATGTATGTATGTATGTATGTATTTATGTACGTATGTATAAGCTATTATGACAAAATTGAAATTGAATAATAAACTGCAGACAATAAAGAGCCCCCAGTGCATCACGATTGAGTTGTTGTTGTTCCTGTTAGTTTGTGTTTTTGTTGTTGAAAGTCCCTCATTTCTATTCGCTTATTCTTGCTCAGAGGCAAAGGAAAAATAGCTGAGTCTATCGACTTTGAGTCTTATGTATTTCCGAAACGCTCATTTCGTCTTCAGCCTCTCTTTATACACTCAAATCATAACGATGCTGCCTGAAGTGCCATTGCGCTCCGACAAAGCAATATCGGCAACTGTGCTCGGCAACAGCTATCTCTCTCTTTTGCACACACCAAACGAGAATTAGGGGAAAAAAAACAAGAATCAGAAACGCACAACTAAGCTCTCAGCGCAAACTCACTCAGATTTTCACAGCAGCTCTATGTATATATACACTCAGCAATTATAACGAAATTGATGAGAATAAGAAAACTGTAAATGAAGAGAATAGGAGAAGCACTGTTAAAAGACCTAAAGCCTATCACCACTAACCATTAAACACATAGTCTGGACATCGGAACAAAGTTGCTCAGCGCTCGGAATTTGCATCGGGGCTCCTAGACAACTTCGGATTTACTCGGCTCGGTTACTCAGGCTCCCGAAAAAAAAAAAATAGCGCGCAGCAGAATCATTCTGCTTCAAGACATCAGCCGAACAATAGCGGACAACAATTGAAATTTGCTGTTATGCGATTCCATTTCTTTGCTGCTGTGTGAAGAGTATGCCGAATTCTTGAAAGCGTTTGCTCATGCTCATGCAAAATGTTCGCTTTTTCATGCTTTTTTTACGCAGGGTATGAAAGCGTTGATGCGCTTAACAATATGATTTCACAAGCATGCACACATTCTTACAGTCGTTTACTACATATGTGTGTATTCATGTGCCTATATGTGAAGAGTCCTGCCTGTAGAATTTACAGTTGCTTGATCTTGTGGCCTGAGTATGGGACGGTTGAGGCAGTTTTGTATGTGTGCATATGTGTGCATAGCACAAGCAGCAGCTCCTGAAAATTGTAAAATTTGTTCTTCAAGAGCTCGCATTTCTTCCCTACTGAACAGCTACACCACATTGATGAATGGGTTTAACATGGCTCATGCAAAATGTTGAGACTTTTACTATTCTTTGTATGAAGGGTATGAAAGCGTTGGTGCGCTTAACGAATATGTTTTTGTAGTCGCTCTTGCTGCCTGTGGAACATTTATGAATCTTCTTTCGATCACCCAGGAGAATCATACTTTGATCATTTATGAGTCTTCTTTCAAACCAATCATACTTTGATCATATGGAAGGGTCATTTATGAGTCTTCTTTTAAACCAATCATACTTCGAGCATATGGAAGGGTCATTTATGAATCTTCTTTCGATCACCCTGGAGAATCATACTTTGATCATTTATTAGTCTTCTTTCAAACCAATCATACTTTGAGCATATGGAAGGGTCATTTATGAATCTTCTTTCGATCACCCAGGAGATTAGCCAATCATACTTTGATCATATGGAAGGGTCATTTATGAGTCTTATTTCAAACCAATCATACTTTGAGCATATGGAAGGGTCATTTATGAGTCTTCTTTCGATCACCCAGGAGATAAGCCAATCATACTTTGATCATATGGAAGGGTCGATTATGAGTCTTCTTTCAAACCAATCATACTTTGAGCATATGGAAGGGTCATTTATGAGTCTTTCAAACCAATCATACTTTGAGCATATGGAAGAGTCATTTATGAATCTTCTTTTGATCACCCAGGAGAATCATACTTTGATCATTTATGAGTCTTCTTTCAAACCAAACATACATTGAGTATATGGGGGGTCATTTATGAGTCTTCTTTCGATCACCTAGGAGAATAATACTTTGATTATTTATGAGTCTTCTTTCAAACCAATCATACTTTGAAGCGTCATTTATGAGTCTTCTTTCAAACCAATCATACTTTGAGCATATGGAAGGGTCATTTATGAGTCTTCTGTCGATCACCCAGGAAATTAGCCAATCATACTTTGATCATATGGAAGGGTCGATTATGAGTGTTGGAAGCTGCCGAGCTTTTTCGGCAACTCTGGCTCCAATCATTTACGAAGGCAAAATAATAAAACCACGATTTAATTTAGCTTATTATTTATTAGTTTAATGCCTAGTCCGCGATGATCGTGTAGGTAAAGTTAATACAGTTTACAATAGAGAGATGTAGGTGTTGCTCGCTTGAAGGTGAATTTCGAACTTAAAGAATAGAATACAAAATGATAAGCAAGAGAGCTCCAACCATACAGCCTTAGTTGCGAAGCAAACGAATACGCAGATGGAGCATTTTATTGAAGTTCGGTTTCGTCCATCGGGTTTGTAGTAAAATGGTCCACAGTAGTCGATTCCAGTGACAGTAAATGCCGGTGAAAACTGTATACGATCCTTAGGCAAGTCCGCCATTATATGCTCCACTAGACGAGGCCGGGATCTATAGCATATGACACATTTTCGCAATGCTCGGGAGACAGTTTTCATGCCGCCTATGGGCCAAAACTGGAGTCGAATTACTCCAAGCAAGGCCTGCGGTCCTGCATGATGATGCGCCAGATGAAGATGAGATACTATAGAGAAGGTCAAGGGATGTTCTTTGGGCAAGATAATTGGGTGGCGCGCATCGAAGCCGAGAGTAGAGTGCCGCAAGCGGCCACCAACTCGAAGTAGACCAAAGTCATCCATAAACGGAGAGAGCGAAAGAATGGCGCTTGACGAATGAACATTCTTTTCATTTCGTAGTGCAGAGTATTCTCGGTGCAGTTGAGTTCTTTGAACAAGACGACACAATATGTGCGATCCTTGACGAAGATCGTCCGCTGACAATCCAGGTGCCTTTGTTACGTCGCTGCCGTCATCGAGTTTGAGAAAACTTTCCTGTTCAGTTTCTGGAACTCCGCGAAGTGCGTCTCTTGAATTGGAACACCATTTTCTCAACTTAAAGTTTCCTCGAGCAAGAAGACCTGTGGTTTGTTGCATTATGTCCCGAACTTCTTCAACTGAATTTCCTCCTGAGATCAGGTCATCAACGTAAAAATCTCGCAAGACCGTTCTAGATCCTAATGAGTATGCCGACGACTCATCCATTGCCAGTTGATGCATTGCACGAATAGCCAAAAATGAAGCGGGTTTGGTCCCATAAGTGACGGTATTCAATTTGAAGACTTCGATAGCATCGTCTGATGAGCTTCGCCATAAAATACACTGGAGCATAGAATCAGGCTCCGCGACCTTCACACACCTATACATTTTACCAATGTCACCAGTAAGTGCAATCGAAAATGTACGAAAACGAACGAGTGTGTGAAACAAGGTAGCTTGAATAGTCGGTCCTGACATAAGCAAATCGTTTAATGAGAAACCAGATGTGGTAGCTGCCGAGCCATCGAAGACAACTCTCAGCTTTGTTGTCGAACTCTCTTCTTTGTATACGCAATGATGAGGTAAGAAATATTTGCATTCATTGATCTCTTCGCTGGGAACCAAAGACATATGATTGAGATCAATATATTCCTTTATAAATGCTGACTATTTCTCCTTTAAAGTTTGATTTCGAGCGAACTTACGCTCTAAATTCAACAATCGACGCTTGGCCTGCAAATAGGAATCGCCCAAAGATTCAACGCCTTGCTTTTTTGGCAAGCAGACTGAATATTCCCCAGAAGGTAGTCGACGATAGTTTGTAATGAAATGCTGCTCACAATTAAGTTCTTCTGAAGTTACCTTGGCAATAGGCTCGAAAACGTGTTCCAATTCCCAAAACTGACGCACCAACTCATCAAGCCGAGTGCTGTGATTGGCGTGATCCGAATTTCTTTGGGTTGCGATAAACGAACAGAGTTTGGGGGCATGTTGCCCGCCACCTGAAATGATCCAGCCGAGCTGCGTTTTCTGCACAACTGGTAATCCAGGTGCCAACTGAATTTGCCCAACACACATTAGCTCGAAGAAGAGACCAGCTCCGATGAGAAGATCAATCCGTTGTGACTTATGGAACAAAGGATCAGCTAGCTGTAGGTTTGAGGGTATATTCCAAGTGTTAGTAGAAATTGAGATGCCAGGCTGGTTGTCAGTAATAGTCTGGGCGACGATGGCAGTGATGGAGGCAGCATAATCAGAAATCCGCGATTTCAGAACGAGATTGACTGAATATCCTTCAGTTGAGAAGCTGGCATCTCCAATGCCAGACACTGCAGTCAGTGATTTACATTTTCGAAGCTGAAGCTGATTTGCAAACCGACTGGTGACGAAGTGAAGTTGAGATCCTGAGTCCAAGAGTGCACGACACGGAACGAATGTGCCAGCTCGGTTCTTGACAAGGATTATAGCAGTGGCTAGAAGCACAACATCAGACGAGTTAGGAGATATGTGGACTTGAGGAAGAGAAGGTGACATTGCAACCATGGCAGTAGGATGTATTGCATTTGCTTGTTGTTTAAGTTGAGGGACTACGTTCGATGTGACTGTTGAAGACTGATTGTAATGCAATAAAGTATGGTGCTTCAACTGGCAGGTACGGCAGGAACCAGATTTGCAATCCTTCAGCTGATGTCCTTTTCTTAGGCAATTGAGGCAAAGGGCGAGCCTCTTGGCCTCCTTATGCCTTGCCATTGGGGACAATTGCTCAAAACGTTTACATTGGAATAGCGCGTGACTTGGATCGTCACAAAAGACACAACGAATAGGAGTCTTCGAAGCAACAAATGCCTTTCTTAAAGGAGTACTCACGATCTTTCCTGACTTGCCAACCTGACCATCCTGCAAGACTTGATCCACATTTTCAAGGACTCGACACCGTCCTTGCAAGAATTCTGACAATCTCGACCAAGATGGCAACTCATTAGTAGATGAGCCTTCCTCCCATTTAGCCTGAGTAACTTTCTCCAGCTTTTGCAACACTGTTTGCACGATGACACAGTCAGCAACTTCTTCCCGCGATGCTAAAGAATCCATAGCCCGAATGTGAGACGTAACTTTATCCACCAACTGCCTCAGCCTGCCCACAGATGCATCAACTTTCTCAAGCCGGAAGATTGCTCTGATGTGTGCCTGTACAATAAAACGCTTATTATCAAATCGACGTTGAAGAATATCCAGAGCGACGAGATAGTTGGCTTTGTTGATTTCCAATGAGCTGATGGTATCCAACGCAGAACCACTTAAGCAGGATCGAAGATGCTGGAACTTCTCAATAGGACTGTGATCAGGATCAGCATCTATTATCGTCTTAGAAGTTTTCCCACTCAGTGTAGACTCCACTAAATTTTGGCAGCTCCAGCTGCGGCAAACGCGATCGATTAGCCATGACGAGTGTTGGATGAGCATTTGAACCACTTGTATTAAGCGTCGACGAAAGTTGTTGATCCAATCAAAGTTTGATTCTAACTTGGTTAGCGAATCCAAAAGCACACGTAAATCACACGAGTCCATGTGACTTAATTTGTCAATGTCCATATCGGCATATAACCTTTCAAGTCTATCGAAAAGCGCGTTTGTTTTGAGTTTTACGAAAGTAACCTGAGATGCAGGCACTTGATCAACATTCGACTCTGAGTTATTCATTAGAGTTTGTTTACTCGCGAAAAAACACGTTTGGTTACAAAATGAATGCACAAGCTAATATACTCTCTAATGCACTGCGAGTTTAGCTGATCTAATATGCAGGTTCACTCTTTCACTGTAAATGCGTGTGTTTGTATGTGTGTGATCGACACAGCTATTTTCGGATTAGCGGGCCTTTTATGCAAACGCTGCACAAAGAAGCGCCAAAAACCGCGACGAACAACCGACGAACAAGAAGATGATAAAGATAAGCACAACGCAAGCGCGACCGCAAGCTTATCTGAGCTTTTATATATGTCTGTATGTGTGTCTTCTATGATTGACACAGCTTTTTCGGCTTAGCGGGCCCTATATGCAGACGATGCACAGCAGGCGCCAAACGCGACGAACGAAACAGACGATTAAAGAGGAATAAGAAAAACTCAAGATAATGTACGCACAATGCCATGTACTATTATATACACAAAATAATATCTAACTTGAGCATAAATATTAATGCTTTACACGACGAGATTTGTTATTAATTTGAATGCACTATTTTGCACAAATGTTAATGATTCACACCTGTTGTTGTTGAGTACTAACTTGATACACTAAACGAAACACCACGGAGTGTATAATTCACGTCGGGGTCACCAAAATGTTGGAAGCTGCCGAGCTTTTTCGGCACGATTTAATTTAGCTTATTATTTATTAGTTTAATGCCTAGTCCGCGATGATCGTGTAGGCAAAGTTAATACAGTTTACAATAGAGAGATGTAGGTGTTGCTCGCTTGAAGGTGAATTTCGAACTTAAAGAATAGAATACAAAATGATAAGCAAGAGACCGAGCAGCAGAAATTTACATATGTATGTGTGTTACAGTTTCTTTTTGTGCCTAACTGCACTATGAGCGAATGAGAATGTGATAAAGAGCAGATGGCTTAAGAGAAGCTTATTTAAGAGCAATTATTAGCTGCTGCGCCGAACAATGAGTCTTCTTTCAAACCAATCATACTTTGAGCATATGGAAGGGTCATTTATGAGTCTTCTTCTTCGCCCAGGAGATTAGTCGCTTGTTGGGGATTGACCAAGCAAGAGTGATGCTATTTCTAAATACTATATTTCAGCAACTGTTTCAGTGATTCTATTAATCAGTTGTTTATTTATTCAATATGATTTGCCATTTATATTGTGATTCAATTTATGTTAAAAATAAACTAATTTGAGCAAAATTTCGGCTAATATTTCAATATCTTTACAGTGACAAGATTAAAAACTGGAAAAATGGGGCATGTTTAATTAAAAACTTAGTAAATAAATTAATAAAATTCACATCATATCTCAAGTCTGTTTGATATTGGTTAGAATTCTTGCGCCTATCAAGCTATGCTACGCTGATTATGCTCATCTCTTCAAGGTTTGACGATAACTAACTATCCAACTGTCTATCCGTTAGACAGCTTTACACTTAGCATAAGCTCCTCAATGCACAGAGATAGTCAATGATTTATATCTCAATCTATTCATATATATATACATTTATATATATATATATATCCAGCACCAAATTGTATATTCCCCATTAAGACGTTTCGCATTAGAATTGTTGTTTCAATCCAAGTCAATTTTTGCACTAATAGCGTTCTTTAATGGCTGTTCAATTAGCCAGACGTGCAGGCGCCGCTGTGAATAAGCTATAAATATTGTGAATCCAATAAACACACTCAAACACTCACACATTCAGAGATATTGGATTATCGAGTGGCACCTCTGGAGAAGCAATTTTGCATAAATTAAAATTTGCAATGGCAAGAGAGAGAGAGAGAGAGAGAGAGAGAGTGAAATGAGAATCAGAAAAATGAATTTGTGGCACAGCTGAATCTCTGAATCTCTGGGGGAGAAATGAAGGGTGGGCGGTAGGCGGGGATAAGGGGGATAACCGACATTGGCAAGGATAGCGCAGCTGAAAGAACTGCCTGCTGCATTAACCCAGCACTGTCTTGGCATTATTTAAAATCACAAACCCTTCAAATTGCATTTTAATAGAATTTTTTGCGCCAAACGATTCGAAAAGAAATTCCCACAACAAGCAACACAGAGAGCGAGAGAGAGAGAGATGGAGAGAGATAGATATATATCTATATAGAGGTGTAGAGGGAGAGAGATAGCAGAGTGGGGTTAAAGGCGAGCTTCGAATAATTGCGCGCAACTGCAACACTTGACTTTCATGTTGTTCGAGTGCCATACAATGCTCTTTTCTTGGGGAGCAGTCACAGTCACAGTCACAGCCAAAGCCAAAAGGATGCGATAAGCACGGCATTTCCTTGGCTTCCTTCTTGCCTTCTTGTATTTTTATATACCCTGTACCCATTAAATTAGGGTATCATGGTTTTGTGAAAATGTATGTAATAGGTAAAAGAGGTCGTGACAAATAAACTAGAAACTATATATATTCTTTATCAACGGGACGAGTCGAATCAATGTAGTCCTGTCCATGTGAACGACGAGATCTTCCATTGCATAAAAAGTAGGGACTTGAAATGTTTATGTACACTGTATATACCATACGCACTACGAGTTTATTATGTCTTTTCATTAACTCATCCCATTTATTTTTTATCGACATAAATCGATAATTTAATTTAGAAATTTTAAATTAGTTTTGTCGATCTGTGTAATGAATATGAGGATTATGCAATTTTCAGATTTTCGATACCACGCCTCATTCGCCCCCAATTTGCAAAAAAAAAAAAAACTTGATACAAATACTAGTATTCTAATCATTAGGTTCTGAAATTGTCTTTGCGGATGTGTATGTGCATGAGTTGTTTATATGTATGCATAAAAGGAGCGTAGAATGTTTGGAATATCAGCTACTCACAGATTTCAGGGTATCTCCTACTCGATTACTTTTAACTAGAGCACTCTGACTTGTTTTTTTTTTTTTTTTGTTACATCTATTTTTTTAGAGCAGCGATGCGCATCAATTCCAAGCACAAAACTACAATGACTACGGCGAGAAATACGATATTCGCCTGGCCTCGACGGGCAACAGTCGGGACAACAAATTATTACTTGGCTCAACTCCAAAATGTTTAAATTACAATTTGCACAAAATTCATACAGATATTGGGGAGTAAGAGTGGGAGAGAGAAAGGGAATATGAGAGTGAGCGGGTAAGAATCCATTTTAGTGCGCCCGTGGCGAGTGCCCATGGCCATAATTTTCATGAAAATCAACAGCCATGGGATAGGCGTTGCCCAGCCGCGCCCCGTTGGCCCGCTGATAAACTGCTCGGGGAATTGGCTGGCCACCTGCTGTTGATCCTTGTATTTCGGCTTATCAACGTTGGGTATACGCGATATGCATAATTATTACGAAATTTATTTATCTTGCACTTAAATAAATTGTTATGCTACTTAAAGGCTCGTGCTATGTTTTAATCACATTATTTAGCGGACATTATGAAGATATTTGATAAATATTATAACTGCTGTGATTATTTTGCGATAATTTGATGAGGTTTTTCTCTTTTAATTGGGATAAGTTAGAGTTTTTAGTTCAATTTGATACAAGGAATACTTCGATTTGAAAAGAGATTTGATTTTGGTGCAAAAAATTGTTTTAGTTCTGACTGCTAAACTCAGTCTGAAGCAAAGTTCTAGTCTTTTCTGATTACCAACTCCCGCAATCCATAATAAAAATGTTCATATTAGTCTATCACACAGATTTAAATTGGGTGAAATTTGATGCGAAAGAACCAGTATATAATCTTTGGTAGCGCATTTCAACATCCTGATTAAAAATTTTAATAACAAGTAAGAAAACTCTAGTCGGAGGTGCCCGACTAAAAGATCCCCTGAGCCCAGTCCGATTTGCATTGTTTAATATGCTATATAGCTTGCATATAACATTAAATTTCCCAAAATTAAATTTTGAAATTTTATTGAACTAGAATGTATGTAAATCAAAAATAAATAAATAATTAAATAAATAAACAAATCAACAAAAAAAAAAGAAGAAAAAAAAACACATCACCACACCTGGACTCGAACCTGCACTTTACACTTTACAACATATGTAACGTTAAAGCGCATCATCTCAGCTAGCACAACCACTTCATGTTTATAAATTTAAAAAAAAAAAAAATTTAAAAAGTTACTCTGTTGTCACTGAGTTTCGAACCCGAGACCTTTCATTTACGCGCTTTGCATCTACCCACTACGCCACACCAGTATTACGTTGGTTGTTGGCAAAATGCAATGTAGTACTACAAGGCGATATGTGACAAATACAAAACTAAAGAAGCTAAAGAAGCAGATCATTCGCAATTGTAATTCTTAGAATATGCTGAAATGCGCGCATATGAACGTATGAGTATGTGTACATACAAAAACGGTGGTCTGTTTCAATGTATGCGTGTAAAGGGCGATATATGACAAATACAAAAACAATTCAAACACAGTTTGGTTGAAGAATATGCTAGAACTGATTTTATTTGTGCACATGCATAAGCAGACGCGCTTGCTCGTTTCAATGTGTGTATGTGAGAATATTTGTAAATGTTTTTTGCTGCGCGTCGCTGCTTGCCACTAAACGTTTTGTTTAATAAATCGGGACTGACTTAACGGAATTTGATGAAACTTTCAGCATTTGATTTTATTGAATATTTTACATTTTATAAAAATGCTAATTTATTCACATGGTTACTCTTCATGAGTAGTGATGGGGACGGGGGAGGGGGGGGGGGTTAATTAGTAAAAAGAGCCGATATCCATAAAAATAAAAAAATAGAAATTGCATAAAATTCACATTAATCTATATGCAAAATTTGAGGAGTCTAGCTCTAAAGGTGTGGGAGATATAATTTTATAACCTGTTTTCGATAAGGTTGAAAATCGATAACAAAACAACAAAAAGAGATATCGTTTTTTGGTAACAAACTTGACTTGGTAACAAACTTGACCTGCGCGTGCTATCCACGGACCCAACAATCGACGCGTTCAAACATACGGACAGACGGATAGACGGACGGACGGACAGACGGACGGACGGACGGACAGACAGACAGACGGACAGGGCTAAATCCACTCAGCTCGTCGCCCTGATCATGAATATATATACTTTGTGGGGTCTGACACGTCTCCTTCTGCCTGTTACCTACATTTAACAAAACCATTATACCCTGATTTCCCATTTTCAATGGGCTCAGGGTATAAAAAGCGAATCTTTCAGATATTCAAATTAAAAAGGGAGAAATCCCTTGGTCAACGTCTTCATGCTCGAACCCATAGCGTCTATCAAAAGGGAGAATGAGATGATAAAAGATCTGAATAAGAGTCTTCTTCTTTTTCTCAGTCTCTCATTCTCAAATGAATATTTTGATTTCTGATGCAGATTTAAGACATTCAGAAACTAAGGAGACTAGAACTCGATGCTTGATTAACTAATACATACATTTTTAGTAAGTCGAATTAATCTTAGTTAAAACTCAATTTATTTACCCAACTGCTACATATTTCACTTTCAGTGTATGATTGGACATCTGAAAAAAGATTTTAAGGAGCCTTCGCTGTTAGCCTCATGAAATATTCCACTTATTCGATATTCTTGCTACTTAGCATCCTCCTTAATAATTTGTTAACATCTATCTCATTCATCTCTTTACTTTAATAACACTTTTTCTACTCCAATTCACCTTCACACTTATCACGCCAGTGTTTGAAGCTCTGCAGAATGAAACATGAATCAAAATAAAATGTGTCATAAAAATAATGGAAATATAAAAAAGTTTCCAGTTAATATCCTTTTTTTCATTATAATTAAAATCCATCACAAAAAATTATCGTAATGTGAATTACATTTGTGTGAAATGCAAAAATGAATGAATGCACAGCCAAATTGAAAGGAGAGCAGTGAGAGAGAGAGAGGCAGAGGGCAGAGAGCAGAGAGACAGATAAAGAGAGACAAAGAGAGAGCGAGAGCTGAAAAAGTGCGCGTTAAATGAGAGAAGCACAAAAAACAAGGGACAAAGACGGCTGACCACAATTTTGTGGTCCAACTAGCTACCGTTACTGCTGATGCTGCTGCTGCTGCTGCTGCTGCCTCTGCTGCTGCCTATGCCTTTGCTGTTGCTGCTGCTGCTACCTCTGCCGCCTTTGCTACTGCTGCTGTTACTGCTGTTACCGTTGACATTGCTGCTTCTTCTACTGCCGTTACTTCTGCTGCTGCTGCCGCCGTTTCTTCTGCTGCTGTGTGGTTGGTAATTTTTTTTTTGTAAGAAAACCTTCGCGGCAGTTGGCGCATATTTAAATTATTCTAGTTTGGTTTGTGGTTCTTTGAAATTGCGTGTGCCAAGACTGCAGGCCGTGCTGGACGAGGACAACTTCTGACTGGACAGGCAAATGCATTAAGAGCTTTAATTAAAATTTTGTGGAAACGACTTTTTCAAACTTGGCGAGAACTAAAAAAAAACATAAAACATAAAATTGTCTGTAGTTGGTTTTTTTTTAAAAAGAGAGAGAGAGAGAGAGAGAGAGAGAGAGAGAGAGAGAGAGAGAGAGAGAGAGAGAGAGAGCAATGGCCGCTCTCTGCATTTAGCATTCACGTTAAACAAGTTGTTGAGGAACCATTTGTCATTATTTAGCACATTTTTCATTATTTAGCATATTTTTGATTTTTTTAGTATATATGCAACTTTAATTGTTATCGGCGAATGAACAGCTGTTTCAAGATCAATTATCGGTTAAGTCGATACAATTATGTTAGTATTGAGTAAGCAAACGAACGGACAAGTTGAGTGTAACAGCAATTGGCTGATATAGTTCAAATAAAATAAAGATATGTTTAATTTTTCATCATAAAAATTTGGTCATTCGAGCCGGAGCCGTTGGGCATTGCTACTGAATACTCACTTTGGATTTTGGAAAACATCGCGCACTATTGGAAAAGTGCCATGTTTTGTCTTGTCGTGTTTTTGCTGCTGGAGACGCAGCATTTACACATTCTTGGAATTACGTATTGATATTTGGCATCATACGTAATAAACGCCGCGCATTTTTGTAAAAGTGGCGTGTTTTGTCTTGTCGTGTTTTGCTGCTGGAAAAGCAGCATTCACACATTCTTGGAATTACGTATTGATATTTGGCATCATACGTAATAAACGGCGCGCACTATTGGAAAAGTGGCGTGTTTTGTCTTGTCGTGTTTTTGCTGCTGGCGACGCAGCATTTGCACATTCTTGGAATTACGTATTGATATTTGGCATCATACGTAATAAACGGCGCGCACTATTGGAAAAGTGGCGTGTTTTGTCTTGTCGTGTTTTTGCTGCTGGCGACGCAGCATTTGCACATTCTTGGAATTACGTATCGATATTTGGCATCATACGTAATTACTAGTACGCACTATTGGAAAAGTGCTACTGGCTACTTTGGACAACTTGAATTGACTGAGGGCAACGCAGCAAGCTGCAATGGAAAATCTACGTACTTTACTGGGAGCCAGAAGTAGATTGAAGGCAACGATTACGCGCATTTCTGTATACGGGGAACACCCGCCTGATGGCTGTACATTCTACGATTTCAGATTGGACAAGCTGGTTCAGGTTTGGAAGGAGTTTGTCAATCGTGGCGACGAACTTTATAAATATGAAGATGTGCAGGGATATGTGGACCCAGCAAGTGACAACGAGGTATACGAGGAGCGCTTTGAACGAGCTCGCGCCCTTCTTAAGGCACTACACGCTGAGTACAAACCCCGCAAACTGAAAGAGGCCAATACTACATCTAATGTGCTCGGGGAAAGGAACGAATCGTACATCCAATGTATTTTGCAACAAATGCAGCAACAATCTCAGGCGCAAATACAACAAATGCAGCAATCTCAAACGCAAATGCAGCAACAATCTCAGATGCAAATACAACAAATGCAGCAGAAGCAAAAGGAGGCTATGGATCGCATAATGCAACGACTGCTACCGCAGCAGGTGGATAACGAGTCATCGTCAGGCTCAAAACAAGTCGCAGGACCATCAACGAAGGATTTGGAACTGCCGCGGATTCATATCGCACCATTTGATGGAGACTATAAGGAAGGGCACGCGTGTAAGGGTCTATTTGACAGTGCCGCAACTCAGACAAGTAGCAAGCCTAGACAGGACAGAGGTACCAGGAACGCGCATGCGCTACTCGCTACTTCAAAGCGCTGTGCTAAGTGCAACAAGGAACACGCATTGATGACATGTACACAGTTCTTGGACCTATCTATTCAGCAACGATATGCCATTGTAAAGTCCAATCACATATGTTTTAATTGTTTGAGACTTGGTCATGGAGTGAGCACTTGTACATCGAAGTCATCATGTAAGTATTGCAAGCGCCGACATCACTCACTTTCGCATTTCGATCAAAGCAGCACTAGAGACAAGGGTGAGCCACAGCAGCACCAGAAGGATGAGTCAAATGAGGCGCCAGGTGCTAGCACAGTAGTAGCACTGACGAACGCCATGAACATTGCGAAATGTGGCAAGGGTGCAATTATGAGAAGTACACTGCCAACGGCGCAGGTGTATATGCGCTATTCTCGAGGACAAGACGTTGTTTGCCGCATATTACTGGACTGCGACTCGGAGTTGTCCTACGTTTCGGAACGCTGTATCCAGACATTGGGTCTGGCCCGTTCACACTCTCGCATTTCCATAACTGGAATCTCATCAATCAAGGCAGAAACGACAAGAGTGCTCTGTTCACTACACATCAAGTCGCGAGTGTCAGATGCATCGCTTGAGGTCAAGGCGCACGTGCTTGGAAACATTACTTCGACACTGATGAGAGAAACTATAGACGCAGCAGACCTATCTATATTTAGCGGCCACACCCTAGCAGATGCCGCATTCAATACCAACGCATCAAACGACATTCTGATTGGTAACGATCACATTTGGACGGTTCTTACTGGAGATAAGTTGTGTAACGCCCAGGGGAACACAATCGCCATCGATTCCATAGTTGGATGGATCATCACAACAGTGGGAGGAGCAACTACAACTACAACTACGTCACTCTTAGCTACCATGGACATCAACACATTGTTGCAACGGTTTTGGGAACTGGAGGAAGTTCCATCGTTCACGTCTGCAAATACAGAAGATGATGTAGTGGAGACTAATTTCGTCCAAACACACTCCCGTAATGCTGAAGGGAGATACATAGTCGAGCTACCGTTCAAGCAAGACAACCCAGAGTTCGCAGACACCTTTCATGGAGCCAAGTCTCGCTTCTTGGCAGTTGAACGTCGTTTAATGTAGGATGCAGCTTTGCGATCAAGGTATGTACAATTCATGAGGGAGTACATACAACTGGACCACATGAAGGAGCTGGATGTAGAAGAAGACGCCACTTCGAAGAAGATTTTCTACATGCCGCACCATCCGGTGCTAAGTGCAAGGCTGCGTGTGGTATTTGATGGCTCATATCAAGACCAAGATGGCCGGTCTCTTAACGATGCGCTTTATATTGGACCATGTTTACAACGCTATCTGTTCAGCGTATGCATGAGGTTTCGAATGCACAAGTTTGTAATTTCGGCTGATATTGCAAAGATGTTTAGACAGATTCTGGTTGCAGCTAAACATCAGGATTTCCAACGAATATTATGGAGAGAAGATCCGTCAGCACCATTGCAGCACTTCAGACTCTGCACAGTTACATACGGGACTGCGTCTGCGCCATTCCTGGCAGTCCGGGTGTTAGAGCAACTCGCCAAGGACCACGAGCATGAGTTTCCTAGAGCAGCCAAGATATTGCTTGAGGATTTCTACGCGGATGATGTATTAAGAGGAGCCATGACAGAGGAAGAACTGAATGGCATTCAAACTGAGTTAGTTGTACAATTGGAATTGGGAAAATGGATCTCAAATAGCACACGATTGAGCACCGTTCAAGGTGATAGAGTCAACAGGTCAGCAACAACAGCAAAGGTACTTGGACGGCCCTGGGATCCTGGAGAAGACAACCTTGCATATCCCTTGAAAACATTGTACTCATCAAGGACTCGAATACGCCTCCAGCAACATGGAATCTAGGACGCGTAATCAAGGTGAACCCAGGAGAGGATGGATTAGTACGGGCAGTTAAGCTCAAGGTCGTTTCTGGAGAGATCATACAACCCATCACGAAGATTGCAGCCCTACCACATTCTGAAACAGAGTTTCAGGGGGGGCCGGGATGTTGAGGAACCATTTGTCATTATTTAGCACATTTTTCATTATTTAGCATATTTTTGATTTTTTTAGTATATATGCAACTTTAATTGTTATCGGCGAATGAACAGCTGTTTCAAGATCAATTATCGGTTAAGTCGATACAATTATGTTAGTATTGAGTAAGCAAATGAACGGACAAGTTGAGTGTAACAGCAATTGGCTGATATAGTTCAAATAAAATAAAGATATGTTTAATTTTTCATCACAAGTGAAAAGCAAAGTGAAAGAAGAAGCAAAAACTAAAAGCGAAAAACAAAAACAAAAACAAATTGCGGCTCATGTCCATGGCAAGAGCTAGCGTATGTGGCCGCTAGGTGGCGCTGCCGTTGGCGCTTTACATGCATGACTACGTGTCCTTTTAATATCCTGAATGCGCGACGCTTCAAAACTTTCGCTAGCAAATAAATAAAATGAAATATGAGCACAGCATTCAGATCATACATATATACATAAGTATGTATGTATGTATATTCCTCTCTCAAATAACTGCATGCTGCCGCTGCCTGCACTGAAAATGGAACAAAGGGCATTCTCTCGCGATGTTTGTGACTCAGCTCTGGCTTTTGTGCGCTCAATTAGGCTAGGGTTTCTTGAGGAATGTCCATTTATTTATTTTATTAGATTGAGATAAGTTCGTATATCACTTATTTAAAGGAGAAATTGTAGTGAAGTTTGAGGTTATGCTTCCGTGTCAAATATGTTTGGATGAATGGGAATGGGAATACTTTTAATTCAATTCAATTTCAATTTATTTCACTCTTTGTTATAATTACAGTTTTTTTGTGAATGGTATCTTACAATAATTAAAGAGTTTAGACTAGGAATTAGGCCTTTTCTGCTTAGATATTTACTTAGAAATATGACATGGTATATAATATGACTTAATTATTTGGGGGAAGAATCAAAGAAATAGAAAACCCCGAGGTTATTTATTACAAACTAACTTAAACATTAAATAATACTTAAAATTAAATGGATATGGCAGTTCATTTATATGTGAATATGTTGATTCATGATACTTGGTTATGATAATCTTGGTTATGATAATCGCGATAATCTAATATCTACCAATTCAACATTGGCTCGACAGTGAAGATCTAACGTGGAATGATGCCAAGGAAGATTCAAAATAAGCTTCAAGACTTTATTTTGTGCAATTTGCAATTGACTTATGTGACATTTGGCTATATCTGACCAGACAGGTGCACCGTAAAAAGTAACTGATTGGAAAATTGACCTAAACAAAAACATTTTGTTTTCTATGCTTAGCCTCGAGTTTCTATTTATAAAGGGATATAGTGTACGGAGTATATGTTTGACTTTTTTGTTTGTATTGCTTATATGGTCCTTGTAATGTAAGTCTTTTGTCCAGTGTAATATCCAAGTACCTGACATTTGGATCCCACTTTATATATTCCGAGCCCAATCTGATGTCTGTTATTGGCACGTAGATGTCCTTTCGTTTTGTTGTGAAAAATATTGCCTTGTTCTTTTCTGGGCAGACTAAAATTTTCCATTGGGAGAAATATGTACCTAAAGAGTCATATGCTGCTTGGAGGTTTCGAACTATATATGCAGAAAGAATTCCACCACAAAGAATTGCTGTGTCGTCCGCAAAAACCGAGGTTGTGCAATGAGGTAATATTGGGAGATCAGAGGTATATATATTATAAAGAATAGCTGATAGGCATGAGCCTTGGAGACAGCCTGCTGAAATGTTAACTGCTGTGGATGAAGCATTTCCGAAATATACTATAAAAGATCTGTTTTTTATATAACTTTGGATTATCTTTATGGCCGGAGGTGGGAAATTAAGATGTAACATTTTGTGTATTAGGCCGTCATGCCACACTGAATCAAATGCGGCTTTGATATCTAGCAGTACCATTCCCGTTGACATAGAACTAGAAAAATTATCTTTAATAATTTTTT
Organism: Drosophila meridionalis; assembly: GCA_035045145.1. Classification (NCBI taxonomy): domain Eukaryota; kingdom Metazoa; phylum Arthropoda; class Insecta; order Diptera; family Drosophilidae; genus Drosophila; species Drosophila meridionalis. The sequence continues at coordinate 1,751,338 of JAWNPG010000034.1, forward strand.
TAATTCTACAAAGGTGCTGAACAGTATTGTGTTCGCTTCTAAATCCAAACTGGTGACTTGGGAGGATATTATTGGATTCAACAAAAAGAGTTAATTTATGTTGGATAACGTTCTCTAGTATTTTGCTGACTGCCAACAAAAGACTAATAGGATGTAGGATGAGAGCAACTCTACAGGCTTATTTTGTTTTGGAATAGGAACAACTTTAGCACATTTCCAGACAGAAGGGAAATAACATAGCTCTAGGCATTTATTGACTATGCAAGTAATAAACTTTATTCCCTTCGTAGGTAGGGTTTTTAAGCATAGATTGTCAATTTTATCAATACCTGGAGATTTCTTCTTCTTCAGCCTTTTCAGTATACCTTTTATGACGCTGGAGCTAAAAAAGTAATCATTCAGCGGCTCTATAGATAATTGCGTGACTGAGAGGATTGAGGCATCGACAGCGGCTTTAGTTAGCGGATCACCGAGCCCAGCAGCTACGATATGATTTAGTCGAAAGGATTGAGCCAACACCTCAGCCTGAGATGTCAATGTCGTTGTCAAACAGGAAGTGACAAAATTCTTCTTTTTTGTTTTGAATGCCCCTGGAATTCCACGCAATGATCTTTACTTTGTCTATCATTAAGAAAGAAATTTGATGGCAAGTGAGGTTATTACCTCAAACTGATCAGTCTTGGATTTACAATTTCTGAGATTACTAATGAGCTCAAAAGTAAGACTTTTTAACTCGTCTAGCGAAAAGAGATCACTGCTTAACTCTGGTTGCCCGCCCAGGTTGTCTTTGATGGTTCAGATATCTGTCCATTAAGAGTTGGGAAGGTTTTAACGCAGTTTATCTGTGGAGACTGTTATGGTGTTCTGACTACCCGTGCTTTGGTGACGCCCCTATCCCTTGCCTTTATATAATTTATTCTGCCTGGGCACTCCACTGAATTAGACTTATGAGAGCCGTGACAATTTGCACACTTAACAGGTAACTTTTCTGAACACTCAATAGTTTTATGGTTTCCTGCGCAATTCATACAGTATGGTTTTACACTACAATAGGACGATCCGTGCCCGAACATCTGGCAGTTATAGCACTGAGTCACGGTGTTTGGCCTGCGTCTTTGGTAGTCCCATTTGACCCTGATATGGTCAATGACAGGGTAGTTTTTCTTCAGCTCGTTTAGACTTGTTGATTTGTTGACAAAGTAAACTACATACAGCGAGAAATTACTATTGTTGGCTCGTTTCCTTTGGATAAACTTGACATCTGTACATTGAAGTCCCATTTGTGTAAGCTTGTTCCTAACCTCATCAGCCGGAGTGTCATCAAGTCCCGTAAGCACCGCTTTGTATGGTTTATTGTGTTTTTTTGCAAAGGAGAAAAACTCATTTTTAGAATTTTGCAGATGGGTGCAGACATTGGCAAAATCCACCTCTTCTTCGCAGTGTAATTTAACTCCAATAGAAATTTTTCTAATTGAGTAGTCTTTAACATTCAGTAATTTGCAAATACCATGCAGTTGTTCAGCAGTAGTTTTAAGTACCGTAATAGGAGGAATGTGAGTTTTGTCTTTCTTGACAATTACTTCCTCACAGTTGTCGTTATCAGTTTCATCATCCAGCGCTTGTAACGGTTGATAATAGTTGTTGTTGCTCTGCCGTTGACCAGTGTCCGTTTTTGGAACTTTTCTGCTCTGTGTTGGCGACATAGCGACGCCAGCCAGACTAACTGTTCTCTTAATTTTGTTTTTGTTTTAAGTCGAAAGTGAAAAATAAGAATTTCGCTATCGCGATGCGCTCACACGTGCGTACAGTTTGGCAGATCACACCGAACTGAATACTTTTTAAATATTTGATCTATTGCCACACAAATTATATTATAGAAAATTATGTGATATTACTTAATATCCTTAGCTTCTATATCCACAAAAATTGAATTATGACTCTGGAATGGTAGATGCTATATAAATGTGAAATATTAATTAATCAATCAATCAATAACAGATTGAAAACTTTGTTCAGCCTATTTATTTGGAATCTAACAGTCCAGAGTTTTGCCTGGCATTTTCTAACGCTATGTCGCTCTCTCTATGTGCTCACACCTCTCTGTGTTTGTTCTGCCTGTCACTGTTAAAAGACACCTAGTCTCTTAATCGTGCTACCTGTGCTCGTTCTTCTTGTCTTCGTTCTTTCTGTTCGCGCTACCTCAGTACTCGCTCTCGCTGTGTTCGTTATACTTGTGTTCGTTCTTCCTATGCTCGATTTCCTTGTGCTTGCTCTCTCTGTCATTGTTCTACTTGTGTAATTTTTTCTGTGCTCGCTCTCCATGTGCTTGCTCTTTCCGTTTGTTCGTTCGAATTATATTTATTCTTCTGTGCTCGTTCTTCCAACGCTCGCTTTCCTTTCCTGTGCTTGTTTTACTTGTGTTCGTTCTTCCTGTTGTCGCTCTCCGTGTGCTTGATCTCTCTGCGATTGTTATACCCTGAGCCCATGTAAATGTATGTAACAGGTAGAAGGAGGCGTGTCAGACCCCACAAAGTATATATATTCTTGATCAGGGCGATGAGCTGACTCGATTTAGTCCTATCCGTCTGTCTGTCTGTCCGTCCGTCCGTCTGTCCGTCCGTCCATCTGTTCGTCTGTCAAGTTTACTTTGTATGAACGATAACTATTTTTGTTGTAATGTTGTAATGTTATCGATTTTAATGCTTATCGAAAATACGTTTTTAAGGCGTAGTTTGTGTATCGTTTGAGCTAGAGACTTCAAATTTGCTGTGTTATTGCGTGTTCGGCGCAGCAGCTAATAATTGCTCTTAAATAAGCTTCTCTTAAGCCATCTGCTCTTTATCACATTCTCATTCGCTCATAGTGCAGTTAGGCACAAAAAGAAACTGTAACACACATACATATGAAAATTTATGCTGCTCGGTCACTTGCTTATCATTTTGTATTCTATTCTTTAAGTTCGAAATTCACCTTCAAGCGAGCAACACCTACCTATCTCTATTGTAATTGTATTAACTTTGCCTATACGATCATCGCGGACTAGGCATTAAATTAATAAATAATAAGCTAAATTAAATCGTGGTTTTATTATTTGCCTTCGTAAATGATTGGAGCCAGAGTTGCCGAAAAAGCTCGGCAGCTTCCAACATTTTGGTGACCCCGACGTGATTTATACACTCTGTGGTGTTTCGTTTAGTGTATCAAGTTAATACTCAACTTCGTCAAAGTATAACGGTGTGAATCATTAACATTTGTGCAAAATAGTGCATTCAAATTAATAACACATCGCGTTGTACGACGAAACAGTGTAAAGCATTAACATTTGTGCAAAATAGTGCATTCAAATTAGCAATAAACTTCGTCGTACACGACAGTGCAAAGCGTTAAAATTTGTGCAAAATAGTGCATTCAAATTAATAACAAATCTCGTCGTGTAAAACATTAACATTTATGCTCAAGTTATATATTAATTTGTGTATATAATAGTGCATGGCATTGTGCGTACATTATCTTGAGTTTTTCTTATTCCTCTTTAATCGTCTGTTTCGTTCGTCGCGTTTGGCGCCTGCTGTGCATCATCTGCATATAGGGCCCGCTAAGCCGAAAAAGCTGTGTCAATCATAGAAGACACACATACAGACATATATAAAAGCTCAGATAAGCTTGCGGTCGCGCTTGCGTTGTGCTTATCTTTATCATCTTCTTGTTCGTCGGTTGTTCGTCGCGGTTTTTGGCGCTTCTTTGTGCAGCGTTTGCATAAAAGGCTCGCTAATCCGAAAATAGCTGTGTCGATCACACACATACAAACACACGCATTTACAGTGAAAGAGTGAACCTGCATATTAGATCAGCTAAACTCGAAGTGCATTAGAGAGTATATTAGCTTGTGCATTCATTTTGTAACCAAACGTTTTTTCGCGAGTAAACAAACTTAAATGAATAACTCAGAGTCGAATGTTGATCAAGTGCCTGCATCTCAGGTTACTTTCTTAAAACTCAAAACAAACGCGCTTTTCGATAGACTGGAAAGGTTATATGCCGATATGGACATTGACAAATTAAGTCACATGGACTCGTGTGATTTACGTGTGCTTTTGGATTCGCTAACCAAGTTAGAGTCAAACTTTTATTCAGTCCATACTAGCCTAGAAGAATCTAACTTTGAGTCCATATCTAGTGATTTGCCTGCGCGTTTTGAATCAACCTTGTTAAAGTTTAAAGCCTGGCTTCAACGTGAACTAGGAAATCGGTCGGATCAACAACTTTCGTCGACGCTTAATACAAGTGGTTCAAATGCTCATCCAACACTCGTCATGGCTAATCGATCGCGTTTGCCGCAGCTGGAGCTGCCAAAATTTAGTGGAGTCTACACTGAGTGGGAAAACTTCTACTCTATGTTTAAGACGATAATAGATGCTGATCCGGATCTCAGTCCTATTGAGAAGTTCCAGCATCTTCGATCCTGCTTAAGTGGTTCTGCGTTGGATACCATCAGCTCATTGGAAATCAACAAAGCCAACTATCTCGTCGCTCTGGATATTCTTCAACGTCGATTTGATAATAAGCGTTTTATTGTACAGGCACAAATCAGAGCAATCTTCCGGCTTGAGAAAGTTGATGCATCTGTGGGCAGGCTGAGGCAGTTGGTGGATAAAGTTACGCCTCACATTCGGGCTATGGATTCTTTAGCATCGCGGGAAGAAGTTGCTGACTGTGTCATCGTGCAAACAGTGTTGCAAAAGCTGGAGAAAGTTACTCAGGCTAAATGGGAGGAAGGCTCATCTACTAATGAGTTGCCATCTTGGTCGAGATTGTCAGAATTCTTGCAAGGACGGTGTCGAGTCCTTGAAAATGTGGATCAAGTCTTGCAGGATGGTCAGGTTGGCAAGTCAGGAAAGATCGTGAGTACTCCTTTAAGAAAGGCATTTGTTGCTTCGAAGACTCCTATTCGTTGTGTCTTTTGTGACGATCCAAGTCACGCGCTATTCCAATGTAAGCGTTTTGAGCAATTGTCCCCAATGGCAAGGCATAAGGAGGCCAAGTGGCTCGCCCTTTGCCTCAATTGCCTAAGAAAAGGACATCAGCTGAAGGATTGCAAATCTGGTTCCTGCCGTACCTGCCAGTTGAAGCACCATACTTTATTGCATTACAATCAGTCTTCAACAGTCACATCGAACGTAGTCCCTCAACTTAAACAACAAGCAAATGCAATACATCCTACTGCCATGGTTGCAATGTCACCTTCTCTTCCTCAAGTCCACATATCTCCTAACTCGTCTGATGTTGTGCTTCTAGCCATTGCTATAATCAAGAACCGAGCTGGCACATTCGTTCCGTGTCGTGCACTCTTGGACTCAGGATCTCAACTTCACTTCGTCACCAGTCGGTTTGCAAATCAGCTTCAGCTTCGAAAATGTAAATCACTGACTGCAGTGTCTGGCATTGGAGATGCCAGCTTCTCAACTGAAGGATATTCAGTCAATCTCGTTCTGAAATCGCGGATTTCTGATTATTCTGCCTCCATCACCGCCATCGTCGCCCAGACTATTACTGACAACCAGCCTGGCATCTCAATTTCTACTAACACTTGGAATATACCCTCAAACCTACAGCTAGCTGATCCTTTGTTCCATAAGTCACAACGGATTGATCTTCTCATCGGAGCTGGTCTCTTCTTCGAGCTGATGTGTGTTGGGCAAATTCAGTTGGCACCTGGATTACCAGTTGTGCAGAAAACGCAGCTCGGCTGGATCATTTCAGGTGGCGGGCAACATGCCCCCAAACTCTGTTCGTTTATCGCAACCCAAAGAAATTCGGATCACGCCAATCACAGCACTCGGCTTGATGAGTTGGTGCGTCAGTTTTGGGAAGTGGAACACGTTTTCGAGCCTATTGCCAAGGTAACCACAGAGGAACTTAATTGCGAGCAGCATTTCATTACAAACTATCGTCGATTACCTTCTGGGGAATATTCAGTCTGCTTGCCAAAAAATCAAGGCGTTGAATCTTTGGGCGATTCCTATTTGCAGGCCAAGCGTCGATTGTTGAATTTAGAGCGTAAGTTCGCTCGAAATCAAACTTTAAAGGAGAAATACTCAGCATTTATAAAGGAGTATATTGATCTCAATCATATGTCTTTGGTGCCCAGCGAAGAGATCAATGAATGCAAATATTTCTTACCTCATCATTGCGTATACAAAGAAGAGAGCTCGACAACAAAGCTAAGAGTTGTCTTTGATGGCTCGGCCGCTACCACATCTGGTTTCTCATTAAACGATTTGCTTATGTCAGGACCGACTATTCAAGCTACCTTGTTTCACACACTCGTTCGTTTTCGTACATTTTCGATTGCACTTACTGGTGTTATTGGTAAAATGTATAGGTGTGTGAAGGTCGCAGAGCCTGATTCTATGCTCCGGTGCATTTTATGGCGAAACTCATCAGACGATGCTATCGAAGTCTTCAAATTGAATACCGTCACTTATGGGACCAAACCCGCTTCATTTTTGGCTATTCGCGCAATGCATCAACTAGCAATAGATGAGTCGTCGGCATACCCATTAGGATCCAAAATGGTTTTGCGAGATTTCTACGTTGATGACCTGATCTCAGTAGGCAATTCAGTTGAAGAAGTTCGCGACATAATGCAACAAACCACAGGTCTTCTTGCTCGAGGAAACTTTAAGTTGAGAAAATGGTGTTCCAATTCAAGAGACGCACTTCGCGGAGTTCCAGAAACTGAACAGGAAAGTTTTCTCAAACTCGATGACGGCAGCGACGTAACAAAGGCACCTGGATTGTCAGCGGACGATCTTCGTCAAGGATCGCACATATTTTGTGACTTTGGTCTACTTCGAGTTGGTGGCCGCTTGCGGCACTCTACTCTCGGCTTCGATGCGCGCCACCCAATTATCTTGCCCAAAGAACATCCCTTGACCTTCTCTATAGTATCTCATCTTCATCTGGCGCATCATCATGCAGGACCGCAGGCCTTGCTTGGAGTAATTCGACTCCAGTTTTGGCCCATAGGCGGCATGAAAACTGTCTCCCGAGCATTGCGAAAATGTGTCATATGCTCTAGATCTTCTTCTTGGGCGCTCTCAAGCGTTTCATCAGTACGCGCGGCATTCCAAGATGCATTTGGTCTGACAACGCTACTAACTTTGTGGGTGCACGGAACGAGCTAGCGGATCTGAAACGTTTATTGTTGAGCCAGGAACATCGCACTGAAGTTCAGAACTACTGCATCAACAACAGTTTTGATTGGAAGTTCATACCTCCTCGCTCGCCACATTTCGGTGGCCTATGGGAAGCAGCAGTGAAGACCGCAAAGAGTCATCTATACCGCGCTATGGGATCATCACTTCTCGGCTTCGATGAACTTCGCACCTTGGTATGCCAAATTCAGGCTATAATCTTGTTCCACTTTCAGAAAATCCCGATGATCTTGGAGTTCTCACTCCAGGACATTTTTTGATTGGTAGACCACTCATCGATTTTCCCGAGCCAGACGTAACTGGGCTCGACCACAATGGCCTCGGTCAATGGCAACGCATTGCTTACATACAGCAATTGTTCTGGAAGCGAGGAAGCGAGGAGTGAGGAGTACCTTACTATTCTTCAACAGCGTGCAAAATGGGTCACCTCGCAGCCTCCGATCAAGATCAATGATGTCGAATGTGTGAAGGATGAAAACTTGCCGCCGTTGAAATGGCCATTAGCTCGAGTCGTTGAGACCATCGCTGGAGCTGATGGTGCTGTGAGAGTCGCTGTTCTGCGCACACCCACTGGAACTACACGTCGAGCTGTCAAGCTGTGCGTCCTTCCGGTTGATGATCCTGTTAAAAGACTTGGTCTTTCAACGGGGGGGAGGATGTTCGGCGCAGCAGCTAATAATTGCTCTTAAATAAGCTTCTCTTAAGCCATCTGCTCTTTATCACATTCTTATTCGCTCATAGTGCAGTTAGGCACAAAAAGAAACTGTAACACACATACATATGTAAATTTATGCTGCTCGGTCACTTGCTTATCATTTTGTATTCTATTCTTTAAGTTCGAAATTCACCTTCAAGCGAGCAACACCTACCTATCTCTATTGTAATTGTATTAACTTTGCCTATACGATCAACGCGGACTAGGCATTAAATTAATAAATAATAAGCTAAATTAAATCGTGGTTTTATTATTTGCCTTCGTAAATGATTGGATCCAGAGTTGCCGAAAAAGCTCGGCAGCTTCCAACATTGCGTGTAATGAATATGGAGATTATGTTATCTTTAGATTTTGGATGCCACGCCCCATTCGTCCCCAATAACCCCCTATTTGTAAAAAGCCCAAATCAAATACTAGAGACCTGTGCTTTGGCAAATGCACACATATGAATGCCATGAATAAGTCGTGAAAGTTTGATGCAGATGGTCTATGGCTAAGAAAAGTTATTAAGCAATTAAGTTTCCATAGTAATGCCCACATTGCACAGTGGTCTGGCTTGTATGGGATGCGTGGCCGAAAATACTTTTAGTGCAGATATCAATGTGAAATTTTTTTTAAAATTCTATAAAAATATAAAAAGCACATGTCTCAATGAGTCTAAAACGACCCCCCACCCCCCTCCCCCCATTATACACACCCTTTTCCCACAAAATAAGTATTCGTAAAGTACAAAAATTATATAAATTATATATTATTTATTTTAATAGCTCAAATACAGATTTTTTTAAGATTGATTTGTGCTTTGGTGGTAAATTTCGTTGTCCTCTTATAAACGGATCTGATGTGATAAGTAAGCAATTAAACAAATCTGTGTTTGTCGCCACACGATAAATTTTTCGGGTATGCTGCATGCGAAATTTTTGAATGTCCTTATTTCTCGATTCTGCAACTTCTTCAGACAACTCTCCAATCGACACGAGAGCATTTTCAATAACCGCAGGTCCGTGTATTAAAACTTTATGAACGGTAAGTGGGAGGTAGTACCAGGGATATTTTGAAATCAGCTTCTGTGCTATGTCGAGTGCAAAGTTTTTAAATAATTCTGTATTTATGGGATATCCTGAAGAGAGAGCTTGAATTATAACCGAACAACTTTCGATTAGATGCCTATCAAGGCCAGTTATTTGAGCGGACAAGTCAGAATTATTAAAAAATTCTCTGGCAGTATTTCCATCGTTCAATGTTCCACTACCACAACATTTCGGTTTGTCGACAATCAACCCCATTTTTGATCGAAATTCAGCTTGAATTTAACAAAACAACAAAAGCAGAAACGAAGACGACAATCACAACAAACCACATAAAAAGAACAGCTACACACATAAAAACGGCGCCAACCAATAACAGCGAGGCCGCTCTGCTTTTTTTACGATAACGGAGAGAATCGCAAATATTCGCAAATGAAGTTTGTTTTTTTATTAACTGTAAATGCTAAGAAATATTTTAAAATAAAGTTGATTGTTAACTCCGAAGCGCAGTCGTTGCGCCAACTGCGCAGTTGGCAGAGCGCGCGCCTATGCGAGCATGCATATGTGTGTGTGTATATGTTGTTTTTATGCATGCTTAAAAAGAGCGTAGAATGATTTGATATTCTTCACTGGGCTCAGGGTATCTCCTAGTCGAGCAGTCTCGACTAGAGCACTCTTACTTGTTTTACTTGTATTCGTTCTTCCTGTGCTCGCTCTCTCCGCCATTGCTCTAATTCTGTTACAGTAGATGGCGGAGAGAGCGAGCACAGGAATAACGAACAGAAGTTCTGTTAGTTTTTTCTGTGCTCGTTCTTCCAACGCTCGCTTACCCTGTGTTCGTTTTTAGTACATACATTCCTTCTTCTTGTGTTCATTCTTCTTGTGCATTTGCTCTCTACGCTCGCATTCAGTGTCAGGGATGCCAAGTCAAAATTTGAGAATTACGTAGCCAAGCTCCAAAATCTACGTTTTTTCCGTAGCACAATTTTTGTATTTAACTTCGTTGTTATTAATTTAATTTGTCGTTTTAAAAAGCAAATTACATTGTTTAAACTATACATATTAATTTATGTTTTATAATTTTTTGCAATTTAGCGCTGCTAACCCATTGAAAACGGCATTCGTAAACATATCGAAAACAGAATTTAGTGCTGCTAACCCAATATAAATCATATCATCTTTTTTATTTAATTCATAATATGTTGATATTACCCAAAAATTTTAGTTTTTAGGGTATTTTGCAATATTTGTTAAAAGTACGTAGTTTTAGTCTCATCACACGTAGGCACGTAGATCTCCTTTAAAACACGGAGATCTACGTGAAAAGATGGTAGTAATGCTCAAATTTATTTCTGTGGAATATCTTTCTTTTAATCAATGCATTGTATGGTTAGTGTTATTACTATTACACAACACGCTGTAACTTCGTCAAATTTGTACGAAAATAAAAAGTTTTTAGGGCGGTTGATAATTATTACACAAACGCATTTCAATAATCTTAACATTATATTTTAGTCTAATATAAGAGCAGATCGCGTTCTTATGCTTACTTGCATATGTGTATACAGAATGTACGAATTGCAGCTGCACTTGTACACACATATGTATGTACATAAAAATGTGTGTATTCTAGTATATTCTAATAATCACAATTTCTTTTGAAATGCATATGAATTTAAAAATTTTGAGAATCTAACACCAAAGACGTACGTCAATCGGTAAATATTAAAGGAAGTATTTGGTAAAAATACTTGATGGCCTAATACTATATAGGTATCTTCGAAAAAAAAAAGAAAAAGATGAAGACAATTACATTTATAACCGTTCATATCACTTTTATAAATTAAGATATATTAAACTAGCAATAAAAGTTTTGTATTCAATTCTTATTTCAATATTTTAATTTATGGGATTGATGAAGGTGGCTCTTTGAGCTCAGAAATTAATATAAGTATTTTTTCTAGCATTTTTTTAACAGGAACGGAAACGCAGCCTTCTCGTCGTGAGATACAGTAGTCGTATCTATATCTTTATCTCTATGCCGTACACGATAAACAAACATTTACTTTATTCATATTCGAGCCACGCGACTTATCCGACTCAGTTGTGAAGAACAGTCTTATAATACACATTACGTTGCACATCGTCTCGTGTCAAAGATTACAGAATATCTAATTAAAAAAAAAAAAAAAAAAAAAAAACAAAACATTATCGAATAATAAAATAGATATAATTTCTTATATTTGACATGCGAGCGATGAAATTATCTATAATTGGTGTTATATTTTGTCTTGCCTTCAGTCATTTGGATAAAGTATTTGCAGACGGTAAGTCGTTGTAAAATAGTCATGTGAATAAAATAAATAAATAATAATATTTTACCTTTTACAAAGGAAATTATATTTATATATATTTATATTATATAATATGATTTTATTTTAAAAGTGCTTTAAGAAATGGTGTTTCCATTATCTTTCGTAGTAAATAAAAAAAATTATTTCCAACATTTTCATGTCAGTAAGATATGCAAACATAAAGAGCAGACAAATTAAGATTCTTGATATCTCGCTCGTGTTTGTCTGTGGGGTCAGATAAGCCGTAAGATAATTTATTCCTATGCTTACTTATATGTATAATACATATAAATAAATTGTTAAAGTGAAAATTTAAGTGCAGTCCAAAGATGAGAATAATTGCGGAGAAAAGAAAATTAATGGGAATAGTAGAATGAACAGATAATGCAAAGTGTAAACAGAAGTTTAAATAAGAACAAGTAAGAGGGCTCTAGTCGAGACTGCTCGACTAGGGGATACCCTGAGCCCTGTGAAGAGCCAAATATCAAATCATTCTACGCATTTTTTATGCATACATATAAACAAAACATACACACACACATATGAACGCTAGCATAAGCGCGCGCTCTGCCAACTGCGCAGTTGACACAGCGACTGCGCTTGGGCAGCAATGTGGGCATTACTATGGGAACTTAATTGCTTAATAACTTTTCTTAGCGATGGACTAAGTGCATCAAACTTTCACAACTTATTAATGGCATTCATATATTTGTATTTGCCAAAGCACAAGTCTCTAGTATTTAATTTGCGCCTTTCACAAATAGGGGCTATTGGGGCGAATGGGGCGTGGCATCAAAAATTTAAAGATTACGTAATCTCCGTATTCATTAGGCGCAACTACACAGCAAATTTGAAGTCTCTAGCTCGTAAACGTATTTTCGATAAGCATTAAAATCGATAACATTACAACAAAAATAGTTATTGTTCATACGAAATAAACTTGACCTGCGCGTGCTATCCACGGACCCAACAAAAAAAATTCAAGTCTCTAGCTTGTCTAGATGCTACAATCGACGCGTTCAAACATACGGACAGACGGACAGACGGACGGACGGACAGACAGACAGACGGACAGGGCTAAATCGACTCAGCTCGTCGCCCTGATCAAGAATATATGTACTTTGTCTGGTCTGACACGCCTCCTTCTGCCTGTTACATACATTTAACAAAACCATTATACCCTGATTTTCCATTTTCAATGGGCTCAGGGTATAAAAAACTGAGAAGAACAGAGGAAGAAAATCAGAAGAAAACAAGAAAGAAAGCTCTAGGAGATACCCTGTACCCCATCCGAATGGCATTTTTATATTCGTTTCCCAAAGAGAAAAAGAGTATATTGGTTTTGTGCAATGTCCGTCTCCCATAATCAAGAAATCATATTAGTTGAAGAGCTAGAGAGTTGAAATTTGGAATGTATACTTTCGTTGACCACCCAAGCTCAGAAAGACATGGCGGATATATCTACGCGTGGCAAATCGTGGTAACTGTATCTTCTACCGTTTTAAAACAAGAATGCTGAAATTTGGCACGTAACCCAACGCTACGATTCTATAAAGATTAATGAAAAGATTTTATGTCCACGCCTACTGGGGGCGTGGCAAATCGGATCTGAATATACAGTGATTTTACAAGTTCGGCTATATTTTGAGCACTATTGATGCTAGAGACTTGAAAAAGATATGGCGGACATACCTACCCCTTCAGGGGGCGTGACAAACGTTATCGCAAAACCTTATAGCTCCTACAGTTTTAGAGCTAGACGCTTCAAAATTGGATGTTTGTGTTACTGGAGACCTCTACTACTACTTAATAAACTATTTTCACGCCGCAGTGCTTTAACGATACATATGCAGTAGATGTAGGTTCAAATCCAGCTGCACTGTTATTTGTTTTTCTTCTTTTTTTATTTTGTTTATTTAATTTTTTATTTAATTATATAACTATTTTTGATTGACATACATATCTCCTAGTCGGTCACCCCTACTAGAGCTTTCTTACTTGTTAATGTATAACATAATGCAAGAGTTTCGCACATAGGCTCATAAATGCATATATGTACACGTAAGCAAGGGACTGTAAGTGGGTGTACATCATCAAATTCTTGTGCGCTGCTGTTCGTGCCTACATATATACATACGTACATACATGATGGGCCCTATCGTCATTTTTTGTGTGTAATAATTTTGTTATGAATGACGATTCAATCTGTAATCGATAAAAAATAAATATCTGATGAATGCAATTTAATTTAGTGTTCACAATTTTTGACGGTATGTTTACACACCCAAAAAAAAAAGAAGAAAATAACATAGCTGACCGAAAAATGATAATTATAGCAGATAAATTTTTGCAGAACTTCAACATAAAATCAAATTCTGTATATTTCTTAATATTTCTTAGAAATGCCGTTTGTCGTCATAGCAATTCCAATTAAGATTATTTACATAGGTGGGCACTGGCATATGAATTTTGCACTGGCATATGAATTTTGCAAAATTTTTGTTACCAATTTTCCACACGCCCAGTAGGCGTAGAAAGTTAAGGGTATTTTTTTATATACCACATCCCCAAAGGCGTATATAATTTAATAATTTGCGTAATCGATAGCGAAGGCCTCCAGTAAGACAAGCATCCAATTTTTAAGCGTCTAGCTCTAAACCTGTTGGAGCTATAAGGTTTTGGGATTTGCCACGCCCCTGAAGGCGTAGGTATGTCCGCCAAATATTTTTGATCTTGGGTTGCTTATCAAATTTCAAGTCTCTGGAATTCATAGTGCTCAAAATATAGCTGAATTTGTAAAATCACTATATATTCAGATCCGATTTGCCGCGCCCCCAGTGGGCGTGGACATAAAATCTTTTCATTAATCAGAATCGTAGCGTTAAGTTACGGGATAATCTTGAACCTTTACTATTTGATGGTATACACGAGTATATGTTCCAAATTTTAAATCCCTAGCTTCAATAGCGTAGAAAAATATTGCATTCATACGCACAGACGGACAGACGGCCAGATGGACAGTGCACAAAACCAATATACTCTTTTTCCTTTTGGGAGTATAATAAACACATTTTAACGATTTAATTTTCATGGAATATAGCTAAACTCTTCAGATTATTTTAATTTATTTGGATTAGATATTAAATAGCTGATAAACCCGATTTTAAAAATTTTTGACTTATACCACTTTCAAAATCAAGGGCTCATATATTAATCGATTGCGCCCTTGATTTTGACATGAAAGTCGTTGATTTTGACATGAATGTCGTATTGCAGAACAAATCGCTGACTACATTCGAAAATGTTGTATAAGTGGCCTGCGTAATGCTCGTACCACAAATGGATGCGATAAAGTGGACTCGACTGTTGCAAACATATCTAAGCTTTGGCTTGGGTTGTGCTCCTCAACATTTGGTGTTTGCTGTTCAAGGGAATCGGATCGTCAAAACTGTGAGCTCGGTCGCCTGGCTGCATTGGAGGGTGCTTCGTGTAATAAGGGCCATAATTCGACGTCAACCTCTTATACAAATTGCTGTCGAGCTTGTCAAGGTATCATATCATAAAACATCATAATTATCTTTGACATGTACTCATTATTATAAATGTGGTTTTCAGTTGGCTTAGCTGTTAAGGCTAGCCAACAAAAGTGTAGGGATCCATTGTTTTCATTTCTTTTGAATATTGATTCATATCGGTTATGTTGCTCTGATGACGGCTTGTCAAGTTCTGAGTCCGCGTCGGTGTTGGAGTCTGAGTTTGAAAAGAAGAATAAGCTAGAGTTTAATGTTGATCATGATGAACCAGAGGAAATTGCCGAAAGCCGCGAAAATGATGATGGAACAATAGTCCTATCCGGTGATGGTGAGAATCTTTCTAATAAAACTTATAATGATAAAAACTAGTGTATTTATTTATATCTACAAGATGATATTTGTGGAAAAATACCTAATCTTTGTGAGCAAGTATGTATAAATACATACGATGCGTACAAGTGCAATTGTCATCCCGGTTATAAACTCGATGAGAATAATGTCACTTGTTCTGAGGACAAACAAAATATTTGTCCCAGCGGCTACATTTTGGATGGTAAGCAAGGTAAATGTGTGGACGTCGATGAGTGTCAAGAGCAACTACACGAGTGCAAAACAACGCAATATTGTCACAATACAGTCGGCGGATATCACTGTCTCAACGTAAAGGCGAAGAATTGCCCAGCAGGCTTTTTATACAATGTGAAGTCAGATGACTGCGAAGGTAAACAACTATCTCAAAGCAAGCTAGTAATTCAAGAACATAACTCTAACTTTCACGATGTTGAAATGGAGACTACTCACATTCAATAAGCGGAAGTGCTTGAGTAGCAGTTATCGTGATCTGTGTGTGTGTGTGTGGACATACTCTTTATCCCTTAGGGAAACCAGTATAAAAAAAATTGGTGACGACATAGGACGACATAGAATGATGATGCATGTGGCCTAAACATAGAATAGGGATGAACATAGAAATATACATAGATGTAAACATGCCTTGCACGCATTCAATAACTAGCATGTTGTGCGATAGACTTTAATAAGCTGACCCTTCCAACCTCAGCAATAATATGCAATAGACCAATGACACACTAGATTTAAGAGTTAAAATTACTTATGTGAGTATATAAACCCAGCCTCACAAAAATATAGATTACTATCGACAGAACACCACCACAGTTGGTGTATTTAATCCGCATTTCATTATCTCAATGAGTCTCAGGTATTAACACATTAAAAACAATTAAGAGTGCTATAGTCAACTATGGTCGACTATGGGATCCCCTGAGCCCTGTGAAGAGCCAATTGAAAATGATTCTACGCTTTTTTATGCATGCATACAAACAACACATACACACACACATGGGATGGCCTATGAACAAAAATTTGTATAAGCTTGTGCAGCATTTGGTATACACGAGTATTCAAGTCTCTACGTTGCGTACTTTCTCAGCGTTCAAGTGGACGGATGGACGGACGGACAGGGCTTAATCGACTCCTCTTGGCACGCTAATCAAGAATATATATATATGGTATGGCACGCCTCCTTCTGCCTGTTACATACATAACCATTATAACCTGATTTTCCATTTTTAATGGGCTCAGGGTATAAAAAATCTCATGCAGTCAGTTGCACCCGACTGCAAAGTTCCTATTGGTACTCCGTTTTTCGGCACATAATTTTAATATTCTACGACTCTTCCAAAATTTTGCATAGATGATGATGAGTGCATTAACTCGCCATGCGAGAAAGGGTATAACTGCTCAAATTATCCAGGCGGGTACGACTGTAATCTTATTGACAGTGAAACTTGTGGCACTGGCTTTCACTTAAAGGATGGCAGTTGCATTGATATTGATGAGTGTTCACACAATACGACCAATTCATGCAGGAGTGAAATGCACCAGGAATGCAAGAACACTGTAGGTAATTATTACTGCAACTGCCTGCCAGGTTATAGTTTGGATGTAACACAAAACAAATGCGTGGGTGAGTATGTTTGGAGCTTCTCCCTCAATATAATAAATGTGTTTTTATGTATAAAAACGTGTTTCTCGAATCATATTTCTATGTAACAGCTTTCTAAAAATATTCGTTTGCACATCTCCTGTAGATATTAATGAGTGCTCAATTAACAATCACAACTGCCTCCCAACTCAAAGATGCGATAACACGATCGGGTCATATATATGCACGGTACTTTAATTATCTTTGTTCCACTTCTTTAAAACTAATTATGCCTACAAAAAAAAAAAAAATTAATATTATAGCGTTGGACATCTTGTGGCACGGGCTATACATTGAACGCTGGGACTGGAAATTGTGATGGTAAGCAAACATATACATACACATGTACATACATATTTATTTAAAAACAAGTAAGAACGTTGTATTCGGGCGTAACCTAATGCATGATAATCTTTTCCCATAGAGGCACCTGGTATATTAAATTTATATAATATCTCAAATTTTGCATTTATGTAGATTCATGTGAATTTTGTGAAATTACATTTTTTTTACATTTTGAGCACCGGCTCTTTTTACTAATTACCTACACCCCCCCCCCCCCCCCCCCCTCATACACTTCCAATTTAAGGTCTGTTGCAAATATAATCATGTGAATGAATTAGCATTTTTATAAAATGAAAAAAAATTCAATAGAATCATATGCTGAAAGTTTCATCAAATTGTTGGCACGCAGCGACGCGCAGCAAAAAACATTTACATTTACACATACAGTGAAACGTGCGAGCGCGTTTGCTATGCATGTGCACAAATAAATTCAAGGCCATTCAATTTAGCATATTCTTCCTCTATTCAACTAAAATTTTTATTGATTTGTGTTTGCATTTTCAGCCGCTTCTTTAGTTTAGTATTTGTCAAATATCGCCCTTTACACGCATACATTCAAACAGACCAACGTTTTTGTATGTATACATACACATACGTTCGTATGCGCAACATATTCTAAAAAACACAATTGCGATAGATTTGTGTTTAATTATCAGAAGCCGCCCTTGTAGTGAATTAGTTTGGAATTTGCCAATTAATAATGGAAAACTAATGTGGCGCAGTAGATAGGCGCAAGGCGCGTAAGCATAAGGGTCCAAGTTCGAGACACGGCGGCGACGGCGCGAAAATAGTTGTTTCTAAGTGTCTGTGCTAGTTGAGATGTAGTAGATGTAGGCTCAAATCCAGCTGCAGGATGTTTGTTGTTCTTCTCTTTATTTTGTTTATATAATTACTTATTTAATTATATAATTATTTTTGATTGACATACATATATCCTAGTTGAGTACCCGCGACTAGAGCTTTTTTACTTGTTAATGTATAACGAAATGCAATAGTTTCGCAAGCGTTTCGCACATAGACATATAAATTCACATACATATGTACATGTAATCAAGGGACTCTAAAACGGTGTACATCATCACAACAAATTCAAATTCAATTCTTGTCTGCACTGTTCGTGCCTACATACATACATACATACTGTGTTGCCGTTTTGGCTAATTTTCGGCCAGATCTGGCTTATTTTAAAGTGCGATTGCGGAAAAAATTTGGGAATTGCGGATAGCGGAAAATCTGGCTTATTTAAGATTCCATCAAATTTTGGGTTGAAGTAAGGAATTACAGAGACTCAGGCGGCAACAACCGGATTTCTAAGCTGGCTTCTGTTGCGCTTGAAATACATTCGCTACCTTGGTCTATAGCTGAAGTAGAAAGAGTATTTAGCCAAGTAAATTTAATAAAAAATAAAATAAGAAACAGGATGAATATTGATACGCTAAATTCAAAATGAACAATAAGGTAAAGCCCAAAAAAGTGGCAGTTTCAATAGAACAGAAACTAATATTTTATAAGTTTTAGAGCCGACACAAAAAAAGTTGTTTTGATTATAAAATTTCCCAAATCTGGCTCAAATCAATTGAAGCTAGCCAACATTTAAATATTGAGCCCGAAGAGTCTGACGACGATTTAATGGCAGACTTGTTATCATTATAAACATTCATTGCAAAACGAATGTACAAAGTTATTAATTACTTTAAAGTATATTATTAGTTATTTTCGTAATGTTTTTCATGAATATGATTTTTTATGTTACAGTGTTTGTACATATATCGGTAATAACAATTTGAAAAAAGTAAGAAGGTTGCATGAGGGCGAACCTAATGCGTGATACTAGTTTCCCATAGGAGCATCTGGTATATTCAATTTAATAATATATCTCAACTTTTGCATTTATGTAGATTCATGTGAATTTTATGCAATTTCAATTTTTGTTACATTTTGAATACCGGCTTTTTTAACTAATTACCTACCCCCTCATATACTGCCAATTGAAGGTCTGTTGCAAATATAACTATGTGAATGAGTTTGCATTTTTATAAAATGTAAAAAATTCAATAGAATCATATGCTGAAAGTTTCATCAAGTTCCGTTAAGTCAGTCGCAATCTATTAAACAAAACGTTTGGTCAATTATGACACCCACGCGTTAAGCAGCGACAGCAAAATACATTTAAATTTACTCATATGTACATACATTGAATGGTGCAAGCGCGTTTGCTTATGCATGGTCACAAATAAACTCAGCGCCATTCATTCTAGCATATTCTTCAACCAAAATTGTTATTAAGTTGTGTTTGCATTTTCAGCCGCTTCTTTAGTTTTGTATTTATCAAATATCGCCCTTTATACGCATACATTCAACTGACCACATATAAATACATACGTTCATATGCGCACATTTCAGCATTTTCTAAGAATTACAATTGCGATTGATTTATGTTCATATTGTGTTTCCATTAACAGCAGCTTCTATAGTTTTGCATTTTTCAAAAGTCGCCCTTGTAGTGAAGTAGTTTCGGATTTCCCAACAGGCAATGCAAAACTGATGTGGCGCAGCAGGTAGATGAAAAGCGTGTAAGCAAAAGGGTCCGCGTTCGAGACGCAGCGGCGACGGCATGAAAATAGTTGCGCAGCTGTTCGTGCCTACATACATACATACATGATGGGTCCTATCGTAAATTTTTTTGTGTGGAATAATTTTGTTCGGACTAAGTCGATTACACAAATATCGGTATTTGATATTTACATTTTTTGTCAGGGTCACACACACAAAAAGAAAATAACATAACTGACCTAGGCTCTACGAAAAATGATAATTTTAGCAGATAAATTATTTGCAGAACTTCAACATTTAAATCGAATTGCATATATTTCTTTATATTTGTCAGAAATGCCGTTTGTCGTCTTAGGAATTCTTATTAAGCTTATTTATATAGGTGGCACAGGCATATGAATTTTGCAGCTGGGCGTTACAAATTTTGTTGTCAATTTGCCATGCCCCCAGTAGGCGTAGACATATCATATTTGGCAAGTTCCTAGAAGGAGTCGAGGGTAATGAAACTGTAAAGTTTGGATGCTTACACTCAAAAAATGTAAAAGTTGCAGGGTATTTTTTCGATATACCACGCCCCCAAAGTTTCGTAAGATTTATTTTTAGGGAATCAATAGAGGAGGCCCCCAGTAACACAAACATCCAATTTTGAAGCGTCTAGCTCTAAAACTGTAGGAGCTATAAGCTTTTTGCGATTTGCCACGCCCCCTGAAGGCGTAGGTATGTCCGCCATATCTTTTTGATCTTGGGTTGCTTATCCGAGTATATATATCAAATTTCAAGTTTCTAGCATCAATAGTGCTCAAAATATAGCTGATCTTGTAAAATAACTATATATTCAGATCCGATTTGCCACGCCCCCAGTGGGCGTAGGCATCAAATCTTTTTATCAATCCTTATAGAATCGAAGCGTTAAGATACGTGCCAAATTTCAGCATTCTAGCTTTAAAACTGTAGAAGTTACAGTTTTCCCGATTTGCCACGCTCCCAATAGGCGTAGATATATCCGCCATATCTTTTTAAACTTGGGTGGTCAACGCAAGTGTACATTCCAAATTTCATAAGTTTTGCATTGCCTGTTGGCAAATCCGAAACTACTTCACTACAAGGGCAACTTTTGACAAATACAAAAATATAGAAGCTGCTGTTAATGCAAACACAATATAAACATAAATCAATCGCAATTGTGATTCTTAGAAAAAGCTGAAATGCGCGCATATGAACGTATGTATTTATTTATATGTGTACATACAAAAACGGTGGTCGGTTGAATGTATGCGTATAAAGGGCGATATTTGACAAATACAAAACTAAAGAAGCGGCTGAAAATGCAAGCGCAACTCAATAACAATTTTGGTTGAAGAATATGCTAGAATGAATGGCGCTGAATTTATTTGTGACCATGCATAAGCAAACGCGCTTGCACGTTTCAATGTATGTACATATGTGTAAATGTAAATATATTTTGCTGTCGCTGCTTAACGCGTGCGTGTCATAATTTGCCAAACGTTTTGTTTAATAGATTGCGACTGACTTAACGGAACTTGATGAAACTTTCAGCATATGATTCTATTGAATTTTTTACATTTTATAAAAATGCTAATTCATTCACATAGTTATATTTGCAAAAATTGAAATTGCATAAAATTCACATGAATCTACATAAATGCAAAATTTGAGATAAATTATTAAATTTAAAATACAAGATACCCCTCTGGGAAACGAGTATCACGCTGTAGGTTTCCTCCTAAGGCAACGTTCTTACTTGTTTTTATACCCTGAGCCCATTGAAAATGGGAATTCAGGGTATAATGGTTTTGTTAAATGTATGTAACAGGCATACATAACAGACGAGCTGAGTCGATTTAGCCCTGTCCGTCTGTCTGTCCGTCCGTCCGTCCGTCCGTCTGTCCGTATGTTTGAACGCGTCGACTGAAGCATCTAGACAAGCTAGAGACTTGAATTTTTTTTGTTGGGTCCGCGGATATCACGCGCAGGTCAAGTTTGTTACCAAAAAACGATATCTATTTTTGTTGTTTTGTTATCGATTTTAAACCTTATCGAAAACTGGTTATAAAATTCTATCTGCCACACCTTTAGAGCTAGACCCCTAAAATTTTGCATATAGATTAATGTGAATTTTATAAACATGAGGTGGTTGTGCTAGTTGAGATGATGCGCTCTAACGTTACATATGTAGTAAATAAATGTAGGTTAGAGTCCAGGTGCGGTGATGTTTGTTTTTCTTCTTTTTATATATGTATATATATATATATACATTATATATATATATATATATATATATATATATATATATATATATATATATATATATTATAATTTAATTTTGGAAAATTTAATGTTATATTCAAGCTATATAGCGTATTAAACATTGCAAATCGGACGGGGCTCACGGGATCTCCTAGTCGGGCATCTCCGACTAGAGTTTTCTTACTTGTTGTGTATGTCATTATATAGGTTTTCCCTAAAATTATTTAACTCTTATAGAAAATCGTGTTCGTTGTTAATTTTTTCTCCCTGTGAATAGCTCGTATGGAGTTAGCTGAGTTGCTGAGTGGATTGAGTTATTGTAAGTGGTCAGGGTTTCTGCGAAAATTTCTTCATGATCTAATGAAAGTTTTGCGTCTTTCTTCTTTTCGTAAATTATCCTATACATTTCTGTTAACGTGGAGTGAAGTCTTTCGACTGGGGCATTACTCGAAGATTGTTGGAAAGAGGTCACGTGTTCTTCTATGTTATATTGCGTACAAAAATCTTTGAATAATTTTCCTGCGAATTCTGCTCCTTGATCGCATACCAATTTTTTAGGTATACCATAGGTATTAAGAAAAGTTCGCAATGCTTTTACTATGTTAATACAGTCTCTGGCTGAAATTGTGTAGGCCATTGCAAATCTCGAAGATTTGTCTATTATTGTTCTGTCTCTGAGTGTTTGATCTGTCCCTTCCTTTTGTTCTCTTGAAAAAAAATATCTCTTTCCTTAATAGCAAATTCGTATGCCTCTTGTAAGGTTTTTGGTCTCATTGATCGAATTGTGGCTCCTAGAGGGCCTCTGATAGAAGTTAAAAACGTATTCAAGCAGGTCTTCGCAAATAAGTCTTTCTTTGTTTTAATTAGGATTGGTTCCGTCTCCTTGGCTTCAGTAACCTTAAACAAAGCTAGTTTAAGTTTAGTTACTTGTTCAAAGAGTTTTGAAACTGTCAACCCTTTTTGTGCTTGATTATGTAGTTCAAACATAAGAGTCGGTTCGTCTCTCTTGTCTGAGCACTCGAGAATGAGGGCTTCCCTAATTTCGTCCCAGTTTAGAGTAGCTCCGAAAGCGACAACAGCATCGTTGGCTTTAACTTCAATTTTATTTCTAATTGCCCTAAGAAGCATTTGTCCATAAGGGGTCCGCTCTGTTCCTCTAATGAACAGTAGGACATTGGTTATAAAGGTTAAGGTCTTGGGATTGCCATCATATGTTGGCAAAAATCGAATTGCATCAGGAATCCTCATTGAAGTAAAGACGTCCATTGGGTTTGACATATTCATGTTCATATTTTGATTGGGGGGATGTTGATGCTCTAAGTATACTAACGTCCGTAATTATTGTAGTTAGTGGTGGTGTTGATTCTATTCTAGTCTTACTTCTAGTCTTTGGTATAAATTTTGTCACCCTATGGATATTCGACATTTAATTAGAGTTCATTTATATCGTGTACTTCTATGAGATAATATTCGTAATATACTATAAATGTATATTGTGTATAGGTAGTATAGTGTATATATGAAGTGAGGTTATATGTGTAGTTTACAATGTATGTTTAGAATGTAGTTCTCTAGGGTGTAATATGTGTATACTTAATTACTTAGTATCTACGATACGTGTTGTGTGTGTGTGTTATAGATCGCCTTAATTTAATCCGCCGTTGTCAACGTGTGTGTTTTGTGCATGTGTTTTATGTATGTTTTGTATATTTTTATCTGCAAGAGTAACGTGTTAGTATTATGTTATATTTTTCTTTCATTGTTTTTTTTTTACACTCGTTTCCCAAAGAGAAAAAAAGTATATTGGTTTTGTGAAATGTCCGTCATGCTGTCGGTCCGTCTGTCCGTCTGTCCGGATGATTGCAATATTTTTCTACGCTATTGAAGCTAGAGACTTGAAAGTCGGAATATATACTCGTATACAATCGAATTACAGTGTCAAGATTTTCCCGATACGCCTACTAGGGGCGTGGCAAATCGGAAAATGCTTGCGCCCATAGTCAAGAAATCATATTAGTTGAAGAGCTAGAGAGTTGAAATTTGGAATGTATACTTGCGTTGACCACTCAATCTCAAAAAGATATGGCGGATATATCTACGCCCATTGGGGGCGTGGCAAATTGGGAAAACTGTAACTACTAGAGTTTTAAAACTAGAATGCTGAAATTTGGCACGTATCTTAACGCTACGATTCTATAAAGATTGATAACAAGATTTTATGTCCGCGCCCACTGGTGGCGTGGCAAATCGGATCTGAGTAGTGATTTTACAATTTCAACTATATTTTAAGCACTATTGATGCTAGAGACTTGAAATTTGATACATATACTCGGATAAGCAACCCAAGGTCAAAAAGATATGGCTGACATACCTACGCCTTCAGGGGGCGTGGCAAATCGCAAAAGCTTATAGCTCCTACAATTTTAGAGCTAGACGCTTCAAAATTGATGCTTGTGTTACTGGGGGCATCTTCTATTGACTCCTTCTAGGAACTTGCCAAATATGATATGCCTACTGGGGGCGTGGCAAATTGGCAACAAAATTTGTAACGCCCAGCTGCAAAATTCATATGCCTGTGCCACCTATGTAAATAAGCTTAATAAGAATGCTAAGACGACAAACGGCATTTCTGAGAAATGTTAAGAAATATATGTAATTCGAATTAATGTTGAAGTTCTGCAAATAATTTATCTGCTAAAATTATCATTTTTCGTATAGCCTAGGTCAGTTATGTTATTTTCTTTTTGTGTGTGTGACCATACCATCAAAAAATGTAAATATCAAATATCGATTACACAGAGACTCATTCAGAATAAAATTATTTACACACAAAAAAAATGACGATAGGGCCCATCATGTATGTATGTATGTAGGCACGAACAGCAGCGCAACTATTTTCATGCCGTCGCCGCCGCGTCTCGAACGCGGACCCTTTTGCTTACACGCTTTTCATCTATCTGCTGCGCCACATCAGTTTTGCATTAGCTGTTGTCAAATCCGAAACTACTTCACTACAAGGGCGACTTTTGAAAAATACAAAACTATAGAAGCTGCTGTTAATGCAAACACAATATAAACATAAATCAATCGCAATTGTGATTCTTAGAAAATGCTGAAATGCGCGCATATGATATTTATATGTGTACATACAAAAACGGTGGTCGGTTTGAATGTATGCGTATAAAGGGCGATATTTGACAAATACAAAACTAAAGAAGCGGCTGAAAATGCAAACGCAACTCAAGAATATGCTAGAATGAATGGCGCTGAATTAATTTGTGACCATGCATAAGCAAACACGCTTGCACGTTTCATTGTATGTGTAAATGTAAATATATTTTGCTGTCGCTTCTTAACGCGTGCATGCCGTAATTGGCCAAACGTTTTGTTTAATAGATTGTGACTGACTTAACGGAACTTGATGAAACTTTCAGCATATGATTCTATTGAATTATTTACATTTTATAAAAATTCTAATTCATTCACATGGTTATATTTGCAAAAATTGAAATTGCATAATATTCACATGAATCTACATAAATTCAAAATTTAAGATATATTATTAATTCAATATACCGGATGCTCCTATGGGAAACAAGTATCACGCATTAGGTTTCGCCCTAAGGCAACGTTCTTACTTGTTATTATTTTTTGTATAGCAAAACAGTTTGTATCTGTTTGCTGGCTGTCTTGATTTTGTGCAACAATACAACCTCCGTATTCACGGTTGCAACAAGTATTTCACAGCGCAACATATTCGGTTCGAAACCAGAATTACTTTGCGCCTATGTTGCTTTGGTTGTTGTTCACCAGATTGGCTTCCCACGCTTATACCTGACTGACAGACACGTTTGGTTTGACGTCGTGTGTATCTGGGTTGTGGTTTGCCCGACGTTTCCCATTGAACCTCCACTAGTTTCAGTGACCTCTTCAACAATTCTATTCGAATTGTTGCGTCCAACATGTTTTGGTTCAAGGTCTGTTCGACGCTGTACAAACGCATGAAAACACACATCAGTGACCAGTTCGATCATGTTCGATCGCGTCCAGTGTGTTAATGTTTGGCATGCCACGACTGCTTGTATTGGGCCGATATGTCAACCGTGGTATGAACTATTTGTTCTATCCAACGTGTTGGCTCAGCCGTCTGTTGCTGTCGCTAATACATGTCGTCTTTGTATAACCGTCTCTAGCTTGCGAATTGTTCAGATCTTCTCATTCTTTTTCTCACTTTTATTATTTGTCTTCTATTTTTTTTTTTTTTTTATATTTCTTTCTTTTCACTTAAATTTACAGTAAAAATAAGATTTTAAAATCTATATGTTCGTCCGGAGTAAAAACTTTACAGATATCGGCTGCACCAGTTACCTGTGTGGGAATCCGTTTAGGTGGGGGAACGTCAAAGCTACCAGTGTGTAGTCCTGTTTATAGAAACGCCTGGAATCTAGCGGTAGGTAATTGCTTTTAAATAATTGAAGTCGACTTGTTTTCAATATATGTTTTTATTAATACGTCCACTCATTCGAGTAGTCAGAATCGAACTGAACTGCAAGGCTCTGCTTTGCCATCTCTTATCGCTAATGCAGTCTGCGTCGCTGCTGCCAGAATTCCGAGAATTGCTTCTGTGTCAATTCTCGGACGACGAACCGTTGGTCTGCTGGCGCCTCGCTTTTGCGTCGTCAGCTATGTTGGACGACGAACCGTTGATCTGCTGGCGCCTCGCTTTTGCGTCGTCGGCTATGTTGGACGACGAACCGTTGGTCTGCTGGCGCCTCGCTTTTGCGTCGTCGGCTTATGTTGCTAGTGTGTGGTCTTGCAACATAGTTGCAAAGTTGATTACTGGGCAACGCGTGGTGGCTTAGCGGGGGTCATGTCGAAGGGTGCCGGAACGGTAGCTCGCGCGCTCTGTTAACTGCGAAGTTGACTGCGCTTAGGCTGAAATGTGGGTATTACTATAGGAACTTAAAGGTTGAATAACTTTTCTTTACGATCGATCTTCATCAAACTTTCACAGTATATTAATAACATTCATATGCGTGTATTTGGTAAAGCACTAGTTATAGTAAGTTATAAAGTTTAAAAAACATATATTTCTTTTATATTTCTAAGATGATGATGAATGTGCACTCAATATACACAATTGCCCACTAAATTACGATTGTTACAATACTAAAGGATCGTTTCGGTGCCACAGAAAAACAACAACAGCATTGTCGACGACTAGTACAACATCGCCATCTACCGAAATACCCAGAGAACGAAACCAAAATTATGCATCAAATCCAGCTAACACACGCTTAAATCATGCTACTAGTTATGCAGTTAATTATGGAACAACAGTGTTGTCTGAAAGGCCTTGCACAAAGGGATTTCATAGAAATATTCTAGGCGCATGCATCGGTAAGTTTCAAATATTATTTACTTATTTATAAGAATACTAGGTGACCCGGCGAACTTCGTACTGCCTAACAGTCAAAGAATGTCGTGTTACCTTTTAACTGAACTAATTTAGGCTATAACGAACGTAATACAATAATACAAAACAATATTAATATAGATAGAAATATAAAAGTATTTTATTATGATGAGTGATGATGAGAAACATACAGAATGAGAATAAAAAAGAAATAATTAAGTTTTCCAAAAACATGTCAGAAAACAAGTAAGAAAACTCTAGTCGGAGGTGCCCGACTAGGAGATACCCTGAGCCCCGTCCGACTTGGATTGTTTAATACGCTCCATAGCTTGCATATAACATTAAATTTTCCAAAATTAAAAATTTAATTTTGAAATTTTATTCAACTAGAATGTATGTAAATCAAAAATAATTAAATAAATAAACAAATCAACAAAAAAAGAAGAAGAAAAACAAACATCACCGCACCTGGACTCGAACCTGCATCTATTTACTACATATGTAACGATAGAGCGCATCATCTCAACTAGCACAACCACCTCATGTTTATAAATTATAAAAAAAAAATTAAAAAGTTACGCTGTCGTCACTGAGATTCGAACTCGGGACCTTTTGATTACGTGCTTTGCATCTATCCACTGCGCCACGCCAGTATTGCGTTGCTCGTTGGCAAAACCCAAAGTAGTACTACAAACGCGATATGTGACAAATACAAAACTAAAGAAGCTAAAGAAGCAGATCAATCGCAATTGTAATTCTTAGAATATGCTGAAATGCGCGCATATGAACGTATGAGTATGTGTACATACAAAAACGGTGGTCTGTTTCAATGTATGCGTGTAAAGGGCGATATATGACAAATACAAAACTACAGAAGCGGCTGAAAATGCAAAAACAGAATTCACACAGATTTGGTTGAAGAATATGCTAGAATAAATAGCTTTGAATTTATTTGTACACATGCATAAGCAGACGCGCTTGCACGTTTCAATGTATGTGTATGTGTAAATGTTTTTTGCTGCGCGTCGTTACTTGCCACGTGCGTGTGTTAATTGGCCAAACGTTTTGTTTAATAGATTGGGACTGACTTAACGGAATTTGATGAAACTTTCAGCATATGATTCAATTGAATTTTGTACATTTTATAAAAATGCTAATTTATTCACGTGGTTATATTTGCAACAGACTCTCATTGGGTGTTGAAGGCAGGGGGGGGGGGGTTAATTAGTAAAAAGAGCCGGTATCCAAACAATAAAAAAAATAGAAATTGCATAAAATTCACATGAATCTATATGCAAAATTTTAGGGGTCTAGCTCTAAAGGTGTGGGAGATAGAATTTTATAACCTGTTTTCGATAAGGTTTAAAATCGATAACAAAACAACAAAAATAGATATCGTCTTTTGGTAACAAACTTGACCTGCGCGTGCTATCCACGCACCCAACAAAATTCAAGTCTCTAAGTCAACTACGTTCTGAGATCGACGCGTTCAAACATACGGACAGACGGACGGACGGACAGACGGACGGACAGACAGACGGACAGGGCTAAATCGACTCAGCTCATCGCCCTGATCAAGAATATATATACTTTGTGGGGTCTGACACGCCTCCTTCTGCCTGTTACATACATTTAACAAAACCATTATACCCTGATTTCCCATTTTCAATGGGCTCAGGGTATAAAAATCATTGAAAACTATGTTGTTCAGGTTGGGATACACTCTGATTAATTTATTAATCGGATTTTCATTCATGCACCTTGTGGTAAACGACATTCTTCGTTTTTTGGTCAGATGCAAGAACAAATAATGCGGATGGTTTGCCGACACGTCAGCATGCCACGTACAATTGACCATGAGAAAAACACGCATTTTATAGATTGAGGCCACAAATAGTCAAGGATTGGCCCTGTGATTTATTGATCGTTATGGCGAAGGCAAAACGAATCGGGAATTGAATTCGTTTAAACTCAAAGGGCATATCTGTTGGAATCCTTGGAATAAGACCTTCCTCATCTTTAAATTTTCCTTTGAGTATCGACGCGTGAATCACATTGCTCATCAGATTTGATGCTTTGAGACAAGCGTTTATTTCGTCGGCAGCAGTAGATTTTGGAATTACTGGTAGTGTTTGTCGGAAATCGCCAGATAATAAAATCTTGAACCACCAAAACATCTCGAGTCATTGCGCAGATCTTTTATTGTTCGGTCTAGTGCTTCCAATGAGCGTTTGTGCGCCATTGTGCATTCATCCCATATGATAATTTTTAGTGCTACTAAAACTTTGCGGAGTGTTTCGAAATGTTACATGTCGGTTGTTCAAAATACATTTCTGAACTCACATAAATTGTTGTTACAGTATTTGACAGGATTGGACAACAAATGTTTGACATGTAATAAACAAATGAGCATTTATTGAAAAAAAAATTTGACAGCTCCGAAATTAAAGTACTTTTAGGAAAAATATCGCATTTTTCAAGTCTTCGTCAATTTTTCTGTATTTTTAAGATATATTCTGCAATTCGGGGCGGAGACAAATCCAACAAATCAAAAACCATGAAAATTGGTCCAGCAGATCTGGAGTTATAAGTGTTGTAACAAACCCGACTTTCTTTTATATATATATAAATATATACTTTTATATATCACACATTGCAAAAAAATCCGAAACAGGAATATTCTTATCACGCGTGATGCTATGCATATTGTTAACCCTGTGTCCGAAACGCAATCGCTACGCCAACTGCGGAGTTAGCAGAAAGCATACATGTGTTATTTGTACAGTGTGCGTTACCCAAAATCGTACAAATGTAAAATTTTCTGGAGTTATAAGTGTTGTAACAAACCCGACTTTCTTTTATATATATATAAATATATACTTTTATATATCACACATTGCAAAAAATCCGAAACAGGAATATTCTTATCACGCGTGATGCTATGCATATTGTTCACCCTGTGTCCGAAACGCAATCGCTACGCCAACTGCGGAGTTAGCAGAAAGCATACATGTGTTATTTGTACAGTGTGCGTTACCCAAAATCGTACAAATGTAAAATTTTCGTTTCCGACGAATAAAAATATGTTCTAAAATTTTCAAAATTATACAAAAAACAAGTAAGAACGTTGCATGAGGGCGAACCTAATGCGTGATACTAGTTTCCCATAGGATATATTCAATTTAATAATATATCTCAAATTTTTCATTTATGTAGATTCATGTGAATTTTATGCAATTTAAATTTTTAGTACATTTTGGATACCGGCTTTTTTAACTAATTACCTACCCCCTCATATACTGCCAATTGAAGGTCTGTTGCAAATATAACTATGTGAATGAGTTAGCATTTTTATAAAATGTAAAAAATTCAATAGAATCATATGATGAAAGTTTCATTAAGTCAGTCGCAATCTATTAAACAAAACGTTTGGTCAATTATGACACGCACGCGTTAAGCAGCGACAGCAAAATACATTTACATTTACACATATGTACATACATTGAAACGTGCAAGCGCGTTTGCTTATGCATGGTCACAAATAAACTCAGCGCCATTCATTCTAGCATATTCTTCAACCAAAATTGTTATTGAGTTGTGTTTGCATTTTCAGCCGCTTCTTTAGTTTTGTATTTATCAAATATCGCCCTTTATACGCATACATTCAACCGACCACATATAAATACATACGTTCATATGCGCGCATTTCAGCATTTTCTAAGAATTACAATTGCGATTGATTCATGTTCATATTGTGTTTCCATTAACAGCAGCTTCTATAGTTTTGTATTTGTCAAAAGTCGCCTTTGTTGCCAACAGGCAATGCAAAACTGATGTGGCGCAGCAGGTAGATGAAAAGCGTGTAAGCAAAAGGGTTCGCATTCAAGACGCGGCGGCGACGGCATGAAAACAGTTGCGCAGCTGTTCGTGCCTACATACATACATACCTGATGGGACCTATCGTCAATTTTTTTGTGTGGACAAATTTTGTTCGGACTAAGTCGATTACACAAATATCGGTATTTGATATTTACATTTTTTGTCAGGGTCACACACACAAAAAGAAAATAACATAACTGACCTAGGCTCTACGAAAAATGATAATTTTAGCAGATAAATTATTTTCAGAACTTCAACATTCAAATCGAATTGCATATATTTCTTAATATTTCTCAGAAATGCCGTTTGTCCTCTTAGCAATTCTTATTAAGCTTATTTATATAGGTGGCACAGGCATATGAATTTTGCAGCTGGGTGTTACAATTTTGCTGTCAATTTGCCACGCCCCCAGTAGGCGTAGACATAAATTTACAAGATCAGCTATATTTTGAGCACTATTGATGCTAGAGACTTGAAATTTGATATATATACTCGGATAAGCAACCCAAGATCAAAAAGATATGGCGGACATACCTACGCCTCCAGGGGGCGTGGCAAATCGCAAAAAGCTTATAGATCCTACAGTTTTAGAGCTAGACGCTTCAAAATTGGATGTTTGTGTTACTGGGCCTTTTCTATTGATTCCCTAAAAATAAATCGTACGCCCATTTGGGGGCGTGGTATATGGAAAAAATACCCTGTAACTTTCACATTTTTTGAGTGTAAGCATCCAAACTTTACAGTTACATTACCCTCGACTCCTTCTAGGAACTTGCCAAATATGATATGTCTACGCCTACTGGGGGTGTGGCAAATTGACAGCAAAATTTGTAACGCCCAGCTGCAAAATTCATATGCTTGTGCCACCTATATAAATAAGCTTAATAAGAATTCCTAAGACGACAAACGGCATTTCTGACAAATATAAAGAAATATATGCAATTCGATTTAAATGTTGAAGTTCTGCAAATAATTTATCTGCTAAAATTATCATTTTTCGTAGAGCCTAGGTCAGTTATGTTATTTTCTTTTTGTGTGTGTGACCCTGACAAAAAATGTAAATATCAAATACCGATATTTGTGTAATCGACTTAGTCCGAACAAAATTTGTCCACACAAAAAAATTGACGATAGGTCCCATCAGGTATGTATGTATGTAGGCACGAACAGCTGCGCAACTGTTTTCATGCCGTCGCCGCCGCGTCTTGAATGCGAACCCTTTTGCTTACACGCTTTTCATCTACCTGCTGCGCCACATCAGTTTTGCATTGCCTGTTGGCAACAAAGGCGACTTTTGACAAATACAAAACTATAGAAGCTGCTGTTAATGGAAACACAATATGAACATGAATCAATCGCAATTGTAATTCTTAGAAAATGCTGAAATGCGCGCATATGAACGTATGTATTTATATGTGGTCGGTTGAATGTATGCGTATAAAGGGCGATATTTGATAAATACAAAACTAAAGAAGCGGCTGAAAATGCAAACACAACTCAATAACAATTTTGGTTGAAGAATATGCTAGAATGAATGGCGCTGAGTTTATTTGTGACCATGCATAAGCAAACGCGCTTGCACGTTTCAATGTATGTACATATGTGTAAATGTAAATGTATTTTGCTGTCGCTGCTTAACGCGTGCGTGTCATAATTGACCAAACGTTTTGTTTAATAGATTGCGACTGACTTAATGAAACTTTCATCATATGATTCTATTGAATTTTTTACATTTTATAAAAATGCTAACTCATTCACATAGTTATATTTGCAACAGACCTTCAATTGGCAGTATATGAGGGGGTAGGTAATTAGTTAAAAAAGCCGGTATCCAAAATGTACTAAAAATTTAAATTGCATAAAATTCACATGAATCTACATAAATGCAAAATTTGAGAAATATTATTAAATTGAATATATCAGATGCTCCTATGGGAAACTAGTATCACGCATTAGGTTCGCCCTCATGCAACGTTCTTACTTGTTTACTTTTGTATTTGTCCATCTATTGCCCTTTACACGCATACATCCAAACAGACCAGCGTTTTTGTATGTACACATACACATACGTTCATATGCGTGCATTTCGGCATATTCTAAGAATCACAATTGCGATTGACCTGCTTCTTTAGCTTCTTTACTTT
Organism: Drosophila meridionalis; assembly: GCA_035045145.1. Taxonomy (NCBI): domain Eukaryota; kingdom Metazoa; phylum Arthropoda; class Insecta; order Diptera; family Drosophilidae; genus Drosophila; species Drosophila meridionalis. The sequence continues at coordinate 1,784,795 of JAWNPG010000034.1, forward strand.
TTTATTTGTCAAAAGTCGCAATTGTAGTGAACGACTTTGGGATTTGCCAACATGTAATGCATGTGATGTCGTGAATAGACGCAAAGCGCGTAAACGAGAGGTTCCGAGCTTTTGAAGTAGTCGTGCTAGTTGAGATGATGCGCTTTAACGTTACATATGTAGTATTATTCTCTTTATTTTATTTACTTATTAAATTACTTATTTAATTTTGATTGACATTCATTCTAGTTGCATAAAATTTCAAAACTATAGTTTAATTTTAGAAAATTTAATGTTATATGCAAGCTATGGAGCGTATTTTAAAATGAAAATCAGATGGCGTTATGCTTGCGCCCATAGTCGAGAAATCATATTAGTTGAAGAGCTAGAGAGTTGCGGTGTTCGCAAATTGGGAAAACTGTATGGAACGTAACTTAATGCTACGATTCTATAAAGATTGATGAAAAGATTTTATGTGCACGCCCACTGGGACCGTGGCAAATCGGATCTGAATATATAATGATTTTACAAGTTGGGCTATATTTTGAACACTATTGATGCTAGAGAATAGAAATTTGATTTATATACTCGGATAAGCAACCCAACATCAAAAAGATATGGCGGACATACCTACGCCTTCAAGGGAAAGACAAATCGCAAAACCTTATAACTCCTTGCGTTTGAGAGCTAGACGCTTCAAAATTGGATGCTCCTATCGATTACTCAAAATTAAATCTTATGCCCCTTTGCATGCGTGGTATATTGAAAAATATTCTGAAACTGTCACATTTTTGGAGTGTTAGCACCCACGTTTTACATTACCCTCGACTCCTTCTAGGAACTTGCCAAATATGATATGTCTACGTCTACTGGGGTGTGGAAAATTGGCAACAAATTTTGTAACGCCCAGCTGCAAAATTCATATGCCTGTGCCACCTATATACAAAAACTTAATAAGAATTTCTAAGACGACAAACGGCATTTCTAAGAAATATTAAGAAATATGTGTAATTCGATTTAATGTTGAAGTTCTACAAATAATTTATCTGCTGAAATTATCATTTTTCTTATAGCCTAGGTCAGTTATGTTATTTTCTTTTTTGTGTGTGTGACCATACCGTCATACTATATTTTTTATCGATTACACATAGACTCGTCATTCAGAACAAAATTATTCCACACAAAATAATTGACGATAGGGCCCATCATGTTTGTATGTACAGCGCACAAGAATTGAATTTGAATTTGTTGTGATGTACACGTTTGTTACACCTACAGTCGCTTGCTTACATGAGCATATGTTTATGCGTTTATGTGCCTATGTGCGAAACGCTTGCCAAACTCTTGCATTATGTTATACATTAACAAGTAAGAAATCTCTAGTCGGGGGTGCCCGACTAGGATATATGTATGTCAATTAAAAATAATTATACAATTAAATAAATAATTAAATAAACAGCTGAATTTGAAACAACATCTACTACATATGTAACGTTAGAGCACACTAAGCTAGCAAAGCCGCTTCCTCTTTATTAATGGAAAAAAAGAAGAAAAAAAACATTTTTATGCCGTCGCAGCCGCGTTTCAAACTCGGACCCTTTTGCTTACGCGCTTTGCATCTACCTGCTGCGCCACATCAGTTTTGCATTGCCTGTTGGTAAATCCGAAACCAGTTCACTACAAGGGCTACTTTTGACAAATATAAAACTATAGAAGCTACACAAATCGATCGTAATTGTGATTCTTAGAAAATGCAGAAATGTATGTGTACATACAAAAACGTTGGTATTTATTATTTATTTATTATTAAAAACACATTGACAAAACTGGAGCCAACTTAAATGTAAACAATATAAATATTGATTTATATAAAGCCTAAAATAACATAAATTATCAATAATACCACCAACTCGGTGGGGGTCCTTTATTTGCCAGTACGGGCAGCTATGCCCCGATTCACAGGCATTTTAGTCAGTGATATTATTGAAGCTGTATAAGATAGAGAGTATTTGTGGCAAAATTACAAATTAAATTAATTATAGTCTTAGATATAAGTACAAATTTAAGATTTACAGGCTACCACGAAGATGACCTGTAAGCAATGATTTTATTAAGGAAAGAGAGAGTTCATAGGAGAACACATGATAATATTTATTATAATTACTACATAACACGTGAAACGCGCTATGCAAAGAATAATCCGATGTGCATAAAGATAAATACAACGGACGAAAGTGTCTGGTTGTTGTGGTGGGAACAGAAAAATTAAGCTGAATTAACAGGCGTTGCGAATCAATTTTAAAAATAATCAAATTATGTAGGAAAACAATCCCCAGAATTGTTCTACGATTGATTAATGAAGGAAGATTAATAAGAAGAAGCCTACTCTGGTAAGATGGTAAACGAAGATTACGATCCCAATTTAAATCATGCAACGCTAAAATAAAAAACTGTTTCTGGACCGATTCGATACGATCCTGATACAGTTTATGCTGTGCAGACCAAATAATTGAACAATATTCTAAAATAGGTCGAACCAGCGAAGTATATAATAGTTTTGTGATAAAGGGATCTTTAAACTCCTTTGACCAGCGTTTAATAAAACCAAGAGCACCTTTAGCTTCATTTACGATAGTAGACATGAAGATTGAAAGAAAATGTTGTGTCAAAAATAACAACCAGATCTTTGACAGTAAAAATTCGTTGCAAGGAAATGTTCTTAATAGTGTAATTAACAATATGTGGGATGGTACGACTGAAAGTCATTGTCATACACTTGGAACAATTTAAATGCAACTGATTAGTCGCACACCCAAGCTGACGGGAATTAAGTTCATCTTGAAGGCGAAAATGATCAAGCAAGTTGGAGTATAAATGGCAGAGATTTACACCATCTGCATACATAACAAGTAAGAAAACTCTAGTCGGAGGTGCCCGACTAGGAGATCCCCTGAGCCCCGTCCGATTTGCATTGTTTAACACGCTATATAGAATGTATGTAAATCAAAAATAAAAAAATAAATAAATAAACAAATCAACAAAAAAGAAGAAGAAAAACAAACATCACCGCACCTGGACTCGAACCTGCATCTATTTACTACATATGTAAAGTTAGAACGCATCATCTCAACTAGCACAACCACCTAATGTTTATAAATTTAAAAATAAAATTAAAAAAGTTACGCTGTTGTCACTGAGTTTCGAATTTGGGACCTTTCGTTTATGCGCTTTGCGTCTACCCACTACACCATACCAGTATTGCGTTGCTTGTTGGCAAATCGCAAAGTAGCACTACAAGGCGATATTCGACAAATACAAAACTAAAGAAGCAGATCAATCGCAATTGTAATTCTTAGAATATGCTGAAATGCGCGCATATGAACGTATGAGTATGTTTACATACAAAAACGCTGGTCTGTTTCAATATATGCGTGAAAAGGGCGATATATGACAAATACAAAGCTACAGAAGCGGCTGAAAATGCACAGAAGCGACTGTGCACATGTATAAGCGATGCGCTTGCACGTTTCAATGTATGCGTATGTGTAAATGATTTTTGCTGCGCGTCGCTGCTTGCCACGTGCGTGTGATAATTGGCTAAACGTTTTGTTTAATAAATCGGGACTGACTTAACGGAATTTGATGAAACTTTCAGCATATGATTCAATTGAATTTTGTACATTTTATAAAAATGCTAATTTATTCACATGGTTATATTGGGAACAGACTCTCAATAGGTCAAGAAGCACGCGCAGGTCAAGTTTGTTACCAAAAAACGATATCTATTTTTGTTGTAATGTTATCGATTTTAAACCTTATCGAAAACAGGTTATAAAATTCTATCTCCCACACCTTTAGAGCTAGACCCCTCAAATTTTGCATATAGATTATGCAATTTCTATTTTTTTATTTTTTGGATACCTGCTCTTTATACTAATTACCCCCTCCCCCCTTCGCACTCTCTCGAGCCTTTCAAATAGGATGAAATCCAAGACACAAGTTTAGGGTGAAATCCTAAATGATCAAGTTTGCAAATTAAGATATTATGATTAACTGAATCAAATGCTTTGCTGAAATCAGCATAAATAACATCAGTTTGCATTTTGTTTAAAAATCTACAGTTGATTAGAGAAGAAAATTCTAATAAATTAGTTGAAGTTGATCGATTCTGGAAAAAACCATGTTGAGATGGCGAAATAATCGATTTACAAAAGTGTTGTAAGTTTGATGTTAAAATTTTTTCAAATAATTTTGGGATAACAGACAGTTTAGCTATGCCTCTATAATTTGAAATGTCAGACCTTCCACCTTTTTTATGTAATGGAATAATAAATGATTCTATCCAAATAGAGGGACAAACAAAAGTTTCCAGGGACAAATTGAATAGTTTTAATAAAGGTAACTGTAAAGAAGCTGCATTCCTTTATAACACAACTTGGAATATTTTTAGCACCAGGAGAAAAAGATGATTTCAATGTCCGAATGGCTGAAACCAGAGAAACAAGGGAAACATTAGGAACATTGGTAATATTTGTTGCAGGACTTTCAATTGAGTACGACGAGGCGTGGGAGTCATCGGAAGAATAAGAATTGAAAAAATGTTGCAAAAAGATCTCAGGAATCTTGATCATTACGAGTTTTTCCTCTCCAAAGGAAAACATGGAGGGTAATTTGTATGATTTACGCTTCGAGTTTACAAATGAATAAAATTGCTGGGGACCACGAACGAATTTCCTTTTGCAACGTAAAAGGTAATTCTCATAACACCTAGCATTTAAAAGATTAAAATTTGAGTTGGCTATTAAGTATTTAGACCAGTCAACAATTGAACAAGACTTTTTAAAATTCTTAAAACATTTGGTTTTAATGTTTCTAAAATTAGAAAGAGTAAACCAGGGGGCTTATAAGAAGCAGGCCTAGATTGGTACAAAGGGACACAGACATCAAGGATAGAGCTTAAAGTTTCATAGAAAATGTTAGCTGGCAAATTAACACCAACTGAGTCGTATAAAAGCGTCCAGTCTGTTGCATTAATTAAGCAAGACAAAATTGCATTTATAAAAAACAGCAAAATCGGGGCAGAAATAGGTGACATCTTTATGGAAAACAAGACATCTGAGGTGGGATGATGCAAATCTTCTGGCATACATATATGGGTTGATCTGGTAACATTAATGACAGAATCATCATTAATAAAAACCAGATCAAGTGAACGATTCAAATGATTCAAAATAGAGTTCATTTGAAACATTGATAGACTAAACAGTTCATCATTATATGAGCAAGTGACATATATGCAAAGAGATGGGAGAGTTATTTTAACCCCAATAATCTCAGCATCATGAAGTGCTTTGAAGCTTGATGATTCGGAGAGGATATCGGCCTTAACAGCTATTAAGACACCTCCTGCTCTGCGAATCAATCGATCACATCTATAAATAGTGAAGTTATTAGATAGAATCTCACTATTATAAATTTTAGGACTCAGCCCCGTTTCAGTGAACACAATGACATCATATTGAAAACTGAAACTGCTCAAAAATAGACCATTAAGTTTGGAATTTGGGCCTCGAACGTTTTGATATCCCAAAGACAGATTCGGTGGAGAATTTATACAATTTAGTTTTTTGATACAATATTAGCTGAAGATTGTACCGAAGTAGGGTTCGATGATACTGGAGGTTATTGGTTTCGTTTCTTTGGCTTGAATTCATGTACAACTATATGCGGTGACCAAACATATAGTTCACATATAGTTGTAAAGTGCTCAACCGGCACACTGATTTTAAACGAAGCAATTTCACGAGGTGTTGAGAAATTAAACTGGGCATCATGGGTTCAGAGGTCGCTAACAGATTTTTATTCACTGTTTGAACAGCTACCGGGGACGCTCTTACTTTTATAGTGGGACTTTGATTAGGCTCTAGTTTTATAGCCCCAGGTGGTGTAGACAAGTATACAGAAGGTGGATTGGAAATTGGTTCTGGATTAGGTGAATAGGAGCTAAAAAATTTGGAGACAACATTGGTAGAGATGCTGGTACCAATAATGTTGTAGTCTCCATTAGATTGTGTGGAGTTTCGAAATTATACTGTTTTAATATTTCTTCACCAGCTTCTATATCACTAGAAAGCTGTTTTGAAATATTGCACAGTTTTAAAAATTGAACTCTCACCGAATTATACATCTTGGAAAAATTAATTTGTTTTTCCAAGAAACTCGGGCAAGACCAACGTAAACCACCATAACCAATTTTGGTAGTGGACATGATTTTGTCATAGTCACGCCCAGTGAGGCCAGCACATTTAGTGTGCATCAAGTTCTCACACAACCAGCAATTAACAAATTGTGCTTGTGCAGAATCAACAACCTGCCTACAGCATGTCATATTGGCATTTGGGGTTAAACAAAATTGAAGCGAGAAAAAAACAAAAAGCGAAAGAATGCAAAACTAAAAGAGATAAGAACGTGTTGAGAGCACTAAAACAAACAACAACAAAAAGAGCGGCAATACTAATAAGAATCGCGCACAAATAAGAATGAGAGCAAATCCAGACACAAGTGTGTATGCAAGCAAAATGTAACATACAAAAAAAGTGAGAACAGATGAAACAGAAAGCCGGCAAACAGCGACGCAAAACAAAAACGATAATAGAAATTAAAATCGGCGATGCACTAAAACAGAAAATGAAAATCGGTAATAACTGAAGCACAAAGCACAACGGATCAAACATTGCACAGCGATGTAAGGATAGTTATGTAAAGTTTACCGAGCGCGATAGTGTGACAATTATAGTAAAATAATAAGTGATAATTTAATTAAAACTCAAGAGCACAAGAAAAGAAGCGTCGACACTCTCAATTGAGAACTCTCCTGTGAATGGCGTGTAAAGGGCGATATTTTCAAATACAAAACTAAGCAAGCGGCTGAAAATGCAAACACAACTCAATAACAATTTTGGTTGAAGAATATGCTAGAATGAATGGTGTTGAATTTATTTGTACCCATGCATAGCAAACGCGCTTGCACGTTTCAATGCATGTGTAAATGTAATTGTATTTTGCTGTCGCTGCTTAACACGTGCGTCTGATAATTGCCAAAAGTTTTGTTTAATAGATTGGGTCTGACTTAACGGAACTTGATGAAACTTTCAGTATATGATTTTATTGAATTTTTTTCATAATGCAACGTTCTTACTTGTTTTTGATCGCCTTATTCGCAACATTGCAATTTTGAATATTTTGCGCAATTATATGCCAAAGGTCTTCGATGACATTAATGTCGGGCGAATGAGCAGGAGTTTCCATTACTTTCAGGCAGTTTTGAAGCACCCATGTATTGGCATTCAATGAGGCATGTTTGAGATCGTTGTCTGCGTAGCCTAAACATAGTCTGAATCCCAATTTTTCGGCACTTGGTATAAAAATGGATTTAATTATGTTTATATATCCGATTATAAGCATAATGATTTAAATTCCCATCAATAAATATCAAATTACCAACTCCTTTTACTGACATGCACGCCCCGACCATCCAACCATCCATGTTTTACAGTTGTACGCAAATTGGCTATGTCCATATCTTTATTAGACTTTCTCCGTATTGTGTGTTTTCCATCAAATTCAAAGATGTTAAACTTCGATTCATCTAAGAAAAACAACGTCATACCTGTAGTCTTTCGACTTGGATTCGTACTCCTTAGCGAACTGTAGGCGCCTTCGCGTGTTTCTATTACTTTATGAGACTACTACGGAGTACCCGTCCAATTCTTGACATCCTTTTGTAAATAAATTTTAAGGTCGTTGTTTATTTTTGGAGCTGGTTTGAAAGAATTTTTCATTATTTGACGCATTATCAGCTTCATATTTGACGGAGTTCGGGCTTGATTTGAAACTTTTTCGCGGTCTGTGAAGTATTTCTGATACTTCTGCATAACTTTTTATACTCGTTTCCCAAAGGGAAAAAGAGTATATTGGTTTTGTGAAATGTCCGTCTGTCCGTCTGTCTGTCTGTCCGTCTGTCCGTCTGTCCGTATGAATGCAATATTTTTCTACGCTATTGAAGCTAGAGACTTGAAATTTGGAACATATACTCGTGTATACCCTCGAATTATAAAGTGTCAAGATTTTCCGGATACGCCCACTAGGGGCGTGGCAAATCGGAAAATGGTTGCGCCCATAGTTAATAGAAATCATAGAAATCATATTAGTTGAAGAGCTAGAGAGTTGAAATTTGGAATGTATACTTGCGTTGACCACCCAAGTTCAAAAAGATATGGCGGATATATCTACGCCCATTGGGGGCGTGGCAAATCGGGAAAACTGTAACTTCTACAGTTTTAAAGCTAGAATGCTGAAATTTGGCACGTATCTTAACGCTTCGATTCTATAAAGATTGATAACAAGATTTTATGTCCACGCCCACTGGGGGCGTGGCAAATCGGATCTGAATATAGAGTGATTTTACAAATTCAGCTATATTTTGAGCACTATTGATGCTAGAGACTTGAAATTTGATATATATACTCGGATAAGCAAGCCAAGATCAAAAAGATATGGCGGACATACCTACGCCTTCAGGGGGCGTGGCAAATCGGAAAAAGCTTATAGCTCCTACAGTTTTAGAGCTAGACGATTCCAAATTGGATGTTTGTGTTACTGGGGGCCCTCTCTATTGATTCCCCAAAAATAAATCTTACGCCTTTTTGGGGGCGTGGTATATGGAAAAAATACCCTGTAACTTTCACATTTTTGGAGTGTAAGCATCCAAACTTTGCAGTTACGTTACCCTAGACTCCTTCTAGGAACTTGCGAAATATGATATGTCTACGCCTACTGGGGGCGTGGCAAATTGGCAACAAAATTTGTAACGCCCAGCTGCAATAAATAAGCTTAATAAGAATTGCTAAGACGACAAACGGCATTTCTGAGAAATATATGTAATTCGATTTAATGTTGAAGTTCTACAAATAATTTATCTGCTAAAATTATCATTTTTCGTATAGCCTAGGTCAGTTATGTTATTTTCTTTTTGTGTGTGTGACCCTGACAAAAAATGTAAATATCAAATATCGATATTTGTGTAATCGACTTAGTCCGAACAAAATTATTTACACACAAAAAAATTGACGATAGGTCCCATCAGGTATGTATGTATGTAGGCACGAACAGCTGCGCAACTATTTTCATGCCGTCGCCGCCGCGTCTCGAACGCGGACCCTTTTGCTTACACGCTTTTCATCTACCTGCTGCGCCACATCAGTTTTGCATTGTCTGTTGGCAAATCCGAAACTACTTCACTACAAGGGCGACTTTTGACAAATACAAAACTATAGAAGCTGCTGTTAATGCAAACATAATATAAACATAAATCAATTGCAATTGTGATTCTTAGAAAATGCTAAAATGCGCGCATATGAACGTATGTATTTATTTATATGTGTACATACAAAAACGGTGGTCGGTTGAATGTATGCGTATAAAGGGCGATATTTGACAAATACAAAACTAAAGAAGCGGCTGAAAATGCAAGCACAACTCAATAACAATTTTGGTTGAAGAATATGCTAGAATGAATGGCGCTGAATTTATTTGTGACCATGCATAAGCAAACGCGCTTGCACGTTTCAATGTATGTACATATGTGTAAATGTAAATATATTTTGCTGTCGCTGCTTAACGCGTGCGTGTCATAATTGGCCAAACGTTTTGTTTAATAGATTGCGACTGACTTAACGGAACTTGATGAAACTTTCAGCATATGATTCTATTGAATTTTTTACATTTTATAAAAATGCTAATTCATTCACATAGTTATATTTGCAAAAATTGAAATTGCATAAAATTCACATGAATCTACATAAATGCAAAATTTGAGATAAATTATTGAATTTAAAGTACCAGATGCCCCTGTGGGAAACGAGTATCACGCCTTAGGTCTCGCCCTAAGGCAACGTTCTTACTTGTTCCATTTTTATCATGAAATATCGCAGGTCCCCGCTCCTCTACAGATTTTTCATTCATTTTGAAAAAAATGTTCTGCCAATCTGTCAATCACAGTCAATTAGAAAATTTTTCTACATCCCCGAAATTCAGTCAAAATGAAGAGCTGATCGATTTTCACTGACACCATATTTTCGTACAGTTTGGAGTGTTGCCGCATTTTAAGAAAAAAATTGGATAGGTAACGCCCTTTTTATGAACATTATATAAAAGTATTTCACACTTCCTTTCTTTTAAGGGGTATTTTTTATTCAGACATTGTTAAATCTGGGAGTTATTAAGCATAATATAAAATATACATTAGGTGTACGATTTTCGGTGATGAACACATTATACATAAAATAATGATTGGAATATTGGTTCTTCACAGGGTTCAGTGTATCTCGTAGTCGAGCAGTCTCGACTAGAGCACTCTTAAGTGTTTTTCATCATTATCCACCATTTCTTTGAACTATCCTTAATAAACTCATCGCTTTTCTGTGTCGTGTGCTCTCCCTCACACTGATAGCGCTTTTTAGGCGTATTAACTTGTAACTCGGACTTTTCAGTAGTTTAAAATACTCCCTAAGTATTGGTTTGACCAATTCTTTATTGTGGCTTTGTCTACTTGTAACTGTTGTTGCACGTGCCACTGACGCTGCATATACCATACATTATATCCGCTCTGTCATCGGCATGGGAACAGAGTCTAACAAGTTAGAATACTCTAGTCGGAGGTGCCCGACTAGGTGATTCTCTGAACCCCTTCCGATCTGCGATTTTAGTACACTACATATTACTATCTTTCAAAAACAAAAGTTAAGAAGCGGCAGGAAATGCAAACACAATGTACACATAAATTAATCGGTAATGTTATCATTATACCCTGAGCCCATTGAAAATGGGAAATCATTATACCCTGAGCCCATTGAAAATGGGAAATCATTATACCCTGAGCCCATTGAAAATGGGAAATCAGGGTATATGGTTTTGTTAAATGTATGTAACAGGCAGAAGGAGGCGTGTCAGACTCCACAAAGTATATATATTCTTGATCAGGGCGATGAGCTGAGTCGATTTAGCCCTGTCCGTCTGTCTGTCCGTCCGTCTGTCTGAGAGTCTGTTGCAAATATAACCACGTGAATAAATTAGCATTTTTATAAAATGTACAAAATTCAATTGAATCATATGCTGAAAGTTTCATCAAATTCCGTTAAGTCAGTCCCAATCTATTAAACAAAACGTTTGGCCAATTAACACACGCACGTGGCAAGTAGCGACGTGCAGCAAAAAACATTTACACATACACATACATTGAAACGAGCAAGCGCGTCTGCTTATGCATGTGTACAAATAAATTCAAAGCTATTTATTCTAGCATATTCTTCAACCAAATCTGTGTGAATAATTGTTTTTGCATTTTCAGCCGCTCTTGTAGTTTTGTATTTGTCATATATCGCCCTTTACACGCATACATTGAAACAGACCACCGTTTTTGTATGTACACATACTCATACGTTCATATGCGCGCATTTCAGCATATTCTAAGAATTACAATTGCGATTGATCTGCTTCTTTAGCTTCTTTAGTTTTGTATTTGTCACATATCGCGTTTGTAGTACTACTTTGGGTTTTGCCAACGAGCAACGCAATACTGGCGTGGCGCAGTGGATAGATGCAAAGCACGTAATCAAAAGGTCCCGAGTTCGAATCTCAGTGACGACAGCGTAACTTTTTAAATTTTTTTTTTCTAAATTTATAAACATGAGGTGGTTGTGCTAGTTGAGATGATGCGTTCTATCGTTACATATGTAGTAAATAGATGCAGGTTCGAGTCCAGGTGCGGTGATGTTTGTTTTTCTTCTTCTTTTTTTGTTGATTTGTTTATTTATTTATTTATTTTTGATTTACATACATTCTAGTTGAATAAAATTTCAAAATTATAATTTAATTTTGGAAAATTTAATGTTATATGCAAGCTATGGAGCGTATTAAACAATCCAAGTCGGACGGGGCTCAGGGTATCTCCTAGTCGGGCACCTCCGACTAGAGTTTTCTTACTTGTTAAAATATACTTAAACGGAAACATATGACCGTATGAGTATATAAACATATGTATGTCACTTTTGAATGCTGCTTGCCACGTGCATGTGCTAAACACTTAGTTTAATAAATTAGGACTGACTTAACGGTATTTAATTAAACTTTCAGATTTTGATTCTAATGAATTTGAGCGATTTTTAAAAAGTGGCAACTCATTCAGCCGGCTGTTTTAGTAACTGACCTTCAAAAGGGAGCTTGAAAGAATTTGGAACCGGTATAGTACTATAAAATTCACATGAATCTACTTAAATTTGGGATTCCTGCTATAAAGATGTAGCGGATATAATTTCATACCCTGTTTTCGATTGATAACATTAAAGCAATAATAGTTATCGATTTTGTAAAAAACTTGACGTGACGTCCACGGGGCTAAACAAAAATTCGAACCTCTTATAATTTCTGAAAACGACGCGTTCATACTCATGGAGAGAATAATACAGAATTTAAGAAAATGTTGCTGAAAATTAATTTAAATTGTTAATAATTGTTGATATAACTATTTCTTCAATTAGATATAAACGAGTGCGTAGAGCACAAGCCGTGCAGAAGCTATGAACGTTGTATTAACACAAACGGTTCGTATCGCTGTGAAAGTCTAATGCAATGCCCTGCCGGTTTCAGATCAACTCCCAATGGAACATCTTGCATTGGTTTGTAAATACATAATATATGTTTATACGTATGTATATATATATATATATATATATATATATATATATATATATATATATATATATATATATAGCCTCTGATAGTGCATAAAATTTATAAACAGTACAAGTACTAATAAACATTTCACATTTATTTTTTAGACATCAATGAGTGCGAAACTGGAGATCACAATTGCGGCGAAAAGCAGATATGTCGCAATCGAAATGGTGGTTACATTTGTGCCTGTCCCACAGGACATCAACTTATCCGTTTGTCCGAAAATGTCAACAGCTGCGAGGATATCAACGAATGTGCACAGGATGCACCTGTTTGCTCATCGAATGCACACTGTTATAATACAATTGGCTCATATTACTGCGAATGCAAACCAGGTTTCCAAAAGAAGCCGCTCAATATCAATGCGAATAGTATGGACCAGGAAAATTGGTATGCTTATGGCCAATGCTTCGATGTCGATGAGTGCCAGTCCATACCAGGTCTTTGCCAGCAAAAATGTGTAAACTTTTGGGGTGGATATCGTTGTACTTGCAACCCAGGTTATGAACTCAGCCAGGATAATAGGACCTGCAACGATATTGATGAATGCGAAGTACATAAGGATTATAAACTGTGCATGGGGTAAAAATTTTAATTTTTAATCTCTACTCATTGAAAATGAGAAATCAGGGTATAATAGTTTTATTAAATGCATGTAACAGACAAGGAAGCGTGGCAGACCCCATAAAGTATATGTTATTTTTGAACTGGGCGACGAGCTGAATCGATTTAGCCCTGTTCGTCTGTCCGCCTGTTCGTTTGTCTGTACGTTTTAATGCGCCCATTTCTGAAAGTAGAAGAGCTGGAGACTTCATTTTTTATGGGTTAGTGTATAGCACGCGCAGGTCAATTTTGTTTCATATATTCGAAAACTATTTTTGTTGTAATGTTATCGATATTAAGCTTTTAAATTTATAGCTAGGCCTCAAAACTTTCCCATATAGTTTTATATGAATGTGATACAATTTTTATTTTTGTAACATTTTGGATACATCCATTTGGAGGTCAACTGCAACTGTAACTAACGGTTATGGCAACGTATCTGTTGGATAGAAAACCTTTTTCTACCCAAAATGGACGGAAGTTATATTTAAATTGAACCGCGCCTGTGTGCTTTCACAACAATGGTTTATTTGTGACTAACTTAGATATGGTACCTATGACATAGATATGGTACACGTACTTGTCGATACATATCGCATTGCTAAAGATGACATTTTCAACAGAATCGAATGCTGAAAATTCCACAAAATTCAATCCCAATTTATTAAATAAATCATTCAGCCACACGCACGTGACTATCAGCGACGAGCAGCATAAAACATTTACATTCACACAAACACTGAAACATGCAAGCGTATTTTCTATGTAGGTGTATTAATGTTCATGCTATCATATTCTTAAACCAAATTTTTTATTGAATTGAATCAGTAGCTTCTTTCGTATTGTATTTTTCAAATTTCGCCGTTAGACAACAAGTTTCGGATTTGCTATTTATGAATTGTAGTACTGATGTGGCACAGCACGTTTGTTTCATAGGGTTCGAGTTCAAGCCTAGGCAGCGGTGTAATGATTATTTATTTTATAATTTTATTCCTTTTATGCTTATAAAGTGACTGTGCTGAGATGTTGGGCTTTACCTAGTAGTAGCTTAGAGTCCAGGAGCGCTGATGATTGTTTTACCTTTCTTTATTTATTTTTATACCCTGAGCTCATTGAAAATGGATAATTTGTAACAGGCAGAAAGAGGCGTGGCAGACCACACAAAGTATATACATATATTCTTGATTAGGGCGACGAGCTTAGTCGATTTATCTCCTACACTTTTAGAGCTAGATCCTCAAATTTTGCATTTGGATTCATGTAAATTTTATGCAATTTCAATTTTTGTTACATTTTGGATACCAGTTTTTTTTACTAATTATGTGCAAGTGCGTCTACTATGCATATACACAAATAAATTCAATGCCATTTTTTATAGAATATTCTTGAACTAAATCTGTATTTGAATTGTGTTTGCATTTTCAGCCGCTTGTTTAGCTTGTATTTATCATATATCGTCCTTTACACGCATGCATTTAAATTCTAAGAATCACAATTGCGATTAATCTGCGTATTTAGCTTTTTATACCCTGAGCCCATTGAAAATGGGAAATCAGGGTATAATGGTTTTGTTAAATGTATGTAACAGGCAGAAGGAGGCGTGTCAGACCCCACAAAGTATATATATTCTTGATCAGGGCGACGAGCTGAGTCGATTTAGCCCTGTCCGTCTGTCTGTCTGTCCGTCTGTCCGTCCGTCCGTCTGTCCGTCCGTCCGTATGTTTGAACGCGTCGATTGAAGCATCTTGACAAGCTAGATACTTGAATTTTTTTTTGTTGGGTCCGTGGATAGCACGCGCAGGTCAAGTTTGTTACCAAAAAACGATATCTATTTTTGTTGTTTTGTTATCGATTTTAAACCTTATCGAAAACAGGTTATAAAATTATATCTCCCACACCTTTAGAGCTAGACTCCTCAAATTTTGCATATAGATTAATGTGAATTTTATGCAATTTCTATTTTTTTATTTTTTGGATACCGGCTCTTTTTACTAATTAACCCTCCCCCCTCAATCACTACTCATGGAGAGTAACCATGTGAATAAATTAGCATTTTTATAAAATGTAAAAAATTCAATTAAATCATATGCTGAAAGTTTCATCAAATTCCGTTAAGTCAGTTCCGATTTATTAAACAAAACGTTTAGCTGCACGTGGCAAGCAGCGACGCGCAGCAAAAAACATTTACATATATTCTCACATACACACATTGAAACGAGCAAGCGGGTCTACTTATGCATGTGTACAAATAAATTCAATTCTAGCATATTCTTCAACCAAATCTGTGTATGAATTGTATTTGTATTTGTCATATATCGCCCTTTACACGCATACATTGAAACAGACCCCCATTTTTGTATGTACACATACTCATGCGTTCATATGCGCGCATTTCAGCATATTCTAAGAATTACAATTGCGATTGATCTGCTTCTTTAGTTTTGTATTTCTCACATATCGCCCTTGTAGTACTACTTTGCGTTTTGCCAACAGGCAACGCAGTACTGGTGTGGCGTAGTGGATAGACACAAAGCGCATAAACGAAAGGTCCCGAGTTCGAAACTCAGTGACGACAGCGTAACTTTTTAATTTTTTAAAAAATTTATAAACATGATGTGGTTGTGCTAGTTGAGATTATGTGCTTTAACGATACATATGTAGTAAATAGATGCAGGTTCGAGCCCAGGTGCGGTGATGTTTGTTTTTCATTTCTTTTTTTGTTAATTTGTTTATTTATTTAATTATTAATTTATTTTTGATTTACATACATTCTAGTTGAATAAAATTTCAAAATTATAATTTAATTTGCGTATTAAACAATGCAAATGGGACGGGGCTCAGGGTATCTCCTAGTCGGGCACCTCCGACTAGAGTTTTCTTACTTGTTTCCTTTTGTATCTGTCAAATGTTGCCCTGTTGTAGTGAACTTTTTTGGGATTTGCAAACAGGCGATGCAATACTAGTGTGGCGTAATGGATTGACGCAAAGCGCGTAAACTAACTTTAATCCTGAGCCCATTGAAAATGGGAAATCAGCGTATAATGGTTTTGTTAAATGTATGTAACAGGCAGAAGAAGGCGCGTCAGACCACACAAAGTATATATTCTTGATCAGGGCGACGAGCTGATTCGATTTAGCCGTGTCCGTCTGTCTGTCCGTCCGTCCGCCCGTCTGTCGGTATGTTTGAACGCGTCGATCTCAGAACGTAGTTGACTTAGAGACTTGAACTTTTATACTCGTTTCCCAAAAGGAAAAAGGGTATATTGGTTTTGTGAAATGTCCGTCTTGTTATTCGTCTGTCCGTATGAATGCAATATTTTTCTACACTATTGAAGCTAGAGACTTGAAATTCGGAACATATACTCGTGTATACCCTCGAATTATAAAGTGTCAAGATTTTCCCGATACGCCCACTGGGGGCGTGGCAAATCGAAAAATGCTTGCGCCCATAGTCAAGAAATCATATTAGTTGAAGAGCTAGAGAGTTGAAATTTGGAATGTATACTTGCGTTGACCACCCAAGCTCAAAAAGATATGGCGGATATATCTACGCCCATTGGGGGCGTGGCAAATCGGGAAAACTGTAACTTCTACAGTTTTAAAGCTAGAATGCTGAAATTTGGCACGTATCTTAACGCTACGATTCTATAAAGATTGATAACAAGATTTTATGTCCGCGCCCACTGGGGGCATTGCAAATCGGATCTAAATAGTGATTTTACAAGTTCAGCTATATATTGAGCACTATTGATGCTAGAGACTTGAAATTTGATATATACATGGCAAATCGCAAAACCATATAGCTCCTACCGTTTGAGAGCTAGACGCTTCAAAATTAGATATTTGTGTTACTGGGGCCTCCCCTATCGATTGACCCAAAAATGAATCTTACGCCCCTTTGGGAGCGTGGTATATCGCAAAGTACCCTGTAACTTTCACATTTTTGGAGTGTAAGCATCCATGTTTTACAGTTACGTTACCCTCATCTCCTTCTAAAAACTTGCCAAATATGATATGTCTACGCCTACTGGGGCGTGGGAAATTGGCAACAAAGTTTGTAATGCCCAGCTGCGAAATGCATATGTCTGCCACCTATATAAATAAGTTTAATAAGAATTGCTAAGACGAAACGGCATTTCTAAGAAATATTAACATATATATGTAATCATTTGTCGTATAGCCTAGGTCAGTTATGTTATTTTGCTTTTTGTATGTGTGACCATACCGTCATGCTAAATTTTTTTTTTATCGATTACACATAGACTCGTCATTCAGAACAAAATTATTCAACACAAAAAAGTTGACAATAGCCCCCATCATGTATGTATGTAGGCACGAACAGCAGCGCTCAAGAATTGAATTTGAATTCGTTGCTGTGATGTACACGTTGCTTACACTTACATTCGCTTGCTTACATGTGCATATGTATATGCATTTATCTGCCCATGTGCGAAACGCTTGCAAAACTCTTGCATTATGCTATACTGAATGTATAAGTAAGAAAGCACTAGTCGGGGGTGTCTGACTAGAAGATTTGTATGTCAAACTCTGACCATTTTGCTTACGCGCTTTGCATCTACCTGCTGCGACACATCAGTTTTTCATTGCCTATTGGCAAATCCGACTCTAGTTCACTACAAGGGCGACTTTTGACAAATACAAAACTATAGAAGCTGTTGTCAATGCAAACACAATATAAACACAAATCAATCGCAATTGTGATTCTTAGAAATTGCTGAAATGCGCGCATATGAACGCATGTGTATGTGAACATTCAAAAACGTTGGTCTGTTTGCATGTATGCGTGTAAAGGGAGAAATTTGACAAATACACAACTCTATAACAATTTTGGTTGAAGAATATGCCTGAATGAATGGCGTTGAATTTATTTGTACCCATGCGTAGCAAACGTTCTTGCACGTTTCATATATGTGTAAATGTAAATGTATTTTGCTGTCGCTGCTTAACACGTGCGTGTGATAATTGGCCAAACGTTGTGTTTAATAGATTGGGACGGACTTAACGGAACTTCATGAAACTTATGAGCATATGATTCTATAATTTTTTACATTTTATAAAATGCCAATTCATTCACATGGTTATATTTGGAAAAATTGAAATTGCATAAAATTTACATGAATCTACATAAATGCAAAATTTGAGATATATTATTAAATTTAATTTACCAGATGCCCCTATGGGAAACGAGTATCACGCATTAGGTTTCGCCCTAAGGCAACGCCCTTACTTGTTATACTCGTTTCCCAAAGGGAAAAAGAGTATATTGGTTTTGTGAAATGTCCGTCTGTCCGTCTGTCTGTCTGTCCGTCTGGCCGTCTGTCCGTATGAATGCAATATTTTTCTACGCTATTGAAGCTAGAGACTTGAAATTTGGAACATATACTCGTGTATACCCTCGAATTATAAAGTGTCAAGATTTTCCGGATACGCCCACTAGGGGCGTGGCAAATCGGAAAATGGTTGCGCCCATAGTTAATAGAAATCATAGAAATCATATTAGTTGAAGAGCTAGAGAGTTGAAATTTGGAATGTATACTTGCGTTGACCACCCAAGCTCAAAAAGATATGGCGGATATATCTACGCCCATTGGGGGCGTGGCAAATCGGGAAAACTGTAACTTCTCCAGTTTTAAAGCTAGAATGCTGAAATTTGGCACGTAACCCAACGCTACGATTCTATAAAGATTCATAAAAAGATTTGATGTCTACCCCCACTGAGGGCGTGGCAAATCGGATCTGAATATAGAGTGATTTTACAAATTCAGCTATATTTTGAGCACTATTGATGCTAGAGACTTGAAATTTGATATATATACTCGGATAAGCAAGCCAAGATCAAAAAGATATGGCGGACATACCTACGCCTTCAGGGGGCGTGGCAAATCGGAAAAAGCTTATAGCTCCTACAGTTTTAGAGCTAGACGATTCCAAATTGGATGTTTGTGTTACTGGGGGCCCCCTCTATTGATTCCCAAAAAATAAATCTTACGCCCCTTTGGGGGCGTGGTATATGGAAAAAATACCCTGTAACTTTCACATTTTTGGAGTGTAAGCATCCAAACTTTGCAGTTACGTTACCCTAGACTCCTTCTAGGAATTTGCCAAATATGATATGTCTACGCCTACTGGGGGCGTGGCAAATTGGCAACAAAATTTGTAACGCCCAGCTGCAAAATTCATATGCC
Organism: Drosophila meridionalis; assembly: GCA_035045145.1. Lineage (NCBI taxonomy): Eukaryota > Metazoa > Arthropoda > Insecta > Diptera > Drosophilidae > Drosophila > Drosophila meridionalis. Next base: position 1,804,375 of record JAWNPG010000034.1, read on the forward strand.
TGTGCCACCTATATAAATAAGCTTAATAAGAATTGCTAAGACGACAAACGGCATTTCTGAGAAATATATGTAATTCGATTTAATGTTGAAGTTCTACAAATAATTTATCTGCTAAAATTATCATTTTTCGTATAGCCTAGGTCAGTTATGTTATTTTCTTTTTGTGTGTGTGACCCTGCGTACTCGACTTAGTCCGAACAAAATTATTCCACACAAAAAAATTGATGATAGGACCAATTATGTATGTATGTATGTGAGCACGAACAGCTGCGCAACTATTTTCATGCCGTCGCCGCCGCGTCTCGAACGCGGACCCTTTTGCTTACACGCTTTTCATCTACCTGCTGCGCCACATCAGTTTTGCATTGTCTGTTGGCAAATCCGAAACTACTTCACTACAAGGGCGACTTTTGACAAATACAAAACTATAGAAGCTGCTGTTAATGCAAACATAATATAAACATAAATCAATTGCAATTGTGATTCTTAGAAAATGCTAAAATGCGCGCATATGAACGTATGTATTTATTTATATGTGTACATACAAAAACGGTGGTCGGTTGAATGTATGCGTATAAAGGGCGATATTTGACAAATACAAAACTAAAGAAGCGGCTGAAAATGCAAGCACAACTCAATAACAATTTTGGTTGAAGAATATGCTAGAATGAATGGCGCTGAATTTATTTGTGACCGTGCATAAGCAAACGCGCTTGCACGTTTCAATGTATGTACATATGTGTAAATGTAAATATATATTGCTGTCGCTGCTTAACGCGTGCGTGTCATAATTGGCCAAACGTTTTGTTTAATAGATTGCGACTGACTTAACGGAACTTGATGAAACTTTCAACATATGATTCTATTGAATTTTTTACATTTTATAAAAATGCTAATTCATTCACATAGTTATATTTGCAAAAATTGAAATTGCATAAAATTCACATGAATCTACATAAATGCAAAATTTGAGATAAATTATTGAATTTAAAATACCAGATGCCCCTGTGGGAAACGAGTATCACGCCTTAGGTCTCGCCCTAAGGCAACGTTCTTACTTGTTTTAGTTGGGTCCGTGTATAGCACGCGCAGGTCAAGTTTACTTCGTATTATCGATAACTATTTTTGTTGTAATATTATCGATATATCGAAACGTAAAATTGTATCTCCTATACCTTTACAGGTAGACCTAAATTGATCTGTGATTGACCTGCTTCTTTAGCTTCTTTAGTTTTGTATTTGTCACATATACCCCTTGTAGTACTACTTTAGGATTTGCCAACAGGCAATTCAATACTCGTGCGGTGTAGTGGATAGAATCAGTGTGCGTAACTTTTCAATTTTTTTTTTTTATTTATAAACATGAAGTGGTTGTGCTAGTTAAGATGATGCCCTTTAACGTACATATGTTCGAATCCAGGTGCGGTAATGTTTGTTTTTCTTCTCTTTATTTTGTTTATTTATTTAATTATTTATTTTATATATTCCAGCTATTATTCAAAAACATAGTTCAATTTTGAAAAATTTAATGTTATATGCAAGCTATGGAGCGTATTAAAAAATGAAAATAGGATGGGGTTCAATGTATCTCCTATTTGGGCACCTCCGACTAGAGTTTTCTTAGTTGTTTATGTAATTCTTTATTCATTTTTATTGACAATCATGCTATTTGATTGTGAAAATAAAAGTTCAAAGTTATAAATTTATTTAGTATAGCTTAATGTTATATGCCAGCTATGAAGTATATTTAAAAATGCAGATTGGATGGGGTTAAGGGTATTTAAAATGAATGTAAAGTTAGGGACACAAAATTAAAAACTAACATTACTCATTTTTAAAGCTGGCATGAAACTGTTTGCAGAAATTACTTAACATTCTTACTTACCAACTCAATATAAAACTTAAAACAAACTATGCTAATTCTAATATTTATTGTAATCTCCCATTTAAAACACGTGGGATGCGGTTTTTTATTGAAACAAACAATAACTTAGGTATTCACTGGATATTCTCTATCTTTCGTGTACGTCTTTTTAGATTACATTTTCCCTTTCGTTTCTTTAAGTAAGACACACATAGGGCTGAGATCGAGACTCTAGAGGAGACGAGTATCAGTATAATGTTAAAATTTAAAATATGATTTATTGTTATTAAATCAATTTTTATGATTTTGAAGTTTTGAACCGAATTCATGGTGTCCTCTTGTTCCAGTTCTCTAAGTCGTCGGCCAAATATGCACCTCCAACCATAATTGGGGGTGCATTGTTTATTAAACTTGGCTAATGCCATTGTTGCAATATAACAATAAAACACATATCGTCGTAAAATATTACGCTTTTTCTGTATTTTCCCCGTTGCTTTGTTATCTTCAAAACACAACTGAAACATTTTTCTATACTAACCGATGACAACAGCCGTTTCTTTTGATCCACTCTTAAAGAGGACCTATGCCGTAGAATGGCTTGGCGTATCGTTTCATATGACACGGCTAAAGCATATTCTTCCTTAAGGTACCTGGAAAGTGTTCTTACTGGTATTTTGTACCTAGAGTAAAAATATGTACAGTGTGCGTCACCGAAAATCGTACACATGCAAAATTTTCGTTACCGACGAAAAAAATATGTTCTAAAATTCACAAAATTATAAAAAAAAAATCAGCACGGGTTTTTCAAACTATTTTCTTATTATTCAAGTAAAAAGACAAAGTAAAACTTTAGGAAAACAAAAAAAAAATGCATAATATGTCTAAACTTCAAATTGGTATGGATCACTGAAAATCGTACAGCAAAAATTATTTCAACTAATATGTTACCTGTTTCTATTATTTATAAGAGGCTATTTGCGATCGATTCGGCCATGATTTGAGGTCGTCGTTTATTTTTGGAGCTAGTTCGAAACGAATATCCATTATTTGACCACCACCATTCACCAGTTGCTATCAGCTTACTATGTGCATAACTTTTTCCATTGCTATTATGAACAAGCAAGAGTGCTCTAGTAGAGACTGCTCGACTAGGAGATCCCCTGATCCCTGTGAAGAGCCAAATATCAAATCATTCTACGCTTTTGTTATGCATACATACAAACAACACATACACACACAAACATATGCACGCATGCATAAGCGCGTGCTCTGCAAACTCCGCAGTTGACGCAGCGACTGCGCTTGGACAGCAATGTGGGCATTACGATGCGAACTTAATTGTTTAATAACATTAGCTAATAACTTTAAAAATGGAAATCATGGTATAATGGTTTTGTTGAATGTATATAACACGTAAATGGAGTCATGGCAAACCCCACAAACCATATTCTTGATCAGGGCGACCAGCTGAGTCGATTTATACCTGTCCGCAGGTCAATAACTTTGATAACTTTTTTTTTGTAATGTTATCGATTTTAAAACTTATCGGAAATAATTTATAAAATTTTAGCTTGTAGCCCTTTTAGCTTACAAATCTTGCACAAATGCTTATGTTTATTTTATGCAATTTTTGATTTTTGTTACATATTGGATACTGGCTCAAAATTTAAAAGAAAAACATTTAAAGGTAAGCTGCAAATATAACTAACGGTTATGACTACGAATTAGAGGTTATTTTTATAAAATGTAAAACAATAAATAGAATCGAATGCTGAAAATTTCAATTCCGTTAAGTCAGGCCCACTTTATTGAACAAAACTTTTGGAAAATTATTGCACGCAAGTGTCAAGCAAAGCCATTCATTCCGCATATTCTTCAACCAAATTTATTATTGAATTGAGTTTGCATTTTCAGCCACTTCTTTAGTTTTATATAAATATCACCCTTTACACGCATAAATTCAAACAGACCACCGTTTTTGTATGTACACATACTCATACGTTCATATTCAAGCATTTCAGCATATTCTAAGAATCAGACTTGCGATAGATCTGCTTCTTTAGTTTTGTCTCACATCGCCCTTGTAGTACTACTTTGCGTACAAGCAACGCAATACTGGTGTGGTATAGTGGGTAGACGCAAAGCGTGTGAACGAAAGGTCCCGAGTTCGAAACTCAGTGACAACAGCGTAAGTTTTTTAATTATACCCGGAGCCCATTGAAAATGGGAAATCAGGGTATAATGGTTTTGTTAAATGTATGTAACAGGCAGAAGGAGGCGTGTCAGACCCCACAAAGTATATATATTCTTGATCAGGGCGACGAGCTGAGTCGATTTAGCCCTGTCCGTCTGTCCGTCCGTCCGTCCGTCCGTCCGTCCGTCTGTCCGTATGTTTGAACGCGTCGATTTCAGAACGTAGTCGACCTAGAGACTTAAATTTTTTTTGTTGGGTCCGTGGATAGCACGCGCAGGTCAAGTTTGTTACCAAAAAACGATATCTATTTTTGTTGTAATGTTATCGATTTTAAACCTTATCGAAAACAGGTTATAAAATTCTATCTGCCACACCTTTAGAGCTAGACCCCTCAAATTTTGCATATAGATTAATGTGAATTTTATGCAATTTCTATTTTTTTATTTTATGGATACCGGCACTTTTTATTCTAAGAATTACAATTGCGATTGATCTGCTTCTTTACTTTTGTATTTGTAACATATCGCATTGTAGTACTACTTTGCGTTTTGCCAACAAGCAACGCAATACTAGTGTGGCGTAGTGGATAGACGCAAGGCGCGTAAACGAAAGGTCCCGGGTTCGAAACTCAGTGACAACAGAATAACTTTTTTAATTTTTTTTTTTAAATCTATAAACATGAGGTAGTCGTGCTAGTTGAGATGACGCGCTTTAACGTTACACATGTAGTAAATAGATGTAGGTTCGAGCCCAGGTGCGGTGATGTTTGCTTTCTATTTTTTTTGTTTATTTATTTAATTATTAATTTATTATACTCGTTTCCCAAAGGGAAAAAGAGTATATTGGTTTTGTGAAATGTCCGTCTGTCCGTCTGTCTGTCTGTCCGTCTGTCCGTCTGTCCGTATGAATGCAATATTTTTCTACGCTATTGAAGCTAGAGACTTGAAATTTGGAACATATACTCGTGTATACCCTCGAATTATAAAGTGTCAAGATTTTCCGGATACGCCCACTAGGGGCGTGGCAAATCGGAAAATGGTTGCGCCCATAGTTAATAGAAATCATAGAAATCATATTAGTTGAAGAGCTAGAGAGTTGAAATTTGGAATGTATACTTGCGTTGACCACCCAAGCTCAAAAAGATATGGCGGATATATCTACGCCCATTGGGGGCGTGGCAAATCGGGAAAACTGTAACTTCTATAGTTTTAAAGCTAGAATGCTGAAATTTGGCACGTAACCCAACGCTACGATTCTATAAAGATTCATAAAAAGATTTGATGTCTACCCCCACTGAGGGCGTGGCAAATCGGATCTGAATATAGAGTGATTTTACAAATTCAGCTATATTTTGAGCACTATTGATGCTAGAGACTTGAAATTTGATATATATACTCGGATAAGCAAGCCAAGATCAAAAAGATATGGCGGACATACCTACGCCTTCAGGGGGCGTGGCAAATCGGAAAAAGCTTATAGCTCCTACAGTTTTAGAGCTAGACGATTCCAAATTGGATGTTAGTGTTACTGGGGGCCCCCTCTATTGATTCCCCAAAAATAAATCTTACGCCCCTTTGGGGGCGTGGTATATGGAAAAAATACACTGTAACTTTCACATTTTTGGAGTGTAAGCATCCAAACTTTGCAGTTACGTTACCCTAGACTCCTTCTAGGAACCTGCCAAATATGATATGTCTACGCCTACTGGGGGCGTGGCAAATTGGCAACAAAATTTGTAACGCCCAGCTGCAAAATTCATATGCCTGTGCCACCTATATAAATAAGCTTAATAAGAATTGCTAAGACGACAAACGGCATTTCTGAGAAATATATGTAATTCGATTTAATGTTGAAGTTCTGCAAATAATTTATCTGCTAAAATTATCATTTTTCGTATAGCCTAGGTCAGTTATGTTATTTTCTTTTTGTGTGTGTGACCCTGACAAAAAATGTAAATATCAAATACCGATATTTGTGTAATCGACTTAGTCCGAACAAAATTATTTACACACAAAAAAATTGACGATAGGTCCCATCAGGTATGTATGTGTGTAGGCACGAACAGCTGCGCAACTATTTTCATGCCGTCGCCGCCGCGTCTCGAACGCGGACCCTTTTGCTTACACGCTTTTCATCTACCTGCTGCGCCACATCAGTTTTGCATTGTCTGTTGGCAAATCCGAAACTACTTCACTACAAGGGCGACTTTTGACAAATACAAAACTATAGAAGCTGCTGTTAATGCAAACATAATATAAACATAAATCAATTGCAATTGTGATTCTTAGAAAATGCTAAAATGCGCGCATATGAACGTATGTATTTATTTATATGTGTACATACAAAAACGGTGGTCGGTTGAATGTATGCGTATAAAGGGCGATATTTGACAAATACAAAACTAAAGAAGCGGCTGAAAATGCAAGCACAACTCAATAACAATTTTGGTTGAAGAATATGCTAGAATGAATGGCGCTGAATTTATTTGTGACCATGCATAAGCAAACGCGCTTGCACGTTTCAATGTATGTACATATGTGTAAATGTAAATATATTTTGCTGTCGCTGCTTAACGCGTGCGTGTCATAATTGGCCAAACGTTTTGTTTAATAGATTGCGACTGACTTAACGGAACTTGATGAAACTTTCAGCATATGATTCTATTGAATTTTTTACATTTTATAAAAATGCTAATTCATTCACATAGTTATATTTGCAAAAATTGAAATTGCATAAAATTCACATGAATCTACATAAATGCAAAATTTGAGATAAATTATTGAATTTAAAATACCAGATGCCCCTGTGGGAAACGAGTATCACGCCTTAGGTCTCGCCCTAAGGCAACGTTCTTACTTGTTTTTTATTTACATACATTCTAGTTGAATAAAATTTCAAAATTATAATTTAATTTTGCAAAATTTAATGTTATATGCAAGCTATATAGCGTATTAAACAATGCAAATCGGACGGGGCTCAGGGGATCTTCTAGTCGGGCACCTCCGACTAGAGTTTTCTTACTTGTTTTTTTTTTTAATCTATAAACATGAGGTGGTCGAGCTAGTTGAGATGACGCGCTTTAACATTACATATGTAGTAAATAGATACAGGTTCGAGTCCAGGTGCGGTGATGTTTGTTTTTCTTTTATTTATTTTTTTTTGATAAATTGTTTATTTATTTAATTATTAATTTATTTTTGATTTACATACGTTCTCGTTGAATAAAATTTCGAAATTATAATTTAATTTTGCAAAATTTAATGTTATATGCAAGCTATATAGCGTATTAAACAATCCAAATTGGACGGTGCTCAGGGGATCTCCTAGTCGGCCACCTACGACTAGAGTTTTCTTACTTGTTATATGTAAACATACACAGACGTTCATATGCGCGTTTCAGCATATTCTAAGAACCACAATTGTGAATTTTTTGTATTGGTCAAAATCGCTCATGTAGTGAAATAGTGTGGGATTTGCCAACAGGTCAATCAATACTAATATGGCACAGCAGGTAAACGCAAAGTACGTAACACGTGGATTTGAGTTTGCGCCACGGCGGCGACATCGTGAAAAATTTATTTTTTTTTATATGTATAATTTTTGGACTGCCGCTACTACGCCATTGGTACAGCCAATACTACGGTAGTACCGTCGGTTTTATTAATTTTCATTTCATGTATTTTCTTTCTGACATAATGGCGGCATTATAATTATAACCTAAATACTCTGAAAATATGCTGTGATAATATGAATATATGCAACTGTATGCAGTATATTTATTCTTGATCAGGACGACGATCTGAGTTAATTAAGCTATGTCTATCATTCCATAATGCCGTACGATCACCGAGATCTCGTGAATCATTATAGCCAGAGAATGAAATTTTAATATATCCTAATGTATATCGTACGTACTACGAATTTTTATTGAGAAATCATCTCATTTCCTTGTTACTTTGTGATTTAAATCTCGGTTAGAACTTCTGAATAGGTTCATATAATAAGTATTAAACAATATTTATTTGCATTAATGTAAACATTATCTATATACTTTCAATGGCAAATTACGAATAGTTTCTGCATTAACACGGCCGGTTCATATCAATGTTCCTGTCCACGTGGTTACACCTTAGCATCTGACAACACTTCTTGCCGAGACATTGACGAATGTGAAAAAACGAGTAAGAATCATGTGTGCACTGGTCAGGTGAGTATCACAACGGTTTTACAGATATACATATAAAGCATACATATATCATTTAAAAATATACACATATATCGACATACGCCTAATCTTGAAGTTTGATTTAATTATATATTTTTTAGCTCTATAATTAAGGGCAAGATAAAATTTTATTTAACTCTTAAGTTATTTAAATTTCTTTTTTGATTTTATTTATATCAATTTTTTTGCTTTAAAAACGATTTGTTTTTGTTTTTTTTAGAATGATATTTGCACCAACATTCGAGGTAGCTTTAAGTGCACCACAATAAATTGTCCCAATGGGTACATAAACGATGCGGATCAAAGAAAGTAAGTCAATATGACCAAGGACGAGTGCCAGACGATATTTCAAAATTTAAGATGACCTGTTAGCAAGGATTTTATTAAGGGGACAGAGAGTTCAGAGAACATATGATAAAATTTATTATAATTAATGCATTAAGGTAAATACAACGGACTAAAGTGTCTGGTTGTTCTGGATGGAACAGAAAAATTAAACTGCCTTAACAGACATCGCGAATCAATTTTACCAATAATCAAATTATGTAGGAAAGCAATCCCCAGAATTGATTAATAGTGGAAGATTAATGAGAAGAAGCCTACTCTAATAAGACGGTAAACGAAGATTTAGATCCCAGTTTAGATCACGCAACGCGAAAATAAGAAACTATCCTGATACAATTTATGCAGTGGAGACCAAATACTTGAACAATATTCTAAAATAAGTCGAACTTGCGTTGTATATAAAAATTCCATAAATATCCCCAGAAAGGGATCTTTAAACTCCTTTGAGTAACGTTTAATAAAACAAAGACAACAAACTCATTTCAAATGCAAGTGACTTGTCCTTTTGGCTGACAATAATACGTTATGAATGTGTTATGAAATTGTTCGATCTGTAGGTTAAATTTTTCAGTAAAGTAATGTCTAATCTACATCCCAAGTGCGTCAACTTAGCAGAGATAGAACTGTATAAGGACTATCTTAAAACTTACTGAGCCTAATAATGACATTCATATATGTGTGAATTCCAATGCGCAAGGCTCTACTATTTGAAATTTTGAAATTTGATTTTTTTTTTTGCGAATTTCGAGCGAAGGATCATGCTATCCAAAACCTTAAAATTACGAAATCTCCGTATTCATAACTTGGAACGAGAAATCTCTTGTTCAAAGAATGTACAATCCACATTTACAAAACAATTTAAGTCGACAAAAATTATATTAGATGAGTTATGTTAAATATGATATATTCTAGTCGAGCAGTTTTGAATACCTATACACACATACATTAAAACAGACCAACATTCTTTTATGCACATATATACATACGTTCATATGCGAGCATTTTAGCATATTTTAATAATCATAATTGTGATTGATTTGTCTATATCTTGTGTTAGCATTTTTATCCGCTTCTTTTTCTAGCAAATACAAAGATAGATGGCGCTCTTGAAGTAAACTAAAAATGGAATTTGGGCGGGGTTCGGGGGATCTCCTTGTCGGGAACTCCTACCCTGAGCTCATTGAAAATGGGAGGTTTTGGATGCTACGCCTCCAATAGCCCCCCATATTTAAAATCGCAAATCAAATACTAGAGACTTATGCTTTGGCAGATACACACTTATGAATGTTATTAATAAGTTGTGAAAGTTTGAAAAAGTTATTAGACAATTAATTGCCCGATTTGCATGTGTCCATAAAAAAGCGTAGAATGATTTGATATTTGACTCTTCGCCGGGCTCAGGGTATCTCCTAGTCGAGCAGTCTCGAATAGAGCACTCTTACTTGATTTATATATTATGTTTCATATTTGCAGCCGATGTCGACAAAGCACTAATTTTTGTGAGGGAGAAGAGTGTTACACGAAACCATCCGCGTACACTTATAATTTTATAACATTTGTATCAAAATTAATGATACCACCAGATGGTCGGACAATTTTTACCCTTCGTGGACCCATATGGTACGACGATATTGATTTCGACTTGAATATTATAAGAGTTCAAGCAGCACAAAACGTTGAAAAAGCAACAGAGAGTTATTTTGAGTAAGTATACTTAATCATACATATAAATATAAACAGAATTAGTATATCAGATAGCATAAAATATAAATAATATAAAATAAATTATTAGAATTTAATTATGATGCACTAACAAATGATTAAAATATAATGCACATTAACAACTTTACACTTTACACGATAGTTTAAATTTTAATTGACATTTATATATAGATACAAATATGCATAAATTAAAATTCTATAATATTTGTATATTTATAGCACTTTGAAGAGCAACAACCAAGTGAATGTAATATTAAAAAAAACACTCGAGGGACCACAAGATGTTGAAATTGCTTTAAGTATGACAGTATTCACCAATGGAATGCCACGTGGCAAAAGCGTTGCCAAACTGTTCCTGTTTGTCTCCCAATATAATTTTTAATGAACGACTATTGTTTAAAAGTTTTACGACGGTTTCCATTTTCGATTTCTACTAACAAATGATACTACATTTTTAATTAATCCATAAAAATTATAAAGTCGTGTTTTTATTTAAAAGAAAGATTCACAAACAATATTTGTTAATACTAAAAATTATACATTGTCATTGGGTGTGCATGCATTTTATTTTAATTATACTGACTGAGCTAATATTAGTACAGCCATATATTTGTTTGAAATGGATTTATAACCCCACTTCCTAGTATTTCAGAACGTGTTACTTGGGGAAATAGACCCAGCAAACAAGTATGTATATCCTGTAGCATGTTAAATGTAAATAAGCATATGCCCATTATAGTGTATACAATATGTAAAGTGGTCATACGCTCAATCTCAAAGTTAGAGTATCAAGCGCATTGACTGCCAATGTATATGCCGTAATATGATCAGCCACTTATATGTGGACTGGCCTGCAGCGTGAGATCAGCATAAGCACTACGACGTTCATTGACCGTTCGGTCCCAAGTGCATTTCAATGTATATGCCTTCTGCATATATTTACATTAACAAATATACAGATACATATGGCATGCTATGTACTCCCGTTCTGCTTTGAGCGACAGAACTCAAAATTTCATTATATACTTTAGGCTAAGTTCATTCTCAAATAAAGAAGACCAATTCACTATGAATTATTATGTGAATTAAATCACAGAGAAAAAATTTAATATTTTGAAAACAACCTATCAACCAACCAAGAAAACCAACAGAAGTAGAACAACTGTAACATCTGATATTTGAACACTGCGTCGTCAAACAACCAACAAACAACAAGTCTCTAAACTATATAACCGCTTAAACTGGGATATAAAACAACTACAACTGGAGGTGCAGCAGAGGCAACAACAACAACAATTTGGGCGGCGCAACAGCAACAGAGTCTGCTACAGCAACAGCAACACAAAAGCAACAGCTTTTTGTCCTGTTTCCGGCGATGTAGGCGGCGTTCCAGGTGACTCGGGACCCTCTGGCAGCACTGAATTTTACGCGTTCTTCTGCGGACGGACACTACAGAAGAGGTTGGCGATTATTATTGACACGAGGAATAGCGAACAACTGTGTGGCGATGGGGCACAATCTAAATGTTAAACGCAATACTTAGGTTACGAACAACGCGTGGCGATGGGACACGATCTAAGTGTTGAACGAAATCCTTTACTAGGATACAATTCCGCGTGTCCCTGCTCGGGCGCCAAATATATAAAACCGTTCACGGATTTGTTTAAAAAAAGCCAACTGGATGGTTTATTAATTAAAACTTAACTGAACTGACCAAAAATGCAACTTATGGCTATGGGTCACCGCTGCTGTTGCGTCGATGCCGCTGCTGCCTATGCTGCTGTCGTTGCCGATGCCGATTCTGCTGGTGCTGCCGCTGCCGCTGCTGTCGCTGCCGATGGGAATGCTGATGCAGCGCCCATAGTGGAAGCCTGTTGTTGTTGTTCTTTTCGACTCCGTGGGACTGCTGATGATTGTTTAAGAATAACCATATACACTAAATTAAGCTGAATAAAATTAATACTTTCAACTTAATACACAAAAAATGATATATATATATATATATATATATATATATATATAAATATATATATTCTAAAATTTCTTTTTATATAAATATAAAGGCCATGGAAATTCCAACAGAGGAAATTTCAATAATATAAGAGTAATCCAAGATACTTCGGGAAACTCACAGACACCTCCAGATACTCTAAATTAAATCAAAAAATATATACCGTTAACCTTAGTCTCAACAATTTCGTATCATTCAAAAAAGTTGCAACAAATAAACACATAACATTTTTGATTGATACAGGTGCAGATATTTCAATTATTAAAGAAAATTCCGATGTCTTTCATGACATCAATTCAAACAAAATAATAGACATAAGAGGCATAGGAGAAGGAGTAATAAACTCCAAAGGAATAGCCTCAATCGAGCTCCAAACAGACAAATATATTATTCCATATAAATTTCATTTACTTCATTCAGATTTCGCAATCCCATGCGATGGAACAATAGGATTAGATTTCATAAAAACATTTAATTGTCAATTAGATTACAATAGTTCCGAAGATTGGTTTATACTTAGACCACAAAACCTAACGTATCCTATCTATGTTCCAATAATATTTAGTTCTGGTATAGAAGAGTTGTCTTCAGCAGAAGAAAACATTTTAATTCCAAATCAGGAAATGAAACCGGGTGTTTATGTTACAAACACTATTGCTACAGCAAAAAATACTTTTGTCCGATTTTTAAATACCCCAGATAAATGCCAAACAGTAGGCATTAATAACATAGAATTTGAATCACTTTCGAGCTACAATGTAGTTCAACATCTAAAAGACAATAGAAAAGAGTCTGTAATTAATAAATTAAGGAAAAATTTTGTTTAAAAAACAACTTGAAGAAATATGCACCGAGTATAGTGATGTGTTCGGACTTGAAACCGAACCAATCACAACAAACAACTTCTATAAACAAAAATTGAGACTTAAGGATGGTGAACCAGTATATGTAAAAAATTATCGATGTCCGCATAGCCAAATAGAAGAAATCCAGCATCAAGTTAGAAAGTTAATTGAAGAAAATATTCTTGAACCGTCTGTTTCACCCTATAATAGCCCACTTTTATTAGTCCCGGAGAAATCTCTTCCGGGCTCTAAAGAGAAAAAATGGCGATTAGTAATTGACTATCGCCACTCCCCAGAATTGATGATATTCTTGATCAATTGGGTAGAGCAAAATATTTTTCATGCCTTGACTTAATGTCAGGTTTCCACTAAATTGAGCTTGAGGAAAGCTCAAGAAATATCTCATCTTTTACAACGAGCAATGGCTCATATTGCTTCACGCGATTACCATTTGGTTTAAAAATAACGCCTAATTCATTTCAGAGAATGATGACAATAGCATTCTCAGGCCTAGAGCCTTCACAAGCTTTCCTTTACTTGGATGATTTAATCGTTATTGGTTGTTCTGAACAACATATGATTAAAAATTTAACAGATGTTTTTAAACTTTGTAAAAAACACAATCTGAAATTACATCCAGAAAAACGTTCATTTTTCATACACGAGGTGACGTTTTTAGGTCATAGATGCACAGATAAAGGAATCTTACCAGATGTTAAAAAATTTGATGTTATAAATAACTATCCTGTCCCTACGGACGCAGGCAGCGCTAGAAGATTCGTTGCATTTTGCAATTCTTATAGACGTTTTATAAAAAACTTCGCCGAATATTTATGGCACATAACAAGATAATGTAAAAAGAATGTCCCATTTAAATGGTATGTGAAAAGGCATGCCAGTATCTAAAAAATCAACTTGTTCAACCAAATTTATTGCAGTACCCAGATTTCAGCAAAGAATTTTGCATAATCACAGATGCAAGCAAGCAAGCATGTGGAGCAGTTTTAACTCAAAACTATAATGGACTCCAACTCCCAGTTGCATATGCATCAAGAGCATTCACTATAGGTGAAAGCAATAAGAGTACTACGGAACAAGAACTAGCAGCTATACGTTGGGCAATAACACATTTTCGACCATATATATATATGGCAAACATTTTACAGTAAGAACTGATCATAGACCTTTAACATATTTATTTTCTATTGTAAACCCAAGTTCAAAATTAACACGCATGCGACTCGAGTTAGAAGAGTATGATTTTACGGTAGAGTATCTGAGAAGAAAAGATAATTTTGTGGCAGACGCCTTGTCAAGGATAACAATATCCGACTTAATTGACATGAATAGAAAAGTCCTGAAAGTCACTACCAGGCACCAAAGTAGACAAAAAAATTTCTGCGCAGAAAATAAACAAGAATTATTGCCAAGGCAAAGTCTTGAGAAAGCTTCTAAGCCCAACGTATATGAAGGCATTTACAATGATGAAGTACGGAAAGTAGTGACCTTGCATATAACAAATAAATTATGTTTTTTGAAACATGGTAAAAAAGTTTTAGCAAGAATTGAAGTTAGTGATTTGTACACCAATGGAATTCTCGGCTTGAAATTCCAACCGGTATACTTAAAATCAGTCAACTCAAAATGGCACCGAGCGAAAAGATCTCTGAAGTAATTTCAATTGAGAACTTTAAAAATATTGGCAATAAAATATGTATTTAAAACATTAAGAGTAGCGCTACTCCAGCCGATGACCCTAATACATACCATCACGATCCAATACAAGGAGGTCATACTGGCATAAGAAAAACTTTGACCAAAGTAAAAAGACACTACTATTGGAACAAGTAAGAAAACTCTAGTCGGCGGTGCCCGACTAGGAGATCCCCTGAGCCCCGTCCGATTTGCATTGTTTAATATTCTATATAGCTTGCATATAACATTAAATTTTCCAAAATTAAATTATAATTTTGAAATTTTATTCAACTAAAATGTATGTAAATAAAAAATAAATTAATAATTAAATATATAAAAATAAAAAAACAAAAAACAAACATCACCGAACCTGGACTCGAACCTGCATCTATTTAATACATATGTAACGTTAGAGCGCATCATCTCAACTAACACAACCACCTCATCTTTAGAAACTTAAAACAAGTAAGAACGTTGCCTTAGGGCGAAACCTAAAGCGTGATACTCGTTTCCCACAGGGACATCTGGTATTTTAAATTTATCTCAAATTTTTCATTCATGTAGATTCATGTAAATTTTATGCAATTTCAATTTTTGTTACATTTTGGATACCGGCTTTTTTAACTAATTACCTACTCCCTCATATACTGCAAATTGAAAGTCTGTTGCAAATAAAACTATGTGAATGAGTTAGAATTTTTATAAAATGTAACGAATTCAATAGAATCATATGCTGAAAGTTTCATCAAGTTCCGTTAAGTCAGTCGCAATCTATTAAACAAAACGTTTGGCCAATTATGACACGCACGCGTTAAGCAGCGACAGCAAAATATATTTACATTTGCACATACATTGAAACGTGCAAGCGCGTTGGCCTTTGCATGGTCACAAATAAATTCAGCGCCATTCATTCTAGCATATTCTTCAACCAAAATTGTTATTGAGTTGTGTTTGCATTTTCAGCCGCTTCTTTAGTTTTGTATTTGTCAAATATCGCCCTTTATACGCATACATTCAAACCGACCACCGTTTTTGTAAGTACACATATAAATACATACGTTCATATGCGCGCATTTCAGCATTTTCTAAGAATCACAATTGCGATTGATTTATGTTTATATTGTGTTTGCATTAACAGCAGCTTCTATAGTTTTATATTTTTCAAAAGTCGCCCTTGTAGTGAAGTAGTTTCGGATTTGCCAACAGGCAATGCAAAACTGATATGGCGCAGCAGGTAGATGAAAAGCGTGTAAGCAAAAGGGTCCGCGTTCGAGACGCGGCGGCGACGGCATGAAAATAGTTGCGCAGCTGTTCGTGCTCACATACATACATACATAATTGGTCCTATCATCAATTTTTTTGTGTGGAATAATTTTGTTCGGACTAAGTCGAGTACGCAGGGTCACACACACAAAAGGAAAATAACATAACTGACCTAGGCTATACAAAAATGATAATTTTAGCAGATAAATTATTTGCAGAACTTCAACATTAAATCGAATTACATATATTTCTCAGAAATGCCGTTTGTCATCTTAGCAATTCTTATTAAGCTCATTTATATAGGTGGCACAGGCATATGAATTTTGCAGCTGGGCGTTACAAATTTTGCTGCCAAAAAAATTCAAGTCTGTAGCTTGTCTAGATGCTTCAATCGACGCATTTTTTTTCGTTGAAAGGTCTCCTAGGCGAAAGTTCTGTTTTTTCTGTGTATTTCGCGTTTCGTGTCAAAAACTAAGGACTTAAACATGCGTTACGTTAATTAAAGAAGGTCGCGAGAAGCTCTCCTCGATGCCCGTTGGCGGCGGCGGTACTGCTGCTGCTGCACCTGCAGCTGGTGCTCCAGCAGCTGCTGCCGGTGGCGATAAGAAGGAACCTAAAAAGGAAGAGTCCGAGTCTGAAGATGACGACATGAACTTCGCTCTCTTCGAATAAGCTCACTTCTACCATTTGTATATACTGTGTGAACCATTTACAATAGCAGAATCTATGAACTGCCCGGCAACATTATCACCGACTGCTATAGTGTCATATGCATTGCTTTTAAATGCCGTTCAAAACTTGTTAATACCATCTAATACAAAACATATATAAAAAATGTTTATTTCTATGAAATAAAAATCTGCAGTGTTTACACATTATATACAAACACAGACGGACGGACGGACAGACGGACGGACAGACAGGGCTAAATCGACTTAGTTCGTCGCCCTGATCAAGAATATATATACTTTGTGGGGTCTGACACGCCTCCTTCTGCCTGTTACATACATTTAACAAAAATATTATACCCTGATTTCCCATTTTCAATGGGCTCAGGGTATAAAAATATGACTGGTCATATAAAAGAGTACATATGTACGTAAATGTCCAAAATGCCAAGTGTCAAAAACGACATTACACACAAAGAACCCAATGACAATAACAAACACTCCAATATACGCTTTCGACAGAGTGATAGTAGACACAATTGGTTCACTACCACGTTCGGAAAATGGAAATGAATACGCATTCACTTTAATATGTGATTTGACAAAGTATTTAGTACTTTGTCAAACAAAAGCGCAACAACTGTCGCAAAAGCCATATTTGAATCTTTTATTCTAAAGTACGGTCCAATGAAGATGTTCATAACGGACATGGGAACAGAATATAAGAATTATATTATAAATGACTTGTGCAAATATCTTAACATTGATAATATAACGCCTACAGCACATCATCACCAAACATTAGGTACAGTAGAACGAAGTCATCGAACATTCAATGAATACGTTCGTTCTTACATCTCTGCAGATGAGACCGATTGGAATGTTTGGATACAATATTTCACTTACTGTTTCAATACGACACCCTCGGTAGCACATAATTATTGTCCATACGAACTAGTTTTTGGCAGACTACCAAAACAATTCATAGATTTTAATAATATAAATACGGTAGATGCACTATATAATATAGATGATTATGCTAAGTAAAGTTTATATTAGAAAACGCGTATAAGAGAGCTCGTATTACGCTAGAAAAACATAAGGTTAAAAATAAGAAATACAAAGATGAGAAAATAAATAATTTTAATTTAGAAATTGGAGACCAAGTTTTGTTAAAAAACGAAACTGGTCATAAATTAGAATCCATATATTTATTCCCATTTGAGATAATAAGTGTAGAGGATAATAATAACGTAATAAGAAGCAATGAAAACAAGTAAGAAAACTCTAGTCG
>JAWNPG010000034.1:1825000-1885000 GCA_035045145.1 Drosophila meridionalis
AGGAACATATGAGCAAGTGACATATATGCAAAGAGATGGGAGTGTTACTTTAACCCCAATAATCTCAGCATCATGAAACTTAATGATTCGGAGAGAATATCGGCCTTAACAGCTATTAAGACACCCCCTCCTCTGCGAATCAATCGATCACATCTATAAATAGTGAAGTTATTAGATAGAATCTCACTATTATAAATTTTAGGACTAAGCCACGTTTCAGTGAACACAATGACATCATAATGAAAACTGAAACTGCTCAAAAATAAACCATTAAGTTTGGAATTTAGGCCTCGAACGTTTTGATATCCCAAAGACAGATTCGGTAAAGAATTTATACTATTTAGTTTTTTTATACAATACTAACTGAAGATTGTACCGAAGTAGGGTTCAGTGTTACGGGAGGTAATCGGTTTCGATTCATAGGCTTGAATATATGTACAACTATATGCGGTGGCCAAAACTTGGCATCACATATAGTTGTGAAGTGCTCAACCGGCACACTGATTTTAAACGAAGCAATTTCACGTGGTGTTGCGAAATTAAACTTCGAGATAAAAACATTTGCTGCAGACTTACTAGCGATAAACGCTGATATTGCTTCGCACGTCGTGTCAGATGAAAGCCTGGATAAAAAAACCTGCTTTCGAGGAGACACAACTGATAAAGTGGGCACCATGGGTTCAGAGGTCGCTAACAGATTGTTATTCACTGTTTGAACAACAACCGGGGACGCTCTTACTTTTATAGTGGGACTTTGATTAGGCTCGACAGTTTTATTAGAAGGACCAGTAGCACCAGGTGGTGTTGACAAGTCTACAGAAGGTGGATTGGAAATAGATTCTGGATTAGGGGAAGTAGGAGCTAAAGAATTTGGAGACAACATTGGTACAGAAGGTGGTACCAATAATGTTGTAGTCTCCATTAGATTGTGTGAAGTTTCGAAATTATACTGTTTTAATATTTCTTCACCAGCTTCTATATCACTAGAAAGCTGTTTTGAAATATTGCACAGTTTCAAAAATTGAACTCTCACCGAATTATACATCTTGGAAAAATTAATTTGTTTTTCCAAGCAACTCGGGCAAGACCAACGTAAACCACCGCAACCAATTTTGGTAGTGGACATGATTTTGTCATAGTCACGCCCAGTGAGGCCAGCACATTTAGTGTGCATCAAGTTCTCACACAACCAGCAATTAACAAATTTTGCTTGTGCAGAGTCAACAACCTGCCTAAAAGAACATGATTTCTTACAGCATGTCATATTGGCAATTGGGGTTAAACAAAATTGAAGCGAGAAACAAAAACAAAAAGCGAAAGAATGCCAAACTAAAAGAGATAATAACGCGTTGGGAGCACTAAAAACAAACAACAACCAAAAGAGCGGCAATACTAGTAAGAATCGCGCACAAATAATAATAATAAGTGATAATTTAATTAAAACTCAAGAGCACAAAAAAATACGTGTGAACACTCTCAACTGAGAACTCTCTCTTATTCGAATGCAAATGTGTGTGGGTAGTTTTTGGATTAAGT
The DNA here is from genome assembly GCA_035045145.1 of Drosophila meridionalis. NCBI lineage: Eukaryota > Metazoa > Arthropoda > Insecta > Diptera > Drosophilidae > Drosophila > Drosophila meridionalis. The sequence continues at coordinate 1,826,537 of JAWNPG010000034.1, forward strand.
TTTCAATACTAGTTTTAATTAACCGTGCATACAATGTTTTTCGTCTAAATTATTTTCTAATTCTAACTTACTCGTCAATGTCTGCCTACGGTGTTCTGCTTCTTCCAGAAAAGCTTTCACATTGCCTTTGAATGGGGAGTTCCTGAATTCCTTTAATAAAACGTGGTTCTGGGTTTGCGTCTTGTAGTTAAAAATTAGTTGTTTCCGAAGATCCGTCCATGTTGTCAAATTGTTTATGCCAAGAGATAGCATAACTTCACTGCTGACGCAGCTTTCCACAAGTCCACAGAGTATTGACCTCTGCCTCGCATCATTGGTGGTGTAGAGTGCCAATATGTAGTCGATCCGGCTAACGAACGTGTACAGACTGTTTTTATCTCCAGTGAACTTCTCAATATTTTTAAGCTGGTTGATCACTTGTGTCATGTTGGCGTCGGAAAGGGGTGCTGTTGCGTCTCCTTCCATTTTGATTATTTGATTTGTTACAATTTAAAGTATATATTTTTTATTTTATATTTTTTTTTATTTCAGTTTTTTTTTTTTTTGTAAATTTCTTTTTGTTTAAATATATTCACTTAATTTGTATTCACTTAATTTGTTGATTTTTAAATAATTTTTTATTTTGTTTAAGTATGTTCACTTAATTTGTATTCACTTAACTTATTGATTGTTCAGTTTGTTGCGCAGATAGCATTTTCGAATGTTTTTGAGATAACCAGAATCTTCTGGATTTATGTTCTCTTCGAATTCTATCGCGTCTTCTTGAATTATTTTCAAGTTGTTATTTTACAATCACAATCCGCGGTTTTGGCAATTTGCGAATTTCGGTTTACACGTCACTGTCGAGGTTTTATTTTTTTAAAACTTGACGCGATATTGACCGTCGCGTGGGTTGCCTTTGCGTTAGTTGTTTAGCGGATGGCAGTAAACGGGACAAAAAGAATTAATAACTTAGTTATTGCATCAGATGGTCCACAATTTATTGTCATCCTACCGGCTGCGCCAATTAGATATATGTTATTAGTCGAATAAATGCCGCGACATATGCTAACAGCAACGCTAATGTAAATTAAAAGACGAAGTCAAAGTAAGATTATGACAACTTGCTTTATTGAACAATAGCTTAAGACTAACAATTGTGTGTCTATTGAATAATAAAGTGAACTCTAACAGAATGTTTGCAATTTTTTTAATGATACATGTTGTTGGAGAGAAATGTTTATATGTGGGTGATACATGTTGCTGAGAACGAATTTATTCTGATTGTGCTCTTATTTCGATCGTTTCCGATCGTGAGGAGAAGCGCCGGTTTGGCCGCTCTCTGTTTACAATTACCAAGCTTGGGAATGTTTACATTAGTATATTTCCATCGATGCGATCGATGGGGGAGAAGCGTCGGCTTGGCTGCTCTTTGTTTATAATTGCGGCTTGGCTGATCTTTGTTTATAATTGCCAAGTTTGGGAATGTTTATATTAATTATTCGGCTATGGGAACAGCGTTTGGATATTGTGGACGTAATCACTATGATTATGTCACTTCCCTCTCCTAAAGAGGCGAGCCTGCGAGTCAAGGTGACACAGAAGGGTAAAGTGTTGGTAAAGTTGACTGTGTCATCTCTATAGTTGTGTTTTCTCGTTGTTGTTCTTCTAGCTGAATTGATGGCGTTGTTTGGTTGTTGGACTCGTGAATTTGTTTCTTAAATTTTTTATGGATTAGTATTATGGGATTACAAGATACATATTTAAAATATAGGATTACAATTATGAATATGATTATTGTGATTATAATGACTGTATATGTTAAGATATTATTTTGTGATACAAGTTTTACAATGTCGTCGTGCTTAACGGGTTTGATTTTAATTATTTCTATTGGGGGATAGAATGGTGTAAGGTCAACTTCTGGTTGAAAAGAGTTTTCGCTTATAATTATGTCATTTATTTGCAGTTTGCACTGATTGATACTTATAATTTTATTACCCTCAATATTTAGATTAACATTATTTTTCTGGCAATTCTGTTTTATAATTGTGGTAGTTATGTTCCAGGTTATAATGATATTTGGCTCGATATACTTTATTATTTCTTTGGAATTTATGTGGTTATAATTACAGATTGGTTTTGTGTGTAATAAAATAGTTGTTATGCATTCATCAATTACTGGTTTATTATCTCGATTAAAGATTTTATTATCTTTTTCATAGTAAGAAGTAGTGCTAGTGTAATCAAGTTGATAGCCATTTTGATCAGGATATGGGATAATTTTAATTGTATTAGTGGATTGAAAGTCAATTGGGATATGGGATATAATTAGTATGATATTATCTTGGTAATTAATCCAAGTGGATGTTTTGATTAAAAGTATGTTTCGATTTTTGACGCTGTCAAGTCTGTCATATGTAAGTAATTTTGGATTAAAAAGTCCTAGTCTTGACAATTGCATGCCCATTTCTATATCTTCTACATATTCTATAAATTGTAATAACTGGTAAGTAAAAGTATCTTGTATGTTTTTTCATTTTGATGATCTTGAATTTTTATCATATCGTTGTTAATTATGTTTATTATATCGTTTATTTCATTAATTTGGACAATATTTAAAGATAGGGTTTTAATATTTTTTTCAAATTCTATTCTGTCATTGTCGTCAAGTGTACCAAAAAGGAATTTGTATAATGAGCCTACTATATTGAATAATCCGCGTTTACTACGTTTATTTTCATGATGAATAATTATACCGTTTAATTCTTGTTGCAATTTGTTGTATAAATGATTTATTTGTGTTGAATTTTTAAATAAAGAAATGGATTTGCGGGAATATTCGTTTGCTATTATTATTTCAGTTATGTTAATTTTTAAAGAGTGATGTTCGAATCTTGTTGGTAATTCTAGAGGTTTCTCTGAGAACAGTAAGTATCCGTGATCTGTATCCAAGTTATTTATCTGTATTTGTTGAGCGTTGCATATTGTACAGAATGTAAATGATAGTATGATTATGAAGAAACCTGCGGGAATTTAATTTGGTTAATTTTCTTTGATTTTTTAAATTGCGTTTTATAGTAACGTGTAATTCTATTTTTGTTAGTAATTTGGTAATGATCTGGATCTATTTTTTCAACATTTTTATTAGCTTTAAAGGGATTTTCTAATTTTCCTTTTTGTAAAGGTCCTTTTCGATATCTAGTATCGACTTGGTATTCTTTTCGGTCACTGTTGATTTTATTTATTATTTTTTCTTTTTTTCTTGAGTGTCTAACTTTGGTTGTCCGGCATATAAGAATATGTGTGCAGGAGTTTGTCCAGTAGTGTCATGTTTTGTTTTGTGATTGTAAATGTAAAGAATGGTTTCTATTTTACTAAGTTTATTTTCTTCGTCATTCAAAGTGTTAATTATTCTTATTTTTTCGTTTATTGTTTTATGAAATCGTTCGATGTCTGCTATTCCTGTTTTTGTAGTGTTTAATTGTATTTCTACTCCTTCATTTTCAAGCCATTTTTTTAGTGCTAAACTGGAAAATGCGCCGTCTCGGTCAGCTTTTAATAATATTGGTTTTCCTAACTGATTAAATATACGCATTAATGCATTTTTGCATTCTATCCAATCTTTTGTTTTAATATTTTCAAGAGTAGCGAATTTTGAATAAGTATCTATGCAACTAAGATAGTGCTTGCCTTCAGAGGAATAAATGTCTATTACAAACTTATCGCGACAATGTTCGGGCATGGGAGTAATTTTCATTGGCATATTTGTGTTTCTGTGTTCAGTTTTTGCTAAGTTGCAAATGTTGCATTCGTTTATTATATTTTGTGTTAGTAATTGGCTGTTAAGAAAATAGTAAGTTTCGCAGAAGAGTTTATTTGTTTTTTGGATACCGGGGTGTAAGAGTTTTTCATGTGTTTTCAAAATAAGTTCTTTAAATTCGGCATATGAGTCTATATTTTTTAATTGAATGAGGCTTCGTAGAATTTTAGTGTGGTTAGTGTTGATAATTTCTTTGTGTGCGTGTTGAATGATTTCAAAATCTGCATCGCTGTCTATAAACATTACGCTAGTCTTTGTGCAAAAGTAGTCAATCAAATATTTTTCGGCTTTGTCTTTAGTCATGTTATCGTATGTAATGTAAATTATTAATTTTTTGAAGTAATTCTGTTTTTTAATATTTGGAATGCCTTTAGAAAATATAATTTGTCTTTTAAATGTGTTTATTGGTTTTTCTGTGAGCCCAATTAAATTACTATTGTCTTCGTCAGCGCTATGTTGTGTTTCTTCTCCGAAATAAATCTGTTCTATTTTTACTCGTGATAGGGCGTCAGCTATGTGGTTTTCTTTTCCTTTTATGTATTTTATGTCAAAGTCATATTCTGATAATTTTACTCTCCATCGGGTTAATTTTGAATTTGGTTCTTTCATTTTGTATAACCAACATAATGGTTGATGGTCACTATTGATTTCGAAATGTCGACCTAGAAGATAGTGTCGAAAGGTTTTTGTTGCCCATACAATAGCTAAAAGTTCTTTTTCTATGGCACTGTAGTTAGTTTCGTGGTCATTGAGTACTGCTGATAAAACTAATGGGATGTCCGTCTTGAGAAAGTACAGCTCCAAGAGCTACATTACTTGCGTCAGTTGTTAGAATGAATTTATTTTTGAAGTCTGGAATTTTTAAAATCGGGTCATTGGAAATAAGTTGTTTTAATTTTTCGAAAGCTCTAATATATTCTGGATTTTTAATATCTATTTTTGAGTCTTTTCTTAGTACTGTTGTCATAGGTTTGGCTATGTCTGCAAAATTTGGAATAAACTTTCTATAATAACCGGTTAATCCAAGAAAACCTTTTATTTCTTTAGTTTTTGTGGGAATAGGATATTTCAGAATTGCTTGGGTTTTATTCCATCCTTAGTTATGACATGTCCTAGGAAGGTAATTTCTTGTTTTAGAAACTCACATTTGTCGAGTTGTAATTTGAGATTGGCTTCAGCAAGCTTCTCGAAAACTAATTGCAATGAGTGTAGGTGTTCTTTTAAAGATGTTGAATATACAATTATATCGTCAAGATATACTAAACGGTGTTTATTTAGTAATGGTCGCAGAATATTGTTCATACAACGTTGAAAGGTTGCAGGTGCATTCTTTAATCCAAATGGCATACGAAGATATTCATAGTGGCCATGTTTAGTGGAAAAAGCTGTTTTTTGAATGGAATCTGGATGCATTTCAAGTTGATGAAATCCTTTTGCAAGGTCGATTGTTGTGAAATAGTTGCATCTACCTAGTTTTCCTAAAATTTCATCCATATTTGGTATTGGGTGTCTGTCATTTATAGTTATGTCATTTAATTTTCTATAGTCAATTACGATTCTAAATTTTTGTTTGCCTGACGCGTCTTGTTTTTTTGGTACAATCCATATAGGACTACAATAAGGGGAATTGCTAGGGCGTACAATGTCTTGATCTAACATGTTCTGAATTTGTTGTTCAACTTCCTGTTCGTATGCTTATGGATAACTGTATGGTTTTGTGTACAAAGGTGAATTGTGAGTAGTGTTAATAACATGCTTTTCTTGATTACTGAAGCTAAGTTTGTCGCCTTCTCTGAACTGAATGTGTTGATATTGTTTCAACAAGCTCATTAAATTAAATTTTTCTTCTTCATTGGTAAAGGCTTGAGTTCATAGATTCTTCATTTTTTAAATTATCTCTGATTGGATTTTTGAAGTGTTGATTAGATTCAGGAATTGATTGAACAACGAAATGATTTTGGTTAGTGATCGGAATATCGTTAATTAATTTATACTTTCGATTGTATAAATTTACAGTTTGGGTTTTATAATCTATGACGGCTTGTGCTTCTGAGAGAAGTTTTCTACCAATTAGTAGATCATAATCTGGTGAAAATTGATGTAGAAGAAATTCATTATTATTCTTGAATAGGTTGTTGGAAAGGACATTTTTTTTGTGATAGTTAATGGTCCATTGCTGGTTTGAATAAGACAATCGGTATCATGAATTGGTAAATTGAAAACATTGGATGTCATCATATTTACGGTAGATCCTGTATCTATTAAACATTTTAAATTTTTGCCCTTATAAGTGATAACTATGTATTGTTGGTTTCCGAGGCTGGCAGCTGAAAATTTTTGGCTTTCTCGATTTCTATTTCATTTGGTTGTTCTATCTCATGTTCGGTTGTGGCTGTCTGTGTGTATGTGTAATCTGAGTTTTGTGGGTAAATTTGTTCTTGGTAATATTGAGGATAGTATTCGGGAAAAGAAGCTAATTGATTATAATATTCTTGCTGCATGTAATCGTGATAATTTATTTCTTCTTGGTTTCTAGTCTCTTCGTCTATGCTCATTTTGCTTTGTCGGCTATCTGCAGGTCTAATACGCTTTGTTGGTTGATTAGGTATGCCAGGACGATTGAAAGGGGTTTGTTGTGGAGTTACTTGTCTGAAGCGATTAATGTCAAATTGGCTCTGTCTAAGAAGTGGTCTGACCGGATTAGATGTTGGTTGTATTGGTCGAGGTGAATAATGATTAGGTGAAATATTGTTGTGGTTAGTATAATTAGCTGTTGGTGGAAGATATAGTTGTTGAAAATAGGGTCGATATGGGACATAGGAATGGTTTGGTTAAAGAAACGTGGGAAACTTTTGAATATTGGGATTGGGATTTGATGGCTTGAAGTTTTTATCTTGTTTTACTTTGTTTTGATTTGGAATTAGACAGGGTTCATCATAAAGGTTTTTTTCTTGTAATATGTTTATTAAAGATCTTAAATCGGGAATTTCGCAATTTATTTTATTTATTTATTTATTATTATTAAAAGACATTGACAAAACTGGAGTCAACTTAAATGTAAACAATAGAAATATTTATATAATTATAAAGCCTAAAATAACATAAATTATCAATAATACCACCAACTCGGTGGGGGTACTTTATTTGCCAGTCCGGCCAACTATGCCCCAATTCACAGCCATTTTAGTCAGTGATATTATAGAAGCTATACAAGATAGAGAGTATTTGTGGGAAACTTACAAATTAAATTAATTATAGTTTTAGATATAAGTACAATATTTAAGATTTAAGATTACAGGCTACCACGAAGATGACCTGCAAGCAATGATTTTATTAAGGGAAGAGAGAGTTCAGAGGAGAACACATGATAATATTTAGTATAATTACTACATAACACGTGAAACGCGCTATGCAAAGAATAATCCGATGTGCATAAAGGTAAATACAACGGACGAAAGTGTCTGCTTGTTCTGGAGGGAACAGAAAAATTAAGCTGAACTAACAGACATGGCGAATCAATTTTACCAATAATCAAATTATGTAGGAAAACAATCCCCAGAATTGTTCTACGATTGATTAATGAGGGAAGATTAATAAGAAGAAGCCTACTCTGGTAAGATGGTAAACGAAGATTACGATCCCAGTTTAAATCACGCAACGCAAAAATAAGAAACTGTTTCTGGACCGATTCGATACGATCATGATACAGTTTATGCTGTGGAGACCAAATAATTGAACAATATTCTAAAATAGGTCGAACCAGCGAAGTATATAATAGTTTTGTGATAAACGGATCTTTAAACTCCTTTGACCAGCGTTTAATAAAACCAAGAGCACCTTTAGCTTCATTTACGATAGTAGAGACATGAAGATTGAAAGAAAATTTTGTGTCAAAAATAACACCCAGATCTTTGACAGTCAAAATTCGTTGCAAGGAAATGTTGTTAATAGTGTAATTAACAATATGTGGGATGGTACGACAGAAGGTCATTGTCATACACTTAGAGCAATTTAAATGCAACTGATTAGTCACACACCAACGCTGAAAGGAATTAAGATCATCTTGTAGGAGAAGGTGGTCAAGTAAGTTGGAGTATGAAAGGCAGAGCTTTACATCATCTGCATACATAAAAATTTTGGAGTGAACAATACAGCTAGGAAGATCATTGATAAAGAGGGTAAAAAGCAGCGGTCCTAAATGACTGCCCTGCGGTACGCCTGATGAAACAGAGATAAGCTTCGAAATTGATGTCCGCAACAATACCCTTTGAGTCCTGCCTTTCAAATAGGATGAAATCCTTGTGTCTTGGATTTCATCCTATAGGGTGAAATCCTAAATGATCAAGTTTGCAAATTAAGATATTATGATTAACTGAATCAAATGCTTTGCTGAAATCAGTATAAATAACATCAGTTTGCATTTTATTTAAAAAGCTATCGTTAATTAGAGAAGAAAATTCTAATAAATTAGTTGAAGTTGATCGATTCTGGAAAAAAACATGTTGAGATGGCGAAATAATCGATTTACAAAAGTGTTGTAAGTTTGATGTTAAAATTTTTTCAAATAATTTTGGGATAACAGACAGTTTATCTATGCCTCTATAATTTGAAATGTCAGACCTTCCACCTTTTTTATGTTATGGAATAATAAATGACTCTTTCCAAATAGATGGAAAAACAGAAGTCTCTAGGGACAAATTGAATAGTTTTAATAAAGGTAACTGTAACGAAGCACTGCATTCCTTTATAACACAACTTGGAATATTATCAGCACCAGGAGAAAAACATGATTTCAATGTCCGAATGGCTGAAACCAGAGACACAAGGGAAACACTTGGAACATTGATAATATTCGTTGCAGTACATCAAGGATAGAGCTTAAAGTTTCATAGAAAATATTAGCTGCCAAATTAACATCAACTGAGTCGTATAAAAGCGTCCAGTCATTTGCATTAATTAAATCATTAAGCTAGACAAAATTGCATTTATAACAAGTAAGAGGGCTCTAGTCGAGACTGCTCGACTAGGGGATACCCTGAGCCCTGTGAAGAGCCAAATATCAAATCATTCTACGCTTTTGTTATGCATACATACAAACAACACATACACACACATATGCACGCACGCATAAGCGTGCGCTCTGCCAACTGCGCAGTTGACGCAGCGACTGCGCTTGGACTGCAATGTGGGCATTACTATGGGAACTTAATTGTTTAATAACTTTTTTTGGCGATGGACTAACTTCATCAAACTTTCACAACTTATTAATGGCATTCATATGTGTGCATTTGCCAAAGCACAAGTCTCTAGTATTTAATTTGCGCTTTTTACAAATAGGGGGCTATTGGGGATGAATGGGGCGTGGCATAAAAAATCTATTGATTACGTAATCTCCGTATTCATTCAACGCAATTGCACAGCAAATTTGAAGTCTCTAGCTCAAACGATACACAAACTATGCCTTAAAAACGTATTTTCGATAAGCAATAAAATCGATAACATTACAACAAAAATAGATATCCTTTTTTGGTAACAAACTTGACCTGCGCGTGCTATCCACGGACCCAACAAAAAAAATTTCAAGTCTCTAGCTTGTCTAGATGCTTCAATCGACGCGTTCAAACATACGGACAGACGGACGGACGGACGGACAGACAGACAGACGGACAGGGCTAAATCGACTCAGCTCGTCGCCCTGATCAAGAATATATATACTTTGTGGGGTCTGACACGCCTCCTTCAGCCTGTTACATACATTTAACAAAACCATTATACCCTGATTTCCCATTTTCAATGGGCTCAGGGTATAAAAACAGCGACGCCTTATTTGGGGAATCGGGGCAGAAATAGGTGACATCTTTATGGAAAACAAGACATCTAAGGTTGGATGATGCCAATCTTCTGGCATACAGATAGGGGTTGTTCTGGTAACATTAATGACAGAATCATCATTAATAACAAGTAAGAGTGCTCTAGTCGAGACTGCTCGACTAGGAGATACCCTGAGCCCTGTGAGCCAAATATCATATCATTCTATGCTCTTTTTAAGCATGCATAAAAACAACACATACACACGCATACATACATATGTACGCACGCATAGGCGCGCACTCTGCTTACTGCGCAGTCGACGCAGCGACTTAATTGCTTAATAACTTTCCTTAGCGATTGACTAACTGCATAAAACTTTCACAACTTATTAATGGCATTGATATGTGTGTATTTGCCAAAGCACAAGTCTCTAGTATTTGATTTACGCTTTTTACAAATAGGTGACTATTGGGGGCGAATGGGGCGTGGCATCCAAAATCTAAAGATTACGTAATCTCCGTATTCATTACACGCACCTACAAATTTGAAGTCTCTAGCTCAAACAATGTACAAACTACACCTTAAAAGCTTATTTTCGATAAGCATTAAAATCGATAACATTACAACAAAAATAGTTATCGTTCATACGAAGCAAACTTGACCTGCGCGTGCTATACACGGACCTACAAAAAAATTTCAGCTGTCTAGCTCGTCTACGTTCTGAGATCGACGCGTTCAAACATACGGACAGACGGACGGACGGACGGACGGACGGACGGACAGACAGACGGACAGACAGACGGACAGGGCTAAATCGACTCAGCTCGTCGCCCTGATCAAGAATATATATACTTTGTGGGGTCTGACACGCCTCCTTCTGCCTGTTACATACATTTAACAAAACCATTATACCCTGATTTCCCATTTTCAATGGGCTCAGGGTATAAAAATCAGATCAAGTGAACGATTCAAATGATTCAAAATAGAGTTCATTTGAAACATTGATAGACTAAACAGTTCATCAAAAAGATAATGATCTGTAGACGGAATAAGGTAGTTAAAATTGGGAGCTGACGACCAAGTAGTGTTAGGTATATTAAAGTCACCTAGCACTATAAATAAGTCATTATGATTTACATGTTCAAAAATTTCTTTAATACAAGTTATATGTTGTGCATAGACTTATACATCAGAAGAGGGAGGAACATATGAGCAAGTGACATATATGCAAAGAGATGGGAGTGTTACTTTAACCCCAATAATCTCAGCATCATGAAGTGCTTTGAAACTTAATGATTCGGAGAGAATATCGGCCTTAACAGCTATTAAGACACCCCCTCCTCTGCGAATCAATCGATCACATCTATAAATAGTGAAGTTATTAGATAGAATCTCACTATTATAAATTTTAGGACTAAGCCACGTTTCAGTGAACACAATGACATCATAATGAAAACTGAAACTGCTCAAAAATAAACCATTAAGTTTGGAATTTAGGCCTCGAACGTTTTGATATCCCAAAGACAGATTCGGTAAAGAATTTATACTATTTAGTTTTTTTATACAATACTAACTGAAGATTGTACCGAAGTAGGGTTCAGTGTTACGGGAGGTAATCGGTTTCGATTCATAGGCTTGAATATATGTACAACTATATGCGGTGGCCAAAACTTGGCATCACATATAGTTGTGAAGTGCTCAACCGGCACACTGATTTTAAACGAAGCAATTTCACGTGGTGTTGCGAAATTAAACTTCGAGATAAAAATATTTGCTGCAGACTTACTAGCGATAAACGCTGATATTGCTTCGCACGTCGTGTCAGATGAAAGCCTGGATAAAAAAACCTGCTTTCGAGGAGACACAACTGATAAAGTGGGCACCATGGGTTCAGAGGTCGCTAACAGATTGTTATTCACTGTTTGAACAACAACCGGGGACGCTCTTACTTTTATAGTGGGACTTTGATTAGGCTCGACAGTTTTATTAGAAGGACCAGTAGCACCAGGTGGTGTTGACAAGTCTACAGAAGGTGGATTGGAAATAGATTCTGGATTAGGGGAAGTAGGAGCTAAAGAATTTGGAGACAACATTGGTACAGAAGGTGGTACCAATAATGTTGTAGTCTCCATTAGATTGTGTGAAGTTTCGAAATTATACTGTTTTAATATTTCTTCACCAGCTTCTATATCACTAGAAAGCTGTTTTGAAATATTGCACAGTTTCAAAAATTGAACTCTTACCGAATTATACATCTTGGAAAAATTAATTTGTTTTTCCAAGCAACTCGGGCAAGACCAACGTAAACCACCGCAACCAATTTTGGTAGTGGACATGATTTTGTCATAGTCACGCCCAGTGAGGCCAGCACATTTAGTGTGCATCAAGTTCTCACACAACCAGCAATTAACAAATTTTGCTTGTGCAGAGTCAACAACCTGCCTAAAAGAACATGATTTCTTACAGCATGTCATATTGGCAATTGGGGTTAAACAAAATTGAAGCGAGAAACAAAAACAAAAAGCGAAAGAATGCAAAACTAAAAGAGATAATAACGCGTTGGGAGCACTAAAAACAAACAACAACCAAAAGAGCGGCAATACTAGTAAGAATCGCGCACAAATAATAATAATAAGTGATAATTTAATTAAAACTCAAGAGCACAAAAAAATACGTGAACAAAAAAATACGTGAATACGTGAACACTCTCAACTGAGAACTCTCTCTTATTCGAATGCAAATGTGTGTGGGTAGTTTTTGGATTAAGTTTTCAATACTAGTTTTAATTAACCGTGCATACAATGTTTTTCGTCTAAATTATTTTCTAATTCTAACTTACTCGTCAATGTCTGCCTACGGTGTTCTGCTTCTTCCAGAAAAGCTTTCACATTGCCTTTGAATGGGGAGTTCCTGAATTCCTTTAATAAAACGTGGTTCTGGGTTTGCGTCTTGTAGTTAAAAATTAGTTGTTTCCGAAGATCCGTCCATGTTGTCAAATTGTTTATGCCAAGAGATAGCATAACTTCACTGCTGACGCAGCTTTCCACAAGTCCACAGAGTATTGACCTCTGCCTCGCATCATTGGTGGTGTAGAGTGCCAATATGTAGTCGATCCGGCTAACGAACGTGTACAGACTGTTTTTATCTCCAGTGAACTTCTCAATATTTTTAAGCTGGTTGATCACTTGTGTCATGTTGGCGTCGGAAAGGGGTGCTGTTGCGTCTCCTTCCATTTTGATTATTTGATTTGTTACAATTTAAAGTATATATTTTTTATTTTATATTTTTTTTTATTTCAGTTTTTTTTTTTTTTGTAAATTTCTTTTTGTTTAAATATATTCACTTAATTTGTATTCACTTAATTTGTTGATTTTTAAATAATTTTTTATTTTGTTTAAGTATGTTCACTTAATTTGTATTCACTTAACTTATTGATTGTTCAGTTTGTTGCGCAGATAGCATTTTCGAATGTTTTTGAGATAACCAGAATCTTCTGGATTTATGTTCTCTTCGAATTCTATCGCGTCTTCTTGAATTATTTTCAAGTTGTTATTTTACAATCACAATCCGCGGTTTTGGCAATTTGCGAATTTCGGTTTACACGTCACTGTCGAGGTTTTATTTTTTTAAAACTTGACGCGATATTGACCGTCGCGTGGGTTGCCTTTGCGTTAGTTGTTTAGCGGATGGCAGTAAACGGGACAAAAAGAATTAATAACTTAGTTATTGCATCAGATGGTCCACAATTTATTGTCATCCTACCGGCTGCGCCAATTAGATATATGTTATTAGTCGAATAAATGCCGCGACATATGCTAACAGCAACGCTAATGTAAATTAAAAGACGAAGTCAAAGTAAGATTATGACAACTTGCTTTATTGAACAATAGCTTAAGACTAACAATTGTGTGTCTATTGAATAATAAAGTGAACTCTAACAGAATGTTTGCAATTTTTTTAATGATACATGTTGTTGGAGAGAAATGTTTATATGTGGGTGATACATGTTACTGAGAACGAATTTATTCTGATTGTGCTCTTATTTCGATCGTTTCCGATCGTGAGGAGAAGCGCCGGTTTGGCCGCTCTCTGTTTACAATTACCAAGCTTGGGAATGTTTACATTAGTATATTTCCATCGATGCGATCGATGGGGGAGAAGCGTCGGCTTGGCTGCTCTTTGTTTATAATTGCGGCTTGGCTGATCTTTGTTTATAATTGCCAAGTTTGGGAATGTTTATATTAATTATTCGGCTATGGGAACAGCGTTTGGATATTGTGGACGTAATCACTATGATTATGTCACTATATATATATATATACATATACATATATCAGTAAACAATATTTAAAAACGTAAGAACATAACAACAAAAAGTATAAAAATATACAGACATGCTCAAAAGTATTTGAGCAACATGATTTTTTTCTCATTTTGCACTTTAGTGGCTTATATTGTTGTTGTTGTAAGTCGGATGCGCAAAAGGTGCACATCGTTAGAAATCTTAATCTGTCTAGAAGCATATGAAAGAAACTTGAAAAAAATAACGGAACATACGACAAAACAAAAGCAAACGAAAGATCGCTTCTTTCTTATCAAAAGTATTTGAGCACATTTTTTGTATATCAAAATTATTTGAGCATAACGTTTAGTTGATTTTTTCTTGTTTTATTAACAACTTTAAAGAAAATTTTGTTTTTAACGATTAAATACATGTTTTAAGAGAAAATTAGAAATGCATAACATCGCCTTTGGCAGCGATAACTTGCTGCAGTCGTGCAGGAATAGAGTTAACCAGATTTTGCGCAAATTCCACGGTCAATGTTGACCAAATGAAATACAGTGTACTTTTTGATCAAAATAAAGGAAGCACAAAGAAATTTGGAGAATTTAAAAAGATCTGGGCGAAAATGTGCACTTGATCCGAAGCAATGCAGACGGCTTTTGGGAGAAATTTCAGAGAATCCCTCAATTAGTCCTGTAAAAGTCGCAGCGGCATCAGAAAATTTAATTGGAAAGAAAGTCAGCGGATGCACAATTTATCGCAGGATGAAGGAAATTAATAAGAAAACGTACGTGGTCAGAAAGATTGTTGACATAAGCTCAGCAAACAAAGCAAAACGGTTAGAGTTTGCCTTGAAATACACACAGAAGCCTGTTCAGTTTTGGCGCAACGTATTGTGGACTGATGAGGCGGCTTTCAAATTTCAAGGCTCATTTGGAAAGAGATTTATGCACCTCCGAAAGAGCCAAAAGCACACGGCTGTGCAGCCCTTGAACAAATTGGGAGGAGGTTCAGTATGTTTTGGGGATGTGTCTGTTACTATGGGTTCAGAGATCTTACACCAATCGAAGGAACTTTAAAACAAACGGGATACCTCCACATTTTAAATGATCACGCTTTTCCTTCTGGCAACCGACTGTTTTCAACCACCGACTGGATACTGCAACAGGACAACGCGCCATGTCACAAAGGATGGATTCCAACCGAATTCTTAAGGGGCGCGGGTCAGATTGTGCTGGATTGGCCACCGCAGAGCCCGGACATTAATATTATTGAGAATGTGTCGGCTTTTGTAAAGCATCATCGGACCATTGATGCTAATAGGAATCGCGAGGGTGCCATAAAAGAAATCCAAAACAATTGGTCAACATTGACCGTGGAATTTGCGCAAAATCTGGTTAACTCTATTCCTGCACGACTGCAGCAAGTTATCGCTGCCAAAGGCGATGTTATGCATTTCTAATTTTCTCTTAAAACATGTATTTAATCGTTAAAAACAAAAATTTCTTTAAAGTTGTTAATAAAACAAGAAAAAACAGGTAAGAACGTTGCCTTAGGGCGAGACCTACTCGTTTCCCACAGGGGCATCTGGTATTTTAAATTCAATAATTTATCTCAAATTTTGCATTTATGTAGATTCATGTGAATTTTATGCAATTTCAATTTTTGCAAATATAACTATGTGAATGAATTAGCATTTTTATAAAATGTAAAAAATTCAATAGAATCATATGCTGAAAGTTTCATCAAGTTCCGTTAAGTCAGTCGCAATCTATTAAAAAAAACGTTTGGCCAATTATGACACGCACGCCTTAAGCAGCGACAGCAAAATACATTTACATTTACACATATATACATACATTGAAACGTGCAAGCGCGTTTGCTTATGCATGGTCACAAATAAATTCAGCGCCATTGAGTTGTGTATTTGTATTTGCAGAACTTTAACATTAATTCGAATCACATATATTTCTTAATATTTCTCAGAAATGCCGTTTGTCGTCTTAGCAATTCTTATTAAGCTTATTTATATAGGTGTCCTGTCTAGGCTTGCTGTTTGTCTGAGTTGCAGCACTGTGCTCTTCCTTATAGTCTCCATCAAATGGTGCGATATGAATCCGCGGCAGTTCCCAATCCTTCGTTGATGGTTCTGCGACTTGCTGTGAGCCTGAAGATGACTCGTTATCAACCTGCTGCGGTAGCAATCGTTCCATTATGCGATCCAAAGCCTCCTTTTGCTTCTGCTGCATTTGTTGTATTTGCGTCTGAGACTGCTGCTGCATTTGTTGTATTTACATCTGAGATTGTTGCTCCATTTGTTGCATTTGCATCTGAGATTGTTGCTGCATTTGTTGCAAATACATTGGATGGTCGATTCATCCCTTTCCCCGAGCACATTAGATGTAGTATTGGCCTCTTCCAGTTTGCGGGGTTTGTACTCAGTGTGTAGTGCCATAAGAAGGGCACAAGCTCGATCACAGCGCTCCTCGTATGCATTATTGTCACTTGCTGGATCCACATATCCCTGCACATCTTCATATTTATAAAGTTCGTCGCCAAGATTGACAAACTGCTTCTAAACCTGAACCAGCTTGTCCAATCTGAAATCAATATCGTAGAATGTACAGCCATCAGGCGGGTGTTCCGCGTATACAGAAATGCGCGTAATCGTTGCCTTCTATCTACTTCTGGCTCCCAGTAAAGTACGTAGATTTTCCATTGCAGCTTGCTGCGTTGCCCGCAGTCAATTCAAGTTGTTGTCCCTAGTAGCCAGTAGCACTTTTCCAATAGTGCGTACTGGTAATTATCAATACGTAATTCCAAGAATGTGCAAATGCTGCGTCTCCAGCAGCAAAACACGACGAGATAAAACACGCCACTTTTCCAATAGTGCGCGCCGTTTATTACGTATGATGCCAAATATCAATAGGTAATTCCAAGAATGTGCAAATCCTGCGTCTCCAGCAGCAAAACACGACAAGACAAAACACGCCACTTTTCCAATAGTGCGCGTCGTTTATTACGTATGATGCCAAATATCAATACGTAATTCCAAGAATGTGCAAATGCTGCTGCTGCGTCTCCAATAGTGCGCGCCGTTTATTACGTATGATGCCAAATATCAATGCGTAATTCCAAGAATGTGCAAATGCTGCGTCTCCAGCAGCAAAAACACGACAAGACAAAACACGGCACTTTTCCAATAGTGCGCGCTGTTTTCCAAAATCCAAAGTGAGTATTCAGTAATTAAATTAATTAAATAATTAAACATATCTTTATTTTATTTGAACTATATCAGCCAATTGCTGGTACGCTCAACTTGTCCGTTCGTTTGCTTACTCAATACTAACATAGTTGTATCGACTTAACCGATAATTGATCTCGATACAGCTCTTCATTCGCCGATAACAATTAAAGTTACATATATACTAAAAAAATCCAAAATATGCTAAATTATTAAAAATGTGCAAAAAAATGACAAATGGTTCCTCAACAGTAGTTCAACATCTAAAAGACAATAGAAAAAAGTCTGTAATTAATAAATGAAAGAAAAATGTTCCAATTTTGTTTAAAAAATAACTTGAAGAAATATGCACCGAGTATAGTGATGTGTTCGGACTTGAAACCGAACCAATCACAACAAACAACTTCTATAAACAAAAATTGAGACTTAAGGATGGTGAACCAGTATATGTAAAAAATTATCGATGTCCGCATAGCCAAATAGAAGAAATCCAGCATCAAGTTAGAAAGTTAATTGAAGAAAATATTCTTGAACCGTCTGTTTCACCCTATAATAGCCCACTTTTATTAGTCCCGGAGAAATCTCTTCCGGGCTCTAAAGAGAAAAAATGGCGATTAGTAATTGACTATCGCCACTCCCCAGAATTGATGATATTCTTGATCAATTGGGTAGAGCAAAATATTTTTCATGCCTTGACTTAATGTCAGGTTTCCACTAAATTGAGCTTGAGGAAAGCTCAAGAAATATCTCATCTTTTACAACGAGCAATGGCTCATATTGCTTCACGCGATTACCATTTGGTTTAAAAATAACGCCTAATTCATTTCAGAGAATGATGACAATAGCATTCTCAGGCCTAGAGCCTTCACAAGCTTTCCTTTACTTGGATGATTTAATCGTTATTGGTTGTTCTGAACAACATATGATTAAAAATTTAACAGATGTTTTTAAACTTTGTAAAAAACACAATCTGAAATTACATCCAGAAAAACGTTCATTTTTCATACACGAGGTGACGTTTTTAGGTCATAGATGCACAGATAAAGGAATCTTACCAGATGTTAAAAAATTTGATGTTATAAATAACTATCCTGTCCCTACGGATGCAGGCAGCGCTAGAAGATTCGTTGCATTTTGCAATTCTTATAGACGTTTTATAAAAAACTTCGCCGAATATTTACGGCACATAACAAGATAATGTAAAAAGAATGTCCCATTTAAATGGTATGTGAAAAGGCATGCCAGTATCTAAAAAATCAACTTGTTCAACCAAATTTATTGCAGTACCCAGATTTCAGCAAAGAATTTTGCATAATCACAGATGCAAGCAAGCAAGCATGTGGAGCAGTTTTAACTCAAAACTATAATGGACTCCAACTCCCAGTTGCATATGCATCAAGAGCATTCACTATAGGTGAAAGCAATAAGAGTACTACGGAACAAGAAC
Organism: Drosophila meridionalis; assembly: GCA_035045145.1. Lineage (NCBI taxonomy): Eukaryota > Metazoa > Arthropoda > Insecta > Diptera > Drosophilidae > Drosophila > Drosophila meridionalis. Next base: position 1,845,126 of record JAWNPG010000034.1, read on the forward strand.
TAGCAGCTATACGTTGGGCAATAACACATTTTCGACCATATATATATATGGCAAACATTTTACAGTAAGAACTGATCATAGACCTTTAACATATTTATTTTCTATTGTAAACCCAAGTTCAAAATTAACACGCATGCGACTCGAGTTAGAAGAGTATGATTTTACGGTAGAGTATCTGAGAAGAAAAGATAATTTTGTGGCAGACGCCTTGTCAAGGATAACAATATCCGACTTAATTGACATGAATAGAAAAGTCCTGAAAGTCACTACCAGGCACCAAAGTAGACAAAAAAATTTCTGCGCAGAAAATAAACAAGAATTTTTGCCAAGGCAAAGTCTTGAGAAAGCTTCTAAGCCCAACGTATATGAAGGCATTTACAATGATGAAGTACGGAAAGTAGTGACCTTGCATATAACAAATAAATTATGTTTTTTGAAACATGGTAAAAAAGTTTTAGCAAGAATTAATGTTAGCGATTTGTACTCCAATGGAATTCTCGACTTAGGTCAGTTTTTCCAAAGGCTTGAATGGCAAGCCGGTGTATCTAAAATCAGCCAACTAAAAGTGGCACCGAGCGAAAAGATCTTTGAATCCATTTCAATAGATACTTAATTGCTTAAAAATTGGGCAATGAAAATTTGAAATCATTAAGAGTTGCGCTACCCAAGCCGGTGTCTCTCATTCAAAATGAGAAAGAAAAAGAAGCAATATCTACATACCAATGCGATCCAATTCAAGGAGCAGCAGCTAATAATTGCTCTTAAATAAGCTTCTCTTAAGCCATCTGCTCTTTATCACATTCTCATTCGCTCATAGTGCAGTTAGGCACAAAAAGAAACTGTAACACACATACATATGTAAATTTATGCTGCTCGGTCACTTGCTTATCACTTTATATTCTATTCTTTGAGTTCGAAATTCACCTTCAAGCGAGCAACACCTACATCTCTCTATTGTAAACTGTATTAACTTTGCCTACACGATCATCGCGGACTAGGCATTAAACTAATAAATAATAAGCTAAATTAAATCGTGGTTTTATTATTTTGCCTTCGTAAATGATTGGAGCCAGAGTTGCCGAAAAAGCTCGGCAGCTTCCAACATTTTGGTGACCCCGACGTGAATTATACACTCCGTGGTGTTTCGTTTAGTGTATCAAGTTAGTACTCAACTTCGTCGAAGTACAACGGTGTGAATCATTAACATTTGTGCAAAATAGTGCATTCAAATTAATAACACATCGCGTTGTACGACGAAACAGTGTAAAGCATTAACATTTGTGCAAAATAGTGCATTCAAATTAGCAATAAACTTCGTCGTACACGACAGTGCATAGCGTTAAAATTTGTGCAACATAGTGCATTTAAATTAATAACAAATCTCGTCGTGTAAAACATTAACATTTATGCTCAAGTTATATATTAATTTGTGTATATAATAGTACATGGCATTGTGCGTACATTATCTCGAGTTTTTCTTATTCCTCTTTAATCGTCTGTTTCGTTCGTCGCGTTTGGCGCCTGCTGTGCATCGTCTGCATATAGGGCCCGCTAAGCCGAAAAAGCTGTGTCAATCATAGAAGACACACATACAGACATATATAAAAGCTCAGATAAGCTTGCGGTCGCGCTTGCGTTGTGCTTATCTTTATCATCTTCTTGTTCGTCGGTTGTTCGTCGCGGTTTTTGGCGTTTCTTTGTGCAGCGTTTGCATAGAAGGCCCGCTAATCCGAAAATAGCTGTGTCGATCACACACATACAAACACACGCATTTACAGTGAAAGAGTGAACCTGCATATTAGATCAGCTAAACTCAAAGTGCATTAGAGAGTATATTAGCTTGTGCATTCATTTTGTAACCAAACGTTTATTCGCGAGTAAACAAACTCTAATGAATAACTCAGAGTCGAATGTTGATCAAGTGCCTGCATCTCAGGTTACTTTCTTAAAACTCAAAACAAACGCGCTTTTCGATAGACTTGAAAGGTTATATGCCGATATGGACATTGACAAATTAAGTCACATGGACTCGTGTGATTTACGTGTGCTTTTGGATTCGCTAACCAAGTTAGAGTCAAACTTTGATTCAGTCCATACTAGCCTAGAAGAATCTAACTTTGAGTCCATATCTAGTGATTTGCCTGCGCGGTTTGAATCAACCTTGTTAAAGTTTAAAGCCTGGCTTCAACGTGAACTAGGAAATCGGTCGGATCAACAACTTTCGTCGACGCTTAATACAAGTGGTTCAAATGCTCATCCAACACTCGTCATGGCTAATCGATCGCGTTTGCCGCAGCTGGAGCTGCCAAAATTTAGTGGAGTCTACACTGAGTGGGAAAACTTCTACTCTATGTTTAAGACGATAATAGATGCTTATCCGGATCTCAGTCCTATTGAGAAGTTCCAGCATCTTCGATCCTGCTTAAGTGGTTCTGCGTTGGATACCATCAGCTCATTGGAAATCAACAAAGCCAACTATCTCGTCGCTCTGGATATTCTTCAACGTCGATTTGATAATAAGCGTTTTATTGTACAGGCACACATCAGAGCAATCTTCCGGCTTGAGAAAGTTGATGCATCTGTGGGCAGGCTGAGGCAGTTGGTGGATAAAGTTACGTCTCACATTCGGGCTATGGATTCTTTAGCATCGCGGGAAGAAGTTGCTGACTGTGTCATCGTGCAAACAGTGTTGCAAAAGCTGGACAAGGCTACTCAGGCTAAATGGGAGGAAGGCTCATCTACTAATGAGTTGCCATCTTGGTCGAGATTGTCAGAATTCTTGCAAGGACGGTGTCGAGTCCTTGAAAATGTGGATCAAGTCTTGCAGGATGGTCAGGTTGGCAAGTCAGGAAAGATCGTGAGTACTCCTTTAAGAAAAGCATTTGTTGCTTCGAAGACTCCCATTCGTTGTGTCTTTTGTGACGATCCAAGTCACGCGCTATTCCAATGTAAGCGTTTTGAGCAATTGTCCCCAATGGCAAGGCATAAGGAGGCCAAGAGGCTCGCCCTTTGCCTCAATTGCCTAAGAAAAGGACATCAGCTGAAGGATTGCAAATCTGGTTCCTGCCGTACCTGCCAATTGAAGCACCATACTTTATTGCATTACAATCAGTCTTCAACAGTTACATCGAACGTAGTCCCTCAACTTAAACAACAAGCAAATGCAATACATCCCACTGCCATGGTTGCAATGTCACCTTCTCTGCCTCAAGTCCACATATCTCCTAACTCGTCTGATGTGGTGCTTCTAGCCACTGCTATAATCCTTGTCAAGAACCGAGCTGGCACATTCGTTCCGTGTCGTGCACTCTTGGACTCAGGATCTCAACTTCACTTCGTCACCAGTCGGTTTGCAAATCAGCTTCAGCTTCGAAAATGTAAATCATTGACTGCAGTGTCTGGCATTGGAGATGCCAGCTTCTCAACTGAAGGATATTCAGTCAATCTCGTTCTGAAATCGCGGATTTCTGATTATTCTGCCTCCATCACTGCCATCGTCGCCCAGACTATTACTGACAACCAGCCTGGCATCTCAATTTCTACTAACACTTGGAATATACCCTCAAACCTACAGCTAGCTGATCCTTTGTTCCATAAGTCACAACGGATTGATCTTCTCATCGGAGCTGGTCTCTTCTTCGAGCTAATGTGTGTTGGGCAAATTCAGTTGGCACCTGGATTACCAGTTGTGCAGAAAACGCAGCTCGGCTGGATCATTTCAGGTGGCGGGCAACATGCCCCCAAACTCTGTTCGTTTATCGCAACCCAAAGAAATTCGGATCACGCCAATCACAGCACTCGGCTTGATGAGTTGGTGCGTCAGTTTTGGGAATTGGAACACGTTTTCGAGCCTATTGCCAAGGTAACTTCAGAAGAACTTAATTGTGAGCAGCATTTCATTACAAACTATCGTCGACTACCTTCTGGGGAATATTCAGTCTGCTTGCCAAAAAAGCAAGGCGTTGAATCTTTGGGCGATTCCTATTTGCAGGCCAAGCGTCGATTGTTGAATTTAGAGCGTAAGTTCGCTCGAAATCAAACTTTAAAGGAGAAATACTCAGCATTTATGAAGGAGTATATTGATCTCAATCATATGTCTTTGGTTCCCAGCGAAGAGATCAATAAATGCAAATATTTCTTACCTCATCATTGCGTATACAAAGAAGAGAGTTCGACAACAAAGCTGAGAGTTGTCTTCGATGGCTCGGCAGCTACCACATCTGGTTTCTCATTAAACGATTTGCTTATGTCAGGACCGACTATTCAAGCTACCTTGTTTCACACACTCGTTCGTTTTCGTACATTTTCGATTGCACTTACTGGTGATATTGGTAAAATGTATAGGTGTGTGAAGGTCGCAGAGCCTGATTCTATGCTCCAGTGCATTTTATGGCGAAACTCATCAGACGATGCTATCGAAGTCTTCAGATTGAATACCGTCACTTATGGGACCAAACCCGCTTCATTTTTGGCTATTCGTGCAATGCATCAACTAGCAATGGATGAGTCGTCGGCATACCCATTAGGATCCAAAACGGTTTTGCGAGATTTCTACGTTGATGACTTGATCTCAGGAGGCAACTCAGTTGAAGAAGTTCGCGACATAATGCAACAAACCACAGGTCTTCTTGCTCGAGGAAACTTTAAGTTGAGAAAATGGTGTTCCAATTCAAGAGAAGTACTTCGCGGAGTTCCAGAAACCGAACAGGAAAGTTTTCTCATTCTCGATGACGGCAGTGACGTAACCAAGGCGCTTGGACTCATCTGGGAACCTCGAAAGGACAGCTTCGTGTTCACTTTCGAGCCCAAAGGTAGTGTAATCAATCACACAAAACGTTCGGTTCTGTCAACCATCGCGCGATGTTACGATCCGCTAGGTTTGATTGGACCAACTTTAACTAGAGCAAAAATAATCTTGCAACGCATGTGGAGAGACAAGCTGCAATGGGATGAAAGCCTGCCACAACCTTTAGAATCAGTTTGGAGTGAGTTTTGTGAGGACTTTCATCAAGTGCGCAATGCAACATTTCCTCGTTATGTACTCCAACCCAAGGCAAGAATCGAGCTACATGCCTTCTGCGATGCCAGTCTTGAGGCTTACGGCTCTTGTGTCTATGTTCGTTCAGCGAAGAATAATGCTGTTAAGGTTCACTTACTCTGTTCTAAGGCAAGAGTCGCCCCATTAAAGACCCTCACGGTGCCTAAGCTTGAGCTATGCGCGGCATTTCTGCTTGCGAACTTGGTAAGCGAAATAAACAAAATGGACTTGTTTGAATGTGAGATGCATTGTTGGTCAGATTCATCCGTAGTCTTGTCTTGGTTAAAAGAAGAGCCATCCAAATTCAATGTATTTGTCGCCAATAAGATTTGCGCCATACAGCAGCTGACGACCGGCATGGAGTGGCATTACGTGCCCACTGGGATGAATCCAGCGGATATATTATCGAAAGGAGCAGCACCGTTGGAGCTTTAACATTCGAGATTATGGATGCACGGACCTTCGTTTTTGCAAATGGAAAGACATTGTTGGCCTAGGCACTGCGTGTCTGAAGCATGCCTTCCTGAAATGCGTCAAAGAGTTCTGTTCTCGGCAGAGCATGTGGATATCTCTTTGTCATTCAAACACATAAATTCATTCGGAACAATGAAGCGTATTTTTGGTTACATCAACAAATTCATTAGGAGAACAAAGACACCTGGATTGTCAGCGGACGATCTTCGTCAAGGATCGCACATATTGTGTCGTCTTGTTCAAAGAACTCAGCTGCACCGAGAATACTCTGCACTACGAAATGGAAAGAATGTTCATTCGTCAAGCGCCATTCTTTCGCTCTCTCCGTTTATGGATGACTTTGGTCTACTTCGAGTTGGTGGCCGCTTGCGGCACTCTACTCTCGGCTTCGATGCGCGCCACCCAATTATCTTGCCCAAAGAACATCCCTTGACCTTCTCTATAGTATCTCATCTTCATCTGGCGCATCATCATGCAGGACCGCAGGCCTTGCTTGGAGTAATTCGACTCCAGTTTTGGCCCATAGGCGGCATGAAAACTGTCTCCCGAGCATTGCGAAAATGTGTCATATGCTGTAGATCCCGGCCTCGTCTAGTGGAGCATATAATGGCGGACTTGCCTAAGGATCGTATACAGTTTTCACCGGCATTTACTGTCACTGGAATCGACTACTGTGGACCATTTTACTACAAGCCCGATGGACGAAACCGAACTTCAATAAAATGCTACATCTGCGTATTCGTTTGCTTCGCAACTAAGGCTGTATGGTTGGAGCTCGCAAAGGATCTGTCGACCGCAGCTTTCTTGGGCGCCCTTAAGCGTTTCATCAGTACGCGCGGCATTCCAAGATGCATTTGGTCTGACAACGCTACTAACTTTGTGGGTGCACGGAACGAGCTAACGGATCTGAAACGTTTATTGTTGAGCCAGGAACATCGCACTGAAGTTCAGAACTACTGCATCAACAACAGTTTTGATTGGAAGTTCATACCTCCTCGCTCGCCACATTTCGGTGGCCTATGGGAAGCAGCAGTGAAGACCGCAAAGAGTCATCTATACCGCGCTATGGGATCATCACTTCTCGGCTTCGATGAACTTCGCACCTTGGTATGCCAAATTCAGGCTATAATCAATTCTCGTCCTCTTGTTCCACTTTCAGAAAATCCCGATGATCTTGGAGTTCTCACTCCAGGACATTTTTTGATTGGTCGACCACTCATCGATTTTCCCGAGCCAGACGTAACTGGGCTCGACCACAATCGCCTCGGCCAATGGCAACGCATTGCTTACATTCAGCAATTGTTCTGGAAGCGCTGGAGTGAGGAGTACCTTACTATTCTTCAACAGCGTGGAAAATGGGTCACCTCGCAGCCTCCGATCAAGATCAATGATGTCGTATGTGTGAAGGATGAAAACTTGCCGCCGTTGAAATGGCCATTAGCTCGAGTCGTTGAGACCATCGCTGGAGCTGATGGTGCTGTGAGAGTCGCTGTTCTGCGCACACCCACTGGAACTACACGTCGAGCTGTCAATAAGCTGTGCGTCCTTCCGGTTGATGATCCTGTTAAAAGACTTGGTCTTTCAACGGGGGGGAGGATGTTCGGCGCAGCAGCTAATAATTGCTCTTAAATAAGCTTCTCTTAAGCCATCTGCTCTTTATCACATTCTCATTCGCTCATAGTGCAGTTAGGCACAAAAAGAAACTGTAACACACATACATATGTAAATTTATGCTGCTCGGTCACTTGCTTATCACTTTATATTCTATTCTTTGAGTTCGAAATTCACCTTCAAGCGAGCAACACCTACATCTCTCTATTGTAAACTGTATTAATTTTGCCTACACGATCATCGCGGACTAGGCATTAAACTAATAAATAATAAGCTAAATTAAATCGTAGTTTTATTATTTTGCCTTCGTAAATGATTGGAGCCAGAGTTGCCGAAAAAGCTCGGCAGCTTCCAACAAAGGCATTACAAAAACTTTGCCCAAAGTAAAGAGACATTATTATTGGAAAAATATGACACGTCATATAAAAGAGTACATAAATAAATGTCCAAAATGCCTGACGTCGAAAACGACGAAACATGTAAAATCACCTATGATAATCACCGAAACTCCACAATATGCTTTTGACAGAGTGATAGTAGACACAATTGGTCCACTACCACGTTCGGAAAATGGGAATGAATACGCAATCACTTTAATATGTGATTTGACAAAGTTGTTGCAGACAAAAGTGCAACAACTGTCGCAAAAGCCATATTCGAATCTTTTATTCTGAAGTACGGCCCAATGAAGACTTTCATTACGGACATGGGAATAGAATATAACAATTCAATTATAAATGACTTGTGCAAATATTTAAAAGTAGACAACATAACATCTACCGCACACCACCACCAGACTTTAGGTACCGTTGAAAGAAGTCATAGAACATTCAACGAATACATTAGATCATATATATCAGTTGATAAAACTGATTAGGACATATGGTTACAATACTTTGTGTATTGTTTTAATACAACACCTTCTGTAAATCATAATTATTGTCCTTACGAACTTGTATTTAGTAAGCAAAACAACTTACCAATTCATTTCAATAGCATAGGTAGAATAGAACCAGTCTATAACATAAACGACTATTCTAAAAAAATAAATAAGCTAAAACAAAAACAAATATACGATAAGAAATCATTGGATTTTAAACTAGAAATAGAAGACCAAGTTTTGTTAAAAAACGAAACAGGTCACAAATTAGAACCTTCGTATAGAAGACCATTTGAGGTCATTAGTGTAGAAAACTAATAATATAACTATAAAGAACAAGGAAAATAAGGAACAAAAAGTTCATAAGGATAGGCTAAAAAGGATTAATAAATGAAAAAAAAAAGAATAATATGTATATATTTAAAAAAAAAATAAATAAATAAAAAATAAATTTTTTTGTATACAACATAGTAAATAAAATATATAAAAATAATACTAATAATAATTTTTATATTAAATAACTAACCATTACCCTATTTTTTAAAAAAGGGATGTGTAGTATGTTGCATGCCAAATGCACATATGCCCACAGTATTGTAGAGTATACAATATAACAAGTGGTCATATGCCCAACTTAAAGTTAGAGTATCAACTCATAACATAACGACACTTTGTTGTTATGTTTATACAATCATAAATATATATATAAGTGCAGTAATACGATCCGTCGCTTATGCGGACGGGCCGCAGCGTGACCATCCTTTTGGCTAACTACCATTTTAAGCCTTTTTGGGATAGATTCCACCAACTTTTTGGTGACTTCTGGAGTAATTTTTTCCCATTCCTCAACCAATGCAGTTTTTGGGTCCGATTTGTTTGAAATTTTGTGTTTGCGAATATTTGTTTCCAAAATCGACCACAAAATTTCGATTACATTTAAATCTGATGATTGGGCTGGTGGTTTCATAACGTGCGGACATTTCCAGATCAGCCAAGTCTGGACAATTCTTTCAGTGTGTTTCGGGTCATTATCTTGGTAAAACCTGAAGTCCTCCTTTATGCCCAGTTTTTGAGCACTTTGGATTAAATTTGACTTCAAACATATAGATATTTAAGTTTATCCATCGTAGTCTCGATGAACTCCAAGTTCCGAAACCCGGCTGCTGACATACAGGCCCAAACCAGCGTTATGGTTCCTCCGCCGTGCTTTTCAGTAGCCCTCAAATTTTTTGCGTCAAGCTCTGTATTAGCCCTACGCCACACATATGAGGGCCCATCCGACTCAAACAAATTAAAATTGGACTCATCACAAAATAAAACTGTGTTCCAGAATCCAATGTCCTTGTGCAAGTGCTACTGTGCAAATTTTAACCGACACTATTTGTTTTTGTCGCTTATAAAAGGCTTCTTGCGTGGTACTCTACCATTAAAGTCATGTTCCTGAAGCACACGGCGAATAGTTTCTGGGTGGCATGACTTGCCCAACTCCTCCTTAACATCATTGGCTACTTGTCTAGCAGAGAGCCTTGAGTTATCCCGGATTTTTCTTACAATATAGCGCTCGTCCGTGGGGTTAAAAATTTTGTTTGGAGCATTCTACCTTTATCGTGGGTTCTATTTTCACGAACAAAACGATATATGATGCTTTGAACTGTAGAATCACTCAGTCCAACCATATCAGCAATTTTTCTATGGGAATGGCCATTTTTATAGTGTTTCAGAACAAGTTCCTGCTGTTCAATAGGTGTACGTGGTCCCATTATGCTAAATTAAATTTTCTGCAAGTTCTGCTTTCAAAATTCAGCACAAACTTATTTCATCACATTGCGAAATCAATGTATAAAGCATAGAACAAGAATCTACCGTTGCATTGCAAAATAACGGGTCTTTCATCAGCTTCAAAGTTTGTGGTTGAAATAAGCTGTGGAACTGTCTTGGTCTCATTTTTTAGTTTTTAAACATTATTAAATAATGAAACAAGTAAGAGTGCTCTAGTCGAGACTGCTCGACTAGGGGATACCCTGAGCCCTGTGAAGAGCCAAATATCAAATCATTGTATGATTTTGTATGCATACATACAAACAACACATACACACATACATATGCACGCACGCATAAGCGCGCGCTCTGCCAACTGCGCAGTTGACGCAGCGACTGCGCTTGGGCTGCAATGTGAGCATTACTATGGGAATTTAATTGTTTAATAACTTTTCTTAGCGATGGACTAAGTGCATCAAACTTTCACAACTTATTTATGACATTCATATGTGTGTATGTGCCAAAGCACAAGTCTCTAGTATTTGATTTGCGCTTTTTACAAATAGGGGGCTATTGTGGCCGAATGGGGCGTGGCATCCAAAATCTAAAGATTACGTTATCTCCGTATTCATTACACGCAACTACACAACAAATTTGAAGTCTCTAGCTCAAACGATGTACAAACCACGCCTTAAAAACACTTTAAAATTATCGATAAATGCTCATAAAATCGAAATGGAATGAGTTATCGGAAAAATTTTATAAACTTGTGCAGCGTATGGTATTATCGAGTATTCATGTAAAATTTCAAGTCTCTACGTTGCGTACTTAAAAATATCTCAGCGTTCACACGGACGGACGGACAGACGGACGGACGGACGGACGGACGGACGGACGGACGGACGGACGGACGGACGGACAGACGGACAGGGCTTTATCGACTCGTCTTGTCGCGCTGATCAAGAATATATATACTTTATGGGGTGTGGCACGCCTCCTTCTGCCTGTTACATACATTTTCACAAAACCATTATACCCTGATTTCCCATTTTCAATGGGCTCAGGGTATAAAAATATTTAAAAAATAAATGAATTGATTTTGTAATATTTAAAACATCACACTAACAACCTGCGTTTAAATTTTTTGGATATTGCCTATAGTTTAGATTTTATAGCCCAACAAACTTTTTTTAAAGTGCTGGTTGAAATAAGCTGTGAACCACTGTATATAAGTGCAGTAATACGATCCGTCGCTTATGCGGACGGGCCGCAGCGTGAGAACGCTAGTAGGTACCATCTGTACATATACGTATATATGTATATACGTATATATATGTACATAAGCACATTGGCACATACATATGTACTGCAACTCTCTCTCTCTTTGCCGACGCTTTTAGCGGCAGAGCTCACTCAGAATATTGTACGTAATAAGACAAATATATACTTGAATAAAAATGGAGGAAACACTCCCGATCTTAACTTGAAATAACAAAGACGTGTTTTACTCTACATTGTTTCGCGTGTTTCACTCTACATGTCTCATGTATTACACTCTATACTCTACACTAGTAAAAAGAGCAGGTATCCAAAATATAAAAAAATAGAAATTGCATAAAATTCACATGAATCTATATGCAAAATCTGAGGGGTCTAGCTCTAAGGGTGTAGGACATATAATTTTATAACCTGTTTTCGATGTGGTTTAAAATCGATAACAAAAAAAAAACAAAAATAGATATCGTTTTTTTGTAACAAACTTGACCTGCGCGTACTATCCACGGACCCAAAAAGAAGTTTAAGTCTCTAGCTTGTCTAGATGCTTCAATCGATGCATTCAAACAAACGGACAGACGGACGGACGGACGGGCAGGGCTAAATCGACTCAGCTCGTCGCCCTGATGCACGATTGAGAGACTAGGAGGTTATGCAAATACCCCTGTTATTTTAACAGTGAAACGTCACAGACATGTCAAATGTTGGCGCGCGTTTGAATTTTGTATGAAAATCTAGCAATTTTGACACCGTTATCTGTCTTGCAGCCAGAAGCCAAAATAAAACAAGTAAGAACGTTGCCTTAGGACGAAACCTAAAGCGTGAAACTCGTTTCCCAGAGGGGTATCTTGTATTTTAAATTTAATAATTTATCTCAAATTTTGCATTTATGTAGATTCATGTGAATTTTCTGCAATTTCAATTTTTGCAAATATAACTATGTGAATGAATTATCATTTTTATAAAATGTAAAAAATTCAATAGAATCATATGCTGAAAGTTTCATAAAGTTCCGTTAAGTCAGTCGCAATCTATTAAACAAAACGTTTGGCCAATTATGACACGCACGCGTTAAGCAGCGACAGCAAAATACATTTACATTTACACATATGTACATACATTGAAACGTGCAAGCGCGTTTGCTTATGCATGGTCACAAATAAATTCAGCGCCATTCATTCTAGCATATTCTTCAACCAAAATTGTTATTGAGTTGTGTTTGCATTTTCAGCCGCTTCTTTAGTTTTGTATTTGTCAAATATCGCCCTTTATACGCATACATTCAACGGACTACCGTTTTTGTATGTACACATATAAATACATACGTTCATATGCGCGCATTTCAGCATTTTCTAAGAATCACAATTGCGATTGATTTATGTTTATATTGTGTTTGCATTAACAGCAGCTTCTATAGTTTTGTATTTGTCAAAAGTCGCCCTTGTAGTGAAGTAGTTTCGGATTTGCCAACAGGCAATGCAAAACTTATGTGGCGCAGCAGGTAGATGAAAAGCGTGTAAGCAAAAGGGTCCGTGTTCGAGACGCGGCGGCGACGGCATGAAAATAGTTGCGCTGCTGTTCGTGCCTACATACATGCATACCTGATGGGACCTATCGTCAATTTGTTTGTGCGTGAATAATTTTGTTCGGACTAAGTCGATTACACAAATATCGGTATTTGATATTTACATTTTTTGTCACGAAAAGAAAACATAACTGACCTAGGCTATACGAAAAATGTTAATTTTAGCAGATAAATTATGTGCAGAACTTCAACATTAAATCGAATTACATATATTTCTTAATATTTCTCAGAAATGTCGTTTGTCGTTTTAGCAATTCTTATTAAGCTTATTTATATAGGTGGCACATATGAATTTTGCAGCTGGGCGTTGCAAATTTTGTTGCCAATTTGCCACGCCCCCAGTAGGCGTAGACATATTGTGGGAACCAGCACCAAGATGCTAAGCGGCCACCGACGCCTACAAAAGAGAGCGACTTAACTCTCGTTTAATTATCTCTTTCTTCATTCTTGTTCCATAGTTTAGTTCAAATGTGACAATTGAAGCGGCCGCATTGAAGCGGAAAAATATATATATTTTTGTAAATTACTGAGCTAAAGTCACCGCGTTTTAATTAAAGTACCGGGTTATTACATTGGCGACGAGGTGAAAAAAAATAACAATAATTATAATACATAGGCAAATAAATAGTGGCATTAAAACAAACGAAGTGTCATTTAAAAAAAAAAAAATAAAAACAAGTAAGAGTGCTCTAGTCGAGACTGCTCGACTAGGGGATACCCTGAGCCCTGTGAAGAGCCAAATATCAAATCATTCTACGATTTTGTATGCATACATACAAACAACACATACACACATACATATGCACGCACGCATAAGCGCGCGCTCTGCCAACTGCGCAGTGGACGCAGCGACTGCGCTTGGGCTGCAATGTGGTCATTACTATGGAAACTTAATTGTTTAATAACTTTTTTTAGCGATGGACTAAGTGCATCAAACTTTCACAACTTATTTATGACATTCATATGTGTGTATGTGCCAAAGCACAAGTCTCTAGTATTTGATTTGCGCTTTTTACAAATAGGGGGCTATTGAGGGCGAATGGGGCGTGGCATCCAAAATCTAAAGATAACGTTATCTCCGTATTCATTACACTCAACTACACAGCAAATTTGAAGTCTTTAGCTCAAAAGATGTACAAACCAAGCCCTAAAAACACATTAAAATTATCGATAAATGCTCATAAAATCGAAATGGAATGAGTTATCGGAAAAATTTTATAAACTTGTGCAGCGTATGGTATTATCGAGTATTCATGTAAAATTTCAAGTCTCTACGTTGCGTACTTAAAAATATCTCAGCGTTCACACGGACGGACGGACGGACGGACGGACGGACGGACAGACGGACAGACGGACAGACGGACATGGCTATATCGACTCGTCTTGTCGCGCTGATCAAGAATATATATACTTTATGGGGTGTGGCACGCCTCCTTCTGCCTGTTACATACATTTTCACAAAACCATTATACCCTGATTTCCCATTTTCAATGGGCTCAGGGTATAAAAAGAATATAATAGCAGCGTGGCTGCGTGCGTGCATAGGCAAAGTGAAAAGTTATCTTGCTTAGATCCGTTAGTTTTTGTGTCTCTTTTGTGTGCATTCCTTTTGCTTATGAGTGAAAAAGGGGATTTGGAGTCTGAACTCAACGAGACGAAGAGATACTTAAAAAAAAAGAGAACCCGAAGAGAGAGAACATTTTAAGAGAAACGCTAATGCGGTGTAAGCACAGTTAGCATAAAATAAGAAGCTGTACAGGGTACACTGCACATGTATGCTGGTAGATTTAATTAAAAAAAAAATGTGAATATGTGTTGTGCGTGACGCACATTTGAAAATAAAAGAAAGAGACAGAAATAAGAGATATGACAAAGGTCAAAGGCAAAATGCCTGTATAATATTAAACATATATATATTATTTTATATTTTTAAACTATCTGACAGTGGTCAGAGGCAAAATGCCGGTGAAATACTAAACAAAGAAAAATATATATATGATGAATAATTAAAACATATCTTTATTTTATTTGAACTATATCAGCCAATTGCTGTTACACTCAACTTGTCCGTTCGTTTGCTTACTCAATACTAACATAATTGTATCGACTTAACCGATAATTGATCTTGATACAGCTGTTCATTCGCCGATAACAATTAAAGTTGCATATATACTAACAAAATCAAAAATATGCTAAATAATAAAAAATGTGCTAAATAATGACAAATGGTTCCTCAACATCCCGGCCCCCCTGAAACTCTGTTTCAGAATGTGGTAGGGCTGCAATCTTCGTGATGGTTCGTATAATCTCTCCAGAAACGACCTTGAGCTTAACTGCCCGTACTAATCCATCCTCTCCTGGGTTCACCTCGATTACGCGTCCTAGATTCCATGTTGCTGGAGGCGTATTCGAGTCCTTGATGAGTACAATGTTGTATGCAAGGTTGTCTTCTCCAGGATCCCAGCAACAACAGCAAAGGTACTTGGACGACACCTTTGCTGTTGTTGCTGACCTGTTGTCTCTATCACCTTGCACGGTGCTCAATCGTGTGCTTTTTGAGATCCATTTTCCCAATTCCAATTGTACAACTAACTCAGTTTGAATGCCATTCAGTTCTTCCTCTGTCATGGCTCCTCTTAATACATCATCCACGTAGAAATCCTCGAGCAATATCTTCGCTGCTCTAGGAAACTCATGCTCGTGGTCCTTGGCGAGTTGCTCTAACACCCGGACTGCCAGGAATGGCGCAGACGCAGTCCCGTATGTAACTGTGCAGAGTCTGAAGTGCTGCAATGGTGCTGACGGATCTTCTCTCCATAATATTCGTTGGAAATCCTGATGTTTAGGTGCAACCAGAATCTGTCTAAACATCTTTACAATATCAGCCGAAAATACAAAGTTGTGCATTCATGCATACTTTGAACAGATTGCGTTGTATACATGTATAAGAGACCGGCCATCTTGGTGTTGATATGAGCCATCAAATACCACACGCAGCTTTGCACCTAGCACCGGATGGTTCGCCATGTAGAAAACCTTCTTCAAAGTGGCGCCTTCTTCTACATCCACCTCCTTCATGTGGTCCAGTTGTATGTACTCCCTCATGAATTGTACATACCTTGATCGCAAAGCTGCATCCTTCATTAAACGACGTTCAACTGCCAAGAAGCGAGACTTGGCTCCATGAAAGGTGTCTGTGAACTCTGGGTTGTCCTGCTTGAACGGTGGGTCGACTATGTATCTCCCTTCAGCATTACGGGAGTGTGTTTGGATGAAATGAGTCTCCACTACATCATCTTCTGTATTTACAGACGTGAACGATGGAACTTCCTCCAGTTCCCAAAACCGTTACAACAATGCGTTGATGTCCATGGTAGCTAAGAGTGACGTAGTTGTAGTTGCTCCTCCCACTGTTGTGATGATCCATCCAAATATGGAATCGATGGCGATTGTGTTGCCCTGGGCATTACGCAACTTATCTCCAGTAAGAACCGTCCAAATGTGATCGTTACCAATCAGAATGTCGTTTGATGCGTTGGTATTGAATGCGGCATCTGCTAGGGTGTGGCCGCTAAATATAGAGAGGTCTGCTGCATCTATAGTTTCTCTCATCAGTGTCGAAGTAATGTTTCCAAGCTCGTGCGCCTTGATCTCAAGCGATGCATCTGACACTCGCGACTTGATATGTAGTGAACAGAGCCCTCTTGTCGTTTCTGCCTTGATTGATGAGATTCCAGATATGGAAATGCGAGAGTGTGAACGGGCCAGACCCAATGTCTGGATACAGCGTTCCGAAACGTAGGACAACTCCGAGTCGCAGTCCAGTAATATGCGGCAAACAACGTCTTGTCCTCGAGAATAGCGCATATACACCTGCGCCGTTGGCAGTGTACTTCTCATATTTGCACCCTTGCCACATTTCGCAATGTTCATGGCGTTCGTCAGTGCTACTACTGTGCTAGCACCTGGTGCCTCATTTGACTCATCCTTCTGGTGCTGCTGTGGCTCACCCTTGTCTCTAGTGCTGCTTTGATCGAAATGCAAAAGTGAGTGATGTCGGCGCTTGCAATACTTACATGATGACTTCGATGTACAAGTGCTCACTCCATGACCAAGTCTCAAACAATTAAAACATATGTGTTTGGACTTTACAATGGCATATCGTTGCTGAATAGATAGGTCCAAGAACTGTGTACATGTCATCAATGCGTGTTCCTTGTTGCACTTTGCACGGCGCTTTGAAGTAGCGAGTAGCGCATGCGCGTTCCTGGTACTTCTGTCCTGTCTAGGCTTGCTACTTATCTGAGTTGCGGCACTGTCAAATAGACCCTTACACGCGTGCCCTTCCTTATAGTCTCCATCAAATGGTGCGATATGAATCCGCGGCAGTTCCCAATCCTTCGTTGATGGTCCTGCGACTTGCTGTGAGCCTGACGATGACTCGTTATCCACCTGCTGCGGTAGCAGTCGTTGCATTATGCGATCCATAGCCTCCTTTTGCTTCTGCTGCATTTGTTGTATTTGCATCTGAGATTGTTGCTGCATTTGCGTTTGAGATTGCTGCATTTGTTGTATTTGCGCCTGAGATTGTTGCTGCATTTGCGTTTGAGATTGCTGAATTTGTTGCAAAATACATTGGAGCACATTAGATGTAGTATTGGCCTCTTTCAGTTTGCGGGGTTTGTACTCAGCGTGTAGTGCCTTAAGAAGGGCATAAGCTCGATCAACGCGCTTCTCATATACCTCGTTGTCACTTGCTGGGTCCACATATCCCTGCACATCTTCATATTTATAAAGTTTGTCGCCAAGATTGACAAACTCCTTCCAAACCTGAACCAGCTTGTCCAATTTGAAATCAATATCGTAGAATGTGCAGCCATCAGGCGGGTGTTCCCCGTATACAGAAATGCGCGTAATCGTTGCCTTCAATCTACTTCTGGCTCCCAGTAAAGTACGTAGATTTTCCATTGCAGATTGCTGCGTTGCCCGCAGTCAATTCAAGTTGTTGTCCAAAGTAGCCAGTAGCACTTTCCCAATAGCGCGTACTGGTAATTACGTATGATGCCAAATATCGATACGTAATTCCAAGAATGTAAATGCTGCGTCGCCAGCAGTAAAAACACGACAAGACAAAACACGCCACTTTTCCAATAGTGCGCGCCGTTTATTACGTATGATGCCAAATATCGATACGTAATTCCAAATGCTGCGTCGCCAGCAGCAAAAACACGACAAGACAAAACACGGCACTTTTCCAATAGTGCGCGCTGTTTTCCAAAATCCAAAGTGAGTATTCAGTAGCAATGCCCAACGGATCCGGCTCGAAGGACCAAATTTTATGATGAATAATTAAACATATCTTTATTTTATTTGAACTATATCAGCCAATTGCTGGTACGCTCAACTTGTCCGTTCGTTTGCTTACTCAAAACTAACATAGTTGTATCGACTTAACCGATAATTGATCTTGATACAGCTGTTCATTCGCCGATAACAATTAAAGTTGCATATATACTAACAAAATCAAAAATATGCTAAATAATAAAAAATGTGCTAAATAATGACAAATGGTTGACAGAGGTCAGAGGCGAAATGCCGATGAATTGTTAAACAAATGTTTAATAAACAAATGTGAATTAATCTGACATTGGTCAGTGGCGAACAGCCGATAGAAAAAAAAAATAGAACAAATGTTTTGAAGTAGTTGTTTACATAAAACGATAACTTCCTCGACAGAAACATGTAATGAATAGTTGACTCTTTTCCAGATCTGCTTACTAATCTGCAATGACGGAGAGCGTCATTAAACCTTTTCTGTGTGAGAGTTTGGCAAATTCACTGCTCCAAAGTGAATGGGCTAAATGGCTACGAGCTTTCAAGATCTATTTAGAGGTGGAGGAAGTCAAATCAGTGACTCAGAAGAGAACAAAGTTGTTACACCTGGGTGGGACGCAATTTAAGACGGTAGCATACGCATTGCCGGGCGCCATAGTCGAATTTAACGAAAATGATCAAACGGATGTGTTTTCAAACATTTGGAAAGTTTATACTGCGATTGCGACAACAAATTCAGAAATGTAATGTAGGGTCTACGAGAGCCGAAATAGAAGAAATATGTCTAAAGGACAAAATCATTGACACGTGGGCTAGTATTGAACTTAAAAAGAAATTGTTGGAGAAAGAACACACCTTAAGTGAAATCATTGAAGCCTGTCAAGTGGACGAGGAAATTAATAAACAGTCGCAGCTAATGCAGAAGTCATTGCCAGAATCCATAAATAAAATATCCAATTGGAAACCAACAAAAACTAATCAAAGCGATTGTGGAAGATGCGGAAGATCAGTCCACAAGGAAGACAGTCAGATGTGCCCGGCACGTCAGAACAAGTGCAATCGTTGCTCTCGTTTGAGTCATTTCGCCCGTAGATGTCCAACAAACTTAAAACGCCCATATCCACAATCGAATGGTAAAGAAGCTATGGGATTTTCCAAGCGCAAATATGTAAATAGAATTGAAGACGGAAACTCAAAAGAAAATAAGATGGTCCAGCGAAATTGTTTTAAAATAAACAGTGACGATGAGTATGACGAGCTGATGCAATGCCGAATTGGAGGTGCAGATGTTTCTTTAGTAATCGATTCGGGATCCCGATTTAATCTCATATCGCAAGATGATTGGTTAACTCTTCAGTCAAAGAAGGCAACATTTTTTAATCTTCGCGGAAATTTGCAAAGTCAATTTAGGGGATACGCCTCAGATGAAATCCTTCATTGTATTTGTATGTTCGAGGCACCAATATCGATCAAGCAGAGCCCCGAGCTAATTGCATCCTTTTTCGTAATTGAAAAAGGACGGCAGTCGCTACTGGGACGGGAAACAGCTACGAAGTTAAATGTTCTGCGAGTAGGATTTCCGGTTAACAGCATTGATATCGTACCACCATTCCCTAAATGGAAGGGTATTCCCGTAAAATTAACGATCGACCGTATGTTGATCCTGTAATACAGCCAAGACAAAGTCAATGCTAAGTTAGAGGAAGCCTACAATCTGGATATTATTGAGCCAGTCAAGGGCCACAGCCCCTGGATCTCTCCCATTGTGATTGCCTTCAAAGAGAACGGTGATATTCGACTGTGTTTGGATATGAGACGGGCCAATCGTGCGATTATTCGTGAAAACTATCCTCTGCCCACATTTGAGTCTTTTATGACTAAGTTGAGAAACGCTAAGATATTTTCACGACTGGATCTCAAAGACGCGTATCATCAATTGGAATTAGATGAAGCAAGTAGGCAGATATTATTCAGGTACAAGCAACTAATGTTTGGCATAAATGCGGCGCCAGAAATCTTCCAACGACGAATGGAGGAACTCTTAGCATCGTGCGATAATGTCATGAATTATATCGACGACGTTATGATTTTTGGAAGTAGAAAAGAAGAACATGATAAAGCACTTGAGAAGGTTCGAAACGTGTTTAAAGATAATAATGTGCTCCTTAACAACGAGAAATGTATTTGGGAGACAAATAGAATTAAATTTTTGGGACACATTTTAACAGACAAAGGAATTGAAGTAGATCCGGATAAAATTGAATCTATTACATTCTTTCGGCCTCCCAAAAATAAAGAAGAGACACGTAGTTTCTTAGGATTGGTAACTTATGTAGGGAAATTTATTGCAGACCTAGCGGACCAAACAGATCCTTTACGTGAACTGTTAAAGAAGGATCGCAAGTTTATTTGGGGACCAGCAGAGGAAAGGTGTTTCCAAAGGCTAAAGGCAGCTTTAACTAAGATTCCGAGTCTCTCGTACTTCGACCCCAAAAATAAAACAAGATTAATTGCTGACGCTAGTCCGGTTGCGTTAGGTGCAGTTTTACTACAATTCAACGATGAGGGCGATCCCAATATATGTATTTGCATTTGCTAGTAAGAGTTTGACAGATGTAGAAAAGCGATACTCACAAACGGAAAAGGAAAGTTTAGCTTTGGTTTGGGCAGTAGAGAAATACTATTTCTATTTAATAGGACTAGAGTTTGAGTTAGTGACTGACCATAAGCCACTAGAAACCATTTTCAAGCCAACAGCAAAGCCTCCAGCGCGTATCGAGAGATGGCTCCTGCGTCTCCAGGCGTATAAATTTAAAGTTATTTACAAATCAGGAAAGGAGAACATAGCTGATAGTTCGTCCTGTTTGTGTGAGCGAACGTCTTCAAACTGCTACGATATCAAGGGTGAGCACAGCACCTTGCGAATTATTGAAAACGCTACACCAGTATCAATTACTATATCCGAGATAGCGGAAGACAGCTCGAAAGATGAAGAAATTGTCGACGCTATGATGTGTCTCCAACAGGGTTCTTGGGACCCAGCACGGTCAAATAAACTATACCCATTCCGGCATGAATTGTCAACTATTGGAACAATTATGCTACAAGGAGTTCCGATTATTATTCCATCGACATTGAGACAGAAAGTATTGGGTTTGGCACACGAAGGGCATCCTGGCGAATCGGCTATGAAGCGGAGATTGAGATCTAAAGTATGGTGGCCCCAAATTGACAGAGATACCGAGAAATTTGTAAAGGATTGTTTTGATTGAATTTTGGTATCTCAGGCGACAAATCCACCGCCAATGAAGAGAACAGAATTTCCGAGCGGCCCATGGATTTCGGTCGCTACAGATCTATTAGGACCACTTCCCAACAATGAATACATCTTAGTTTTAATAGACTATTACTCAAGGTATATGGAGTTTAAATTCCTTCGGTCTATCACATCAGAATCAATTATTGGGGCGTGTAAGGAAATCTTCAGTAGACTGGGTTTCCCAAAAGAATTACGAACTGATAATGGACGACAATATGTAAGCGTTGAGTTCAGGAACTATTGTAAGTTATGCGGCATCGAACAAATAACAACTCCACCTTATTGGCCGCAGGCTAACGGTGAGGCAGAAAATATGAACAGGGCTCTAGTCAAACGTTTGAAGATAGCTCACCAAAACAAGAGAAATCTTAAGGACGAAATTCAAGCTTTCACTTTGATGTATAATGTAACACCTCATGGGACCACAGGCACGGCCCCAACAGAGCTTATGTTCAATCGAGTCATTCGGGATAAAATTCCAGGAATACAAGATTTGGTGGGAGAGTTTACAGAGTCAGCAGAAAGAGATAATGACGGTATAAATAAACAAAAGGGAAAGGAAATTGCTGATAAAAGAAGAGGAGCTAAGGAAGTTGATATCAATGTAGGAGACAGGGTTGTTCTCAAGAATGAACTGTTTCCTCATAAACTAACACCAAACTTTGACATCACCGAATATGAAGTCTTGAAAAGGGAAGGGAATATAGTTCAAGTAGGTGCGGGAGGCAA
Source organism: Drosophila meridionalis (assembly GCA_035045145.1). Lineage (NCBI taxonomy): Eukaryota > Metazoa > Arthropoda > Insecta > Diptera > Drosophilidae > Drosophila > Drosophila meridionalis. The sequence goes on from JAWNPG010000034.1 coordinate 1,867,129, forward strand.
AACGCTCATAAGAAATGCAAACCACCTAAAAAAGTTTCCTGGTGAAATGAAATCGTCCGATGCTGCCAACACGAAATCGGTCCCAATACCGTTCGCAGGTCAAGTCCCCGATCCTGAAACACAACCTGTGCAGCAGACACCAACAGAGGATGGCACAAACTCCATGGAGGGATTGAAGCTCAAGCTCGTGAGAAAAGAAGGGATGTGGGAACCAGCACCAAGATGCTAAGCGGCCACCGACGCCTACAAAAGAGAGCAACTTAACTCTCGTTTAATTATCTCTTTCTTCATTCTTGTTCCATAGTTTGGTTCAAATGTGACAATTGAAGCGGCCGCATTGAAGCGGAAAAATACATATATTTTTGTAAATTACTGAGCTAAAGTCACCGCGTTTTAATTAAAGTACCGGGTTATTACACATATCATATTTGGCAAGTTCCTAGAAGGAGTCTAGGGTAACGTAACTGCAAAGTTTGGATGCTTACACTCCAAAAATGTGAAAGTTACAGGGTATTTTTTCGATATACCCCCCGAGGGCGCGTAAAATTTATTTTTGGGGAATCAATAAAGGAGGCCCCCAGTAACACAAACATCCAATTTGGAATCGTCTAGCTCTAAAACTGTAGGAGCTATAAGCTTTTTGCGATTTGCCACGCCCCCTGAAGGCGTAGGTATGCCCGCCATATCTTTTTGATCTTGGGTTGCTTATCCGAGTATATATATCAAATTTCAAGTCTCTAGCATCAATAGTGCTCAAAATATAGCTGATCTTGTAAAATCACTATATTTTCAGATCCGATTTGCCACGCCCCCAGTGGGCGTAGACATCAAATCTTTTTATGAATCTTTATAGAATCGTAGCGTTAAGTTACGTGCCAAATTTCAGCATTCTAGCTTTAAAACTGTAGAAGTTACAGTTTTCCCGATTTGCCACGCCCCCAATGGGCGTAGATATATCCGCCATATCTTTTTGAGCTTGGGTGGTCAACGCAAGTATACATTCCAAATTTCAACTCTCTAGCTCTTCAACTAATATGATTTCTATGATTTCTATTAACTATGGGCGCAACCATTTTCCGATTTTCCACGCCCCTAGTGGGCGTATCCGGAAAATCTTGACACTTTATAATTCGAGGGTATACACGATTATATGTTCCAAATTTCAGCGTAGAAAAATATTGCATTCATACGGACAGACGGACAGACGGCCAGTCGGACAGACGGACATTTCACAAAACCAATATACTCTTTTTCCCTTTGGGAAACGAGTATAACTAGCAACGCTTCTAATTACAAGATCTATATAGATTAAAGAATCGGACAATAAAAGGGTTACTACTTTTACTACTACTTTTCATTCATGAATACCGTTTTTAAGCTGTTATTGCTCACGGACTCCATGGCGATTGAGTGATGTTCGTTGACTGCCGTGACATTCTTGCTGAGTAAATTTAAATTAAATTTTATTTTCCAAAGTTTAAATGTACTAAACAAAATAGTATTAAAAGGTATTTTTAACTTTTCGGTTGATTAATTGATAGTTTATAATTTGTAATATCATCAAAATTCCACACACGAATTATGTATTCCCTTTATACAGTTCAATACATGTTCTTTATTTGAAATCAATAATACAACTGTTCTCTTACTCAATTCTAAGAGGATTCTTATACCATTTTCTGGCTATGATTGTTTATGTTTACAATATTAGGTGTGCTGGCTTAAAGTTTGCTTATCTTATGCGGCTGAGCTGCGAAGCTCATTTATGTGTGTGTACAAAAGTGTTTATCTTATGCAGCTGGGCTGCGATGCTTATTTATGTTTACAAAAGTGTCTCCAATTTCTATGACACTTCTGGTCTTGGCTACATTAAGGAAGATTGCAAGCCTTTTGTATCAACTATTGCTATTGGAAGTGCCGCTGCTGTTATGGTGTCAGTTGACACATTGGGAAGTGATGCTGATGGCATAACTCACGCGCATACTAAATTTTAACATGAGTTATCTGTGACGTCACAGCGAGCTGTTAGTTAACATTAAAAGTAACGGAACAATTCTTTGCATAACCTGGTGTCTTTTAACAGTGGAACAAACACAGAGGGTGTGAGCACATAGAGAGAGCGACAGAGCGTTAGAAAATGCCAGGCAAAACTCTGGACTGTTAGATTCCAAATAAATAGGCTGAACAAGGTTTTCAATCTGTTATTGATTGATTGATTAATTAATATTTCACATTTATATAGCATCTACCATTCCAGAGTCATAATTTAATTTTTGTGGATATAGAAGCTAAGGATATTAAGTAATATCACATAATTTTCTATAATATAATTTGTGTGGCAATCGATCAAATATTTAAAAAGTATTCGCATTCCCATTCATTCAAACATATTTGACACGGAAACATAACCTCAAACTTCACTACAATTTCTCCTTTAAATAAGTGATATACGAACTTATCTCAATCTAAATAAAATCGCTAAATAAAGGGACATTCCTCAAGAAACCCTAGCCTAATTGAGCACACAAAAGCCAGAGCTGAGTCACAAACATCGCGAGAGATTGCCCTTTGTTCCATTTTCAGTGCAGGCAGCGGCAGCATGCAGTTATTTGAGAGAGGAATATATATACATACATACTTATGTATATATGTATGATCTGAATGCTGTGCTCATATTTCATTTTATTTATTTGAAGCGTCGCGCATTCAGGATATTAAAAGGACACGTAGTCATGCATGTAAAGCGCCAACGGCAGCGCCACCTAGCGGCCACATACGCTAGCTCTCGCCATGGACATGAGCCGCAATTTGTTTTTGTTTTTGTTTTTCGCTTTTAGTTTTAGCTTCTTCTTTCACTTTGCTTTTCACTTGTTTAAGGTGAATGCTAAATTCAGAGAGCGGCCATTGCTCTCTCTCTCTCTCTCTCTCTCTCTCTCTCTCTCTCTCTCTCTCTCTCTCTCTCTTTAAAAGAAACCCAACTACAGACAATTTTATGTTTTATGTTTTTTTTTTAGTTCTCGCCAAGTTTGAAAAAGTCGTTTCCACAAAATTTTAATTAAAGCTCTTAATGCATTTGCCTGTCCAGTTAGAAGTTGTCCTCGTCCAGCACGGCCTGCAGTCTTGGCACACGCAATTTCAAAGAACCACAAACCAAACTAGAATAATTTAAATATGCGCCAACTGCCGCGAAGGTTTGCTTACAAAAAAAAAAAAATTACCAACCACACATTAGTTTTTTCTTCATTTATTTTTTCTTTTTGTTCGGTTATGCTGGGCTATGCAAAGAAAGGAAGAGATTAAATTATGAGCTAAGTGTTAAAGAAACTGTGTGCTCAGCAAGCAGCAACGGAAACGGTAACGGTAACGGCAGCAGCAGCAGCAGAAGAAACGGCGGCAGCAGCAGCAGAAGTAACGGCAGTAGAAGAAGCAGCAATATCAACGGTAACAGCAGTAACAGCAGCGGTAGCAAAGGCGGCAGAGGTAGCAGCAGCAGCAACAGCAAAGGCATAGGCAGCAGCAGAGGCAGCAGCAGCAGCAGCAGCAGCATCAGCAGAACCGGTAGCTAGTTGGACCACAAAATTGTGGTCAGCCGCTGGCCGAAGGACCCAGCTGATGTCCTGCCTGTCTGTTATCTTTGGTTCAGCTCACAGAACATTGTGCTAATGGCATTTCAACTATTTTGATCTTTTTCCCTTGTTTTTTGTGCTTCTCTCATTTAACGCGCACTTTTTTCAGCTCTCGCTCTCTCTTTGTCTCTCTTTATCTGTCTCTCTGTTCTCTGCCCTCTGCCTCTCTCTCTCTCACTGCTCTCCTTTCAATTTGGCTGTGCATTCATTAATTTTTGCATTTCACACAAATGAAATTCACATTAAGATAATTTTTTGTGATGGATTTTAATTATAATGATATGCTTTTGCGCCTAGAAAAAAGGATATTAACTGGAAACTTTTTTATATTTCCATTATTTTTATGACACATTTTATTTTGATTCATGTTTTATTCTGCAGAGCTTCAAACACTGGCGTGATAAGTGTGAAGGTGAATTGGAGTAGAAAGAGTGTTATTAAAGTAAAGAGATAATATTTCATGAGGCTAACAGCGAAGGCTCCTTAAAATCTTTTTTCAGATGTCCAATCATACACTGAAAGTGAAATATGTAGCAGTTGGGTAAATAAATTGAGTTTTAACTAAGATTAATTCGACTTACTAAAAATGTATGTATTAGTTAATCAAGCACCGAGTTCTAGTCTCCTTAGTTTCTGAATGTCTTAAATCTGCATCAGAAATCAAAATATTCATTTGAGAATGAGAGACTGAGAAAAAGAAGAAGACTCTTATTCAGATCTTTTATCATCTCATTCTCCCTTTTGATAGACGCTATGGGTTCGAGCATGAAGACGTTGACCAAGGGATTTCTCCCTTTTTAATTTGAATATCTGAAAGATTCGCTTTTTATACCCTGAGCCCATTGAAAATGGGAAATCAGGGTATAATGGTTTTGTTAAATGTAGGTAACAGGCAGAAGGAGACGTGTCAGACCCCACAAAGTATATATATTCTTGATCAGGGCGACGAGCTGAGTCGATTTAGCCCTGTCCGTCTGTCTGTCTGTCCGTCCGTCCGTCTGTCCGTCTGTCCGTATGTTTGAACGCGTCGATTCAAGCATCTAGACAAGCTAGAGACTTGAATTTTTTTGTTGGGTCCGTGGATAGCACGCGCAGGTCAAGTTTGTTACCAAAAAACGATATCTCTTTTTGTTGTTTTGTTATCGATTTTCAACCTTATCGAAAACAGCTTATAAAATTATATCTCCCACACCTTAAGAGCTAGACCCCTCAAATTTTGCATATAGATTCATGTGAATTTTATACAATTTCTATTTTTTTTATTTTTTGGATACCAGCTCTTTTTACTAAATATATATATAAATATAAATATATTATAAAGATGAGGTGATTGTGTTAGTTGAGATGATGCGCTCTAACGTTACATATGTAGTAAATAGAAGCAGGTTCGAGTCCAGGTGCGGTGATGTTTGTTTTTTTTTATTTGTTTATTTATTTAATTATTTATTTATTTTTGATTAACATACATTCTAGTTGAATAAAATTTCAAAATTATAATTTAGTTTTGGAAAATTTAATGTTATATGCAAGCTATATAGCGTATTAAACAATGCAAAACAGACGGGGCTCAGGGAATCTCCTAGTCGGGCACCTCCGACTAGAGTTTTCTTACTTGTTATTAAAATTCTTAATCAGGATGTTGAAATGCGCTACCAAAGATTATATACTGGTTCTTTCGCATCAAATTTCACCCAATTTAAATCTGTGTGATAGACTAATATGAATATTTTTATTATGGATTGCGGGAGTTGGTAATCAGAAAAGACTAGAACTTTGCTTCAGACTGAGTTTAGCAGTCAGAACTAAAACAATTTTTTGCACCAAAATCAAATCTCTTTTCAAATCGAAGTATTCCTTATATCAAATTGAACTAAAAACTCTAACTTATCCCAATTAAAAGAGAAAAACGTCATCAAATTATCGCACAATAATCACAGCAAATATCAAATATCTTCATAATGTCCGCTAAATAATGTGATTAAAACATAGCACGAGCCTTTAAGTAGCATAACAATTTATTTAAGTGCAAGATAAATAAATTTCGTAATAATTATGCATATCGCGTATACCCAACGTTGATAAGCCGAAATACAAGGATCAACAGCAGGTGGCCAGCCAATTCCCCGAGCAGTTTATCAGCGGGCCAACGGGGCGGGGCTGGGCAACGCCTATCCCATGGCTGTTGATTTTCATGAAAATTATGGCCATGGGTACTCGCCACGGGCGCACTAAAATGGATTCATATCCGCTCACTCTCATATTCCCTTTCTCTCTCCCACTCTTACTCCCCAATATCAGTATGTATTTTGTGCAAATTGTAATTTAAACATTTTGGAGTTGAGCCAAGTAATAATTTGTTGTCCCGACTGTTGCCCGTCGAGGCCAGGCGAATATCGTATTTTTCGCCGTATTCATTGTAGTTCTGTGCTTGGAAATTGATGCGCATCGTTGCTCTAAAAAAATAAATGCAACAAAAACAAGTAAGAAAACTCTAGTCAGAGGTGTCCGACTAGGAGATCCCCTGAGCCTCGTCCGATTTGCATTGTTTAATATGCTATATAGATTGCATATAACATTAAATTTTCCATAATTAAATTATAATTTTGAAATTGTATTCAACTAGAATGTATGTAAATCAAAAACAAATAAATAATTAAATAAATAAACAAATCAACAAAAAAAAAAAAAGAAGAAAAAAAAACACATCACCGCACCTGGACTCGAACCTGCATCTATTTACAACATATGTAACGTTAAAGCGCATCATCTCAGCTAGCACAACCACTTCATGTTTATAAATTAAAAAAAAAAATTTAAAGTTATGCTGTTGTCACTGAGTTTCGAACCCGAGACCTTTCATTTATGCGCTTTGCATCTACCCACTACGCCACACCAGTATTACGTTGGCTGTTGGCAAAATGCAATGTAGTACTACAAGGCGATATGTGACAAATACAAAACTAAAGAAGCTAAAGAAGCAGATCAATCGCAATTGTAATTCTTAGAATATGCTGAAATGCGCGCATATGAACGTATGAGTATGTGTACATACAAAAACGGTGGTCTGTTTCAATGTATGCGTGTAAAGGGCGATATATGACAAATACAAATACAATTAAAACACAGTTTGGTTGAAGAATATGCTAGAACTGATTTTATTTGTGCACATGCATAAGCAGACGCGCTTGCTCGATTCAATGTGTGTATGTGAGAATATTTGTAAATGTTTTTTGCTGCGCGTCGCTGCTTGCCACGTGTGTGTGTTAATTGGCTAAGCGTTTTGTTTAATAAATCGGAACTGACTTAACGGAATTTGATGAAACTTTCAGCATATGATTTTATTGAATATTGTGGTGGGTTTAATTAGTAAAAAGAGCCGGTATCCAAAAAATAAAAAAAAAATAGAAATTGTATAAAATTCACATGAATCTATATGCAAAATTTGAGGGGTCTAGCTCTTAAGGTGTGGGAGATATAATTTTATAAGCTGTTTTCGATAAGGTTGAAAATCGATAACAAAACAACAAAAAGAGATATCGTTTTTTGGTAACAAACTTGACCTGCGCGTGCTATCCACGGTCCCAACAAAAAAAATTCAAGTCTCTAGCTTGTCTAGATGCTTCAATCGACGCGTTCAAATATACGGACGGACGGACAGACGGACAGACGGACAGACGGACGGACGGACGGACAGACAGACGCACAGGGCAAAATCGACTCAGCTCGTCGCCCTGATCAAGAATATATATACTTTGTGGGGTCTGACACGCCTCCTTCTGCCTGTTACATACATTTAACAAAACCATTATACCCTGATTTCCCATTTTCAATGGGCTCAGGGTATAAAAACAAGTAAGAACGTTGCCTTAGGAGGAAACCTACAGCGTGATACTCGTTTCCCACAGGGGCATCTGGTATTTTAAATTTAATAATTTATCTCAAATTTTGCATTTATGTAGATTCATGTGAATTTTATGCAATTTCAATTTTTGCAAATATAAACATTGTGAATGAATTAGCATTTTTATAAAATGTAAAAAATTCAATAGAATCATATGCTGAAAGTTTCATCAAGTTCCGTTAAGTCAGTCGCGATCTATTAAACAAATCGTTTGGCCAATTATGACACGCACGCGTTAAGCAGCGACAGCAAAATACATTTACATTTACACATACATACATTGAAACGTGCAAGCGCGTTTGCTTATGCATGGTCACAAATAAATTCAGCGCCATTCATTCTAGCATATTCTTCCAAAATTGTTATTGAGTTGTGTTTGCATTTTCAGCCGCTTCTTTAGTTTTGTATTTGTCAAATATCGCCCTTTATACGCATACATTCAACCGACCACCGTTTTTGTATGTACACATATAAATACATACGTTCATATGCGCGCATTTCAGCATTTTCTAAGAATTACAATTGCGATTGATGAAAATAGTTGCGCTGCTGTTCGTGCCTACATACATACATACATGATGGGACCCATCGTCAATTTTTTTGTGTGTGAATAATTTTGTTCGGACTAAGTCGATTACACAAATATCGGTATTTGATATTTACATTTTTTGATGGTCACACACACAAAAACAAAATAACATAACTGAACTAGGCATTTTAGCAGATAAATTATTTGCAGAACTTCAACATTAAATCGAATTACATATATTTCTCAGAAATGCCGTTTGTCGTCTTAGCAATTCTTATTAAGCTTATTTATATAGGTGGCACATATGAATATGAATTTTGCAGCTGGGCGTTACAAATTTTGCTGCAAATTTGCCAGGCCCCCAGTAGGCGTAGACATATCATATTTGGCAAGTTCCTAGAAGGAGTCGAGGGTAATGTAACTGTAAAGTTTGGATGCTTACACTCAAAAAATGTGAAAGTTACAGGGTATTTTTTCGGTATACCACGCCCCCAAAGGGGCGTAAGATTTATTTTTGGGGAATCAATAGAGGAGGCCCCCAGTAACACAAACATCCAATTTGGAATCGTCTAGCTCTAAAACTGTAGGAGCTATAAGCTTTTTGCGATTTGCCACGCCCCCTGAAGGCGTAGTTATGTCCGCCATATCTTTTTGATCTTGGGCTACTTATCCGAGTATACATATAAAATTTCAAGTCCTAGCATCAATAGTGCTCAAAATATAGCTGATCTTGTAAAATCAGTATATATTCAGATCCGATTTGCCACGCCCTCAGTGGGGGTAGACATCAAATCTTTTTATGAATCTTTATAGAATCGTAGCGTTGGGTTACGTGCCAAATTTCAGCATTCTAGCTTTAAAACTGTAGAAGTTACAGTTTTCCCGATTTGCCACGCCCCCAATGGGCGTAGATATATCCGCCATATCTTTTTGAGCTTGGGTGGTCAACGCAAGTATACATTCCAAATTTCAACTCTCTAGCTCTTCAACTAATATGATTTCTTGACTATGGGCGCAAAAATTTTCCGATTTGCCACGCCCCTAGTGGGCGTATCCGGAAAATCTTGACACTTTATAATTCGAGGGTATACACGAGTATATGTTCCAAATTTCAAGTCTCTAGCTTCAATAGCGTAGAAAAATATTGCATTCATACGGACAGACGGACAGACGGACGGACAGCAAGAAGGACATTTCACAAAATATACTCCTTTCCCTTTGGGAAACGAGTATAAAAAAAACAAGTCAGAGTGCTCTAGTTAAAAGTAATCGAGTAGGAGATACACTGAAATCTGTGAGTAGCTGATATTCGAAACATTCTACGCTCCTTTTATGCATACATATAAACAACTCATGCACATACACATCCGCAAAGACAATTTCAGAACCTAATGATGAGAATACTAGTATTTGTATCAAGTTTTTTTTTTTTTTTGCAAATTGGGGGCGAATGAGGCGTGGTATCGAAAATCTGAAAATTGCATAATCCTCATATTCATTACACAGATCGACAAAACTAATTTAAAATTTCTAAATTAAATTATCGATTTATGTCGATAAAAAATAAATGGGATGAGTTAATGAAAAGATATAATAAACTCGTAGTGCGTATGGTATATACAAGTGTACATGAAACATTTCAAGTCCCTACTTTTTATGCAATGGAAGATCTCGTCGTTCACATGGACAGGACTACATTGATTCGACTCGTCCCGTTGATAAAGAATATATATAGTTTCTAGTTTATTTGTCACGACCTCTTCTACCTATTACATACATTTTCACAAAACCATGATACCCTAATTTAATGGGTACAGGGTATATAAAAATACAAGAAGGCAAGAAGGAAGCCAAGGAAATGCCGTGCTTATCGCATCCTTTTGGCTTTGGCTGTGACTGTGACTGTGACTGCTCCCCAAGAAAAGAGCATTGTATGGCACTCGAACAACATGAAAGTCAAGTGTTGCAGTTGCGCGCAATTATTCAAAGCTCGCCTTTAACCCAACTCTGTTATCTCTCTCCCTCTACACCTCTATATAGATATATATCTATCTCTCTCCCTCTCTCTCTCGCTCTCTGTGTTGCTTGTTGTGGGAATTTCTTTTCGAATCGTTTGGCACAAAAAATTCTATTAAAATGCAATTTGAAGGATTTGTGATTTTAAATAATGCCAAGACAGTGCTGGGTTAATGCAGCAGGCAGTTCTTTCAGCTGCGCTATCCTTGCCAATGTCGGTTATCCCCCTTAGTCCCGCCTACCGCCCACCCTTCCTTTCTCCCCCAGAGATTCAGAGATTCAGCTGTGCCACAAATTCATTTTTCTGATTCTCATTTCACTCTCTCTCTCTCTCTCTCTCTCTCTCTCTCTCTCTCTCTCTCTCTCTCTCTCTCTCTCTCTCTTGCCATTGCAAATTTTAATTTATGCAAAATTGCTTCTCCAGAGGTGCCAATCGATAATCCAATATCTCTGAATGTGTGAGTGTTTGAGTGTGTTTATTGGATTCACAATATTTATAGCTTATTCACAGCGGCGCCTGCACGTCTGGCTAATTGAACAGCCATTAATGAACGCTATCAGTGCAAAAATTGACTTGGATTGGAACAACAATTCTAATGCGAAACGTCTTAATGGGGAATATACAATTTGGAGCTGGATATATATATATATAAATGTATATATATATGAGTAGATTGAGATATAAATCATTGACTATCTCTGTGAATTGAGGAGCTTATGCTAAGTGTAAAGCTGTCTAACGGATAGACAGTTGGATAGTTAGTTATCGTTAAACCTTGAAGAGATGAGCATAATCAGCGTAGCATAGCTTGATAGGCACAAAAATTCTAACCAATATCAAACAGATCTGACCCTTCCATATGCTCAAAGTATGATTGGTTTGAAAGAAGACTCATAAATGATCAAAGTATGACTCTCCTGGGTGATCGAAAGAAGATTCATAAATGACAGTTCCATATGCTCAAGGTATGATTGGTTTGAAATGATCAAAGTATCATAAATGATCAAAGTATGATTCTACTGGGTGATCGAAAGAAGATTCATAAATGACCCTTCCATATGCTCAAAGTATGATTGGTTTAAAAGAAGACTCATAAATGACTCTTCCATATGCTCAAAGTATGACTGGTTTGAAGAAGACTCATAAATGACCCTTCCATATGCTCAAAGTATGATTGGTTTGAAAGAAGACTTATAAATGATCAAAGTATGATTCTCCTGGGTGATCAAAAGAAGATTCATAAATGAGCCTTCCATATGCTTAAAGTATGATTGGTTTGAAAGAAGACTCATAAATGACCCTTCCATATGCTCAAAGTATGATTGGTTTGAAGAAGACTCATAAATGACCCTTTCATATGCTCAAAGTATGATTGGTTTGAAAGAAGACTCATAAATAATCAAAGTATGATTCTCCTGGGTGATCGAAAGAAGGTTCATAAATGACCCTTCCATATGCTCAAAGTATGATTGGCTTAAAAGAAGACTCATAAATGACCCTTCCATATGCTCAAAGTATGATTGGTTTGAAAGACTCATAAATGACCCTTCCATATGCTCAAAGTATGATTGGTTTGAAAGAAGACTCATAAATGATAAAAGTATGATTCTCCTGGGTGATCGAAAGAAGATTCATAAATGACCCTTCCATATGCTAAAAGTATGATTTGAAGAAGACTCATAAATGACCCTACCATATGCTCAAAGTATGATTGGTTTGAAAGAAGACTCATAAATGATAAAAGTATGATTCTCCTGGGTGATCGAAAGAAGATTCATATATGACCCTTCCATATGCTCAAAGTATGATTTGAAGAAGACTCATAAATGACCCTTCCATATGCTTAAAGTATGATTGGTTTGAAGAAGACTCATAAATGATCAAAGTATGATTCTGCTGGGTGATCGAAAGAAGATTCATAAATGACCCTTCCATATGCTCAAAGTATGATTGTTTTGAAAGCAGACTCATAAATGATCAAAGTATGATTCTCCTGGGTGATCGAAAGAAGATTCATAAATGACCCTTCTTCCATATGCTCAAAGTATGATTGGTTTGAAAGAAGACTCATAAATGATCAAAGTATGATTCTCCTGGGTGATGGAAAGAAGATTCATAAATGACCCTTCCATATGCTCAAAGTATGATTGGTTTCAAAAAAGACTCATAAATGACCCTTCCATATGCTCAAAGTATGATTGGTTTGAAAGAAGACTTATAAATGATAAAAGTATGATTCTCCTGGGTGATCGGAAGAAGATTCATAAATGACACTTCCATATGCTCAAAGTATGATTGGTTTGAAGAAGACTCATAAATGACCCTTCAATATCCTCAATATGATTGGTTTGAAAGAAGACTCATAAATGACCCTTACATATGCTCAAAGTATGATTGGTTTGAAAGAAGACTCATTAATGATCAAAGTATGATTCTCCTGGGTGATCGAAAGAAGATTCATAAATGACCCTTCCATATGCTCAAAGTATGATTGTTTTGAAAGCAGACTCATAAATGATCAAAGTATGATTCTCCTGGGTGATCGAAAGAAGATTCATAAATGATCAAAGTATGATTCTCCTGGGTGATGGAAAGAAGATTCATAAATGATTGGTTTAAAAGAAGACTCATAAATAACCCTTCCATATGATCAAAGTATGATTGATTTGAAAGAAGACTCATAAATGATCAAAGTATGATTCTCCTGTGTGATCGAAAGAAGATTCCTAAATGTTCCACAGGCAGCATGAGCGACTACAAAAACATATTCGTTAAGCGCACCAACGCTTTCATACCCTTCATACAATTAATAGTAAAAGTCTCAACATTTTGCATGAGCCATGGTAAACCCATGCATCAATGTGGTGTACCTGTTCAGTAGGGAAGAAATGCGAGCTCTTGAAGAATAAATTTTACAATTTTCAGAAGCTGCTACTTGTATTATGCACACATATGCACACATACAAAACTGCCTCAGCCATCCCATAGTCAGGCCACAAGATCAAGCAACTGTAAATTCTACAGGCAGGAGGCTTCACATATAGGCACATGAATACACACATATGTAGTAAAGGACTGTAAGAATGTGTGCATGCTTGTGAAATCATATTGTTAAGCGCATCAACGCTTTCATACCCTGTGTAAAAAAAGCATGAAAAAGCGAACATTTTGCATGAGCACGGGCAAACGCTTTCAAGAATTCGGCATACTCTTCACACAGCAGCAAAGAAATGGAATCGCATAACAGCAATTTTCAATTGTTGTCCGCTATTGTTCGGCTGATGACTTGAAGCAAAATGATTCTGCTGCGCGCTATTTTTTTTTTTTCGGGAGCCTGAGTAACCGAGCCGAGCAAATCCGAAGTTGTCTGGGAGCCCCGTTGCATAGAAGAGGAAGAGGAAGAGGAAGAGGAAGATGAAGAGGAAGAGGAAGAGGAAGGGAAGAGGAAGAGGAAGAGGAAGAGGAAGAGGAAGAGGAAGAGGAAGAGGAAGAGGAAGAGGAAGAGCAAGAGGAAGAGGAAGAGGAAGAGGAAGAGGAAGAGGAAGAGGAAGAGGAAGAGGAAGAGGAAGAGGAAGAGGAAGAGGAAGAGGAAGAGGAAGAGGAAGAGGAAGAGGAAGAGGAAGAGGAAGAGGAAGAGGAAGAGGAAGAGGAAGAGGAAGAGGAAGAGGAAGAGGAAGAGGAAGAGGAAGAGGAAGAGGAAGAGGAAGAGGAAGAGGAAGAGGAAGAGGAAGAGGAAGAGGAAGAGGAAGAGGAAGAGGAAGAGGAAGAGGAAGAGACAAAGACAAAGACAAAGACAAAGACAAATACAAAGACAAAGACAAAGACAAAGACAAAGACAAAGACAAAGACAAAGACAAAGACAAAGACAAAGACAAAGACAAAGACAAAGACAAAGACAAAGACAAAGACAAAGACAAAGACAAAGACAAAGACAAAGACAAAGACAAAGACAAAGACAAAGACAAAGACAAAGACAAAGACAAAGACAAAGACAAAGACAAAGACAAAGACAAAGACAAAGACAAAGACAAAGACAAAGACAAAGACAAAGACAAAGACAAAGACAAAGACAAAGACAAAGACAAAGACAAAGACAAAGACAAAGACAAAGACAAAGACAAAGACAAAGACAAAGACAAAGACAAAGACAAAGACAAAGACAAAGACAAAGACAAAGACAAAGACAAAGACAAAGACAAAGACAAAGACAAAGACAAAGACAAAGACAAAGACAAAGACAAAGACAAAGACAAAGACAAAGACAAAGACAAAGACAAAGACAAAGACAAAGACAAAGACAAAGACAAAGACAAAGACAAAGACAAAGACAAAGACAAAGACAAAGACAAAGACAAAGACAAAGACAAAGACAAAGACAAAGACAAAGACAAAGACAAAGACAAAGACAAAGACAAAGACAAAGACAAAGACAAAGACAAAGACAAAGACAAAGACAAAGACAAAGACAAAGACAAAGACAAAGACAAAGACAAAGACAAAGACAAAGACAAAGACAAAGACAAAGACAAAGACAAAGACAAAGACAAAGACAAAGACAAAGACAAAGACAAAGACAAAGACAAAGACAAAGACAAAGACAAAGACAAAGACAAAGACAAAGACAAAGACAAAGACAAAGACAAAGACAAAGACAAAGACAAAGACAAAGACAAAGACAAAGACAAAGACAAAGACAAAGACAAAGACAAAGACAAAGACAAAGACAAAGACAAAGACAAAGACAAAGACAAAGACAAAGACAAAGACAAAGACAAAGACAAAGACAAAGACAAAGACAAAGACAAAGACAAAGACAAAGACAAAGACAAAGACAAAGACAAAGACAAAGACAAAGACAAAGACAAAGACAAAGACAAAGACAAAGACAAAGACAAAGACAAAGACAAAGACAAAGACAAAGACAAAGACAAAGACAAAGACAAAGACAAAGACAAAGACAAAGACAAAGACAAAGACAAAGACAAAGACAAAGACAAAGACAAAGACAAAGACAAAGACAAAGACAAAGACAAAGACAAAGACAAAGACAAAGACAAAGACAAAGACAAAGACAAAGACAAAAAAGACAAAGACAAAGACAAAGACAAAGACAAAGACAAAGACAAAGACAAAGACAAAGACAAAGACAAAGACAAAGACAAAGACAAAGACAAAGACAAAGACAAAGACAAAGACAAAGACAAAGACAAAGACAAAGACAAAGACAAAGACAAAGACAAAGACAAAGACAAAGACAAAGACAAAGACAAAGACAAAGACAAAGACAAAGACAAAGACAAAGACAAAGACAAAGACAAAGACAAAGACAAAGACAAAGACAAAGACAAAGACAAAGACAAAGACAAAGACAAAGACAAAGACAAAGACAAAGACAAAGACAAAGACAAAGACAAAGACAAAGACAAAGACAAAGACAAAGACAAAGACAAAGACAAAGACAAAGACAAAGACAAAGACAAAGACAAAGACAAAGACAAAGACAAAGACAAAGACAAAGACAAAGACAAAGACAAAGACAAAGACAAAGACAAAGACAAAGACAAAGACAAAGACAAAGACAAAGACAAAGACAAAGACAAAGACAAAGACAAAGACAAAGACAAAGACAAAGACAAAGACAAAGACAAAGACAAAGACAAAGACAAAGACAAAGACAAAGACAAAGACAAAGACAAAGACAAAGACAAAGACAAAGACAAAGACAAAGACAAAGACAAAGACAAAGACAAAGACAAAGACAAAGACAAAGACAAAGACAAAGACAAAGACAAAGACAAAGACAAAGACAAAGACAAAGACAAAGACAAAGACAAAGACAAAGACAAAGACAAAGACAAAGACAAAGACAAAGACAAAGACAAAGACAAAGACAAAGACAAAGACAAAGACAAAGACAAAGACAAAGACAAAGACAAAGACAAAGACAAAGACAAAGACAAAGACAAAGACAAAGACAAAGACAAAGACAAAGACAAAGACAAAGACAAAGACAAAGACAAAGACAAAGACAAAGACAAAGACAAAGACAAAGACAAAGACAAAGACAAAGACAAAGACAAAGACAAAGACAAAGACAAAGACAAAGACAAAGACAAAGACAAAGACAAAGACAAAGACAAAGACAAAGACAAAGACAAAGACAAAGACAAAGACAAAGACAAAGACAAAGACAAAGACAAAGACAAAGACAAAGACAAAGACAAAGACAAAGACAAAGACAAAGACAAAGACAAAGACAAAGACAAAGACAAAGACAAAGACAAAGACAAAGAGAAAGAGAAAGAAAAAGAGAAAAAAAAAGAGAAAAAAAAAGAGAATGAGAAAGAGAGGAAGAGGAAGAGGAAGAGGAAGAGGAAGAGGAAGAGGAAGAGGAAGAGGAAGAGGAAGAGGAAGAGGAAGAGGAAGAGGAAGAGGAAGAGGAAGAGGAAGAGGAAGAGGAAGAGGAAGAGGAAGAGGAAGAGGAAGAGGAAGAGGAAGAGGAAGAGGAAGAGGAAGAGGAAGAGGAAGAGACAAAGACAAAGACAAAGACAAAGACAAAGACAAAGACAAAGACAAAGACAAAGACAAAGACAAAGACAAAGACAAAGACAAAGACAAAGACAAAGACAAAGACAAAGACAAAGACAAAGACAAAGACAAAGACAAAGACAAAGACAAAGACAAAGACAAAGACAAAGACAAAGACAAAGACAAAGACAAAGACAAAGACAAAGACAAAGACAAAGACAAAGACAAAGACAAAGACAAAGACAAAGACAAAGACAAAGACAAAGACAAAGACAAAGACAAAGACAAAGACAAAGACAAAGACAAAGACAAAGACAAAGACAAAGACAAAGACAAAGACAAAGACAAAGACAAAGACAAAGACAAAGACAAAGACAAAGACAAAGACAAAGACAAAGACAAAGACAAAGACAAAGACAAAGACAAAGACAAAGACAAAGACAAAGACAAAGACAAAGACAAAGACAAAGACAAAGACAAAGACAAAGACAAAGACAAAGACAAAGACAAAGACAAAGACAAAGACAAAGACAAAGACAAAGACAAAGACAAAGACAAAGACAAAGACAAAGACAAAGACAAAGACAAAGACAAAGACAAAGACAAAGACAAAGACAAAGACAAAGACAAAGACAAAGACAAAGACAAAGACAAAGACAAAGACAAAGACAAAGACAAAGACAAAGACAAAGACAAAGACAAAGACAAAGACAAAGACAAAGACAAAGACAAAGACAAAGACAAAGACAAAGACAAAGACAAAGACAAAGACAAAGACAAAGACAAAGACAAAGACAAAGACAAAGACAAAGACAAAGACAAAGACAAAGACAAAGACAAAGACAAAGACAAAGACAAAGACAAAGACAAAGACAAAGACAAAGACAAAGACAAAGACAAAGACAAAGACAAAGACAAAGACAAAGACAAAGACAAAGACAAAGACAAAGACAAAGACAAAGACAAAGACAAAGACAAAGACAAAGACAAAGACAAAGACAAAGACAAAGACAAAGACAAAGACAAAGACAAAGACAAAGACAAAGACAAAGACAAAGACAAAGACAAAGACAAAGACAAAGACAAAGACAAAGACAAAGACAAAGACAAAGACAAAGACAAAGACAAAGACAAAGACAAAGACAAAGACAAAGACAAAGACAAAGACAAAGACAAAGACAAAGACAAAGACAAAGACAAAGACAAAGACAAAGACAAAGACAAAGACAAAGACAAAGACAAAGACAAAGACAAAGACAAAGACAAAGACA